>RJLU01000020.1:0-170664 GCA_005356885.1 Cercospora cf. flagellaris
CTAACCCTAACCCTAACCCTAACCCTAACCCTAACCCTAACCCTAACCCTAACCCTAACCCTAACCCTAACCCTAACCCTAAACTCTAGTTACTAGAGCTTTAGAGTATATATCTACTACTAGAATATCTTTTTAAGCCTAACTTACTAATTTAATTTCGCTAGAGTTAGTATTTAATAAAATAAGTCTAGAGAGATTACTTATTACTAATTATTAACTTCTTATTTTCTTTCTAGTACTTTAATTATAAGACGAGTTACTAATCGCTTACTAAGACTAGTATACTTTCTACTAATTAGCTATACTAAGCTTATATTATATAGGTTTATTTATATATAGCTAGTAGAATACTCTAGAGAATTATTATATTCTAAAATAATCTATAAATTAAGTTTTAAATTCTAAACTACTAACTATATAATCTATAATATAGCCTAACGAGCTTATAATACCTCTAGTATTAGATATAGCTATTTAGCTAGAATAAGATTCTAACTCTTTAGTAATAGTAGTAGGAAACTATAAGTCGATAATTATACTAGATTACTTTAGCTTATTAGATAGCTTATATCTAATAGAGAAAGCTTTACTTAGAGACTTTCCTTAGACTTTATAACTAATAGATTAGAGTAACGTATAGCTTTATAAAAGAGTAGTCTAAGTTATTAAGGAATAGTATATACTATTTTCTAAGATTAGATACTTTAGAAAAATCTTTACTAAGTTTTATAAGAATAACTACTAGAGATTAAATAAGCTAGATAAGATTTTTAAAGAGGTTCTAGAGATAGTAATATATTCGTCTAATACTAATTTATTTCTTTATTATAATAGCTATATAAATAAATTCTATAGTATACTACTATACTCTATAGATATAGCTAAAAGACTATAGATACTATAACGCCTAGTATTTAAGTAGAATATTAATTCTAAACTTACTAATCTAGATCGTACTTTATAATTATTTATTACTATAATCTACTAACGATCTACTACCGATTTTAATACTATTTATAGTTAGGGCCTAAGTATAGTAGTAGAGAGACTTAAAGAATTTTTAGATTAAGCTAGAATAGAAAGTATTATATAAAAGGTTTCTAGCTAATTATATCTTTATATATTATTAAAAAGTAGAAGTAGTAATATAAAGATTTAGAATTTATCTTCTTAAATATTTATACTCTTTAATATAGCTTAATTTAGTTATTTTTAATATTATAGTATATACTAAAAGAAGTATAGTATATAGGAATATTTAGATAGAAGTAGACTACTACTAATAGTATAAAGTAGAGCTACTAATACTTTCTACTACTTCTATACTTCTTATTATTCTTAAGAGCTTTATAATTCTAGCTAGTATCTATACTAGTAGTTAAAGCCTCGATTAATTAGTACTAATTACTATAAGATAATAACCGAAGATCTCTATATTCCTATTTCTACTAAGCTAATAGCTAACTTTAAATCTAAATCTAGAATAGTTATAGCGAATTACTTATAATATATCTACTATAGCTACTAGAGATAGTAAAGCTAGTTCTTCTCTTTAGTTAAATAATCTAAAATATAGTACTTTATACTCTAATAAAACTTACTCTAGTACTTACTTTCTATTATATTAAATCTACTTTTACTAAATAGATTATATATCTATAAATTCGAATTTATATCTATATATCTATTCTCTTTTTACTATTCTAATATAAAGAGTACTAGAACTATAGTTAATAGTCGAAATATTATTCTTTTAGAAAGTATACTTATATAGCTTTTATATTCTAAAGTAATTATATAATATAAGATACTATAGGCCTTATAAGCTTAGTTTATAATTATATATATTAATTAAAAGACTATTATATATAGTACTAATAGAATTAGATACTACTTATACTATATCTTAGTATATAGCTAATTCCTACTTACTATCTTATCTACTATAATTACTTAAGAAGTAAGGAGTAGAAGTAGTAGCTAGATCGTCTATATAGTACTATATACCGATTATTAATATTAATAAAAATACTAATATAGTACTTATATATAGCACTAGTAGACTTTAACTAGTACTATATAGTACTCTATAGTTCTAGACTTTTATATAATTTTTATAGAATTTACTTTTTAAGTATTTTCTATATTTTATACTCTCTATATATAAAATTCCTAATAAGGCTATAAGTTACTATTAATAAGTATCTATACTTAGTACTCTTTCGAAAAATAAACTCTACTTTATTTTCGATCTTTTCTAATATAGTTTTAAACTATATAGGAAATAATTAGTAAGTAGAGTATTCTTTCTATTATATAGTATTAAAATATACTATCTAGTATACTACTAGTAGAATTTAATTAAAGAGCTAGTAGTTATAGGAGTTTAATAATAAATAGCTACTACTAGTATAGCGTTTCTAGTAAGCTTTATATTTATTATAAAACTACTAATCTCTATTTCTACTTCGAGAGACCTCTTTCTAATTATAGCTAGTAGAGTATATATATCTAAATTATATCTAGTATAATAATAATACTTTCTATAATCTACTATAGTATTACTCTACTTTTATTAAAGTAAGTACTAAGATATATATATAAAAGTCTTATAGTAAATTACTTCGATAAGTATATTATATTTTTTATAAATAAAATAATATAGTAGAATTAACTCTTCTCGAAGAATATAGTAATAGAAGAATCTATTTCTAGTAGAGATATAAGTATAGTAGTAATAAACTAAGAGATAGAGTATATTATATATCTACTAATATTAGATTATAGTATTCTTTAGTATATAGTAATAGTATAACCCTAATAAGATATATAGAGTTACTAGAGAGTCTCGAGCTTTATATACTTTTTTCTATTATTATTTTAGTATAACGTCTATAGTAGAGATATATATAGATCTAGTAGTATTATTATTACTACTACTAGGCTAGCTATATTACTATAGAAAACTATATAGCCTACTTTTATAAACTTATCTTATTAAGCCTTATAGACCTATAATTCTAGCTACTATAGAATACTATATCTATAGTATAAATAGAAAATAGTAAGTTACTTAAATTACTAAGAAATATAGACTAGCTCGACTTACTATACCTACTAGAAAAATCTCTATCTACTATTATAGTATAGGTACTAGACCTTAGAAATTAACTAGAAATAAAAATATAATATATAGTATTAGAAGTAGCCTACTAGAATTTCGATCTATTTAGAAAATTATAGTATTTTAGAAAGTAGTTTATAAGTATATATAACTAGAGTAATAGATATTAATTAATAATAGCTAACTATATATTCTAGAAGGTCTTTAAAAACCTTATAGATTTAATAGTATTAACTTTCTTACTTAATTATATAAGAGAGTATATAAGCTATAACTTTTATATATTAAGCTAGCTTCTATAATTATTTAGAGAAGTCTAGACTTTCTTTAAGCTAGAACTTAAGTAATAGGCTAAGTACTAGTTTTATTAGTCTCGACTCTATTCTAGTAGCTTATAGTTTTATAGTCTACTAAGTTATATATATTAATTATATTTATTTTTTATAAGTAAAAGTTAAATAATAGATAATAAATTTAGAGAATATTTAGTATATATAAATATAGTAATTAGTATAAGGAAAATAATATAGATACCTATCTTTTAAGTCTCTTAATTAGAGTTAGTAGCTTACTTCCTTACTAGTTATATTCTATACTTTATAGCTAGTAAAAATAAAAAGTTCTCTCTCTATAAATAGAATATAATTTTATAAATTACTTTATTATAAAGAGTTAGTTTATAGTATAACTATAGAAGTATAGTCTATATCTATATATAAAAATAATAACTATTCTATATTAAATATAAGAAATATTAAGCTATTATAAGAATATCGAGCTAATAGAGTAATTCTATTTCTAACTCTAGCTATAATAGAAGCTAGAAGTAATATAGATTTCTTACTTTTCTATATATAACTAATTTAGAGCTATTAGTAATATATTATATAACTATAAGAATAGTAGAATATAGAGCTCTAATAGTATCGATAGTCTAAGCTATATTAACTAGTATCTAATCTACTAGTAGCTTAAATATTAAGTTCTACTTCTATTTATTATTTAATACTTACTAGGATCGTCTATATATACTCTACTTCTTCTTATACTAAAAAGTTTATAATATATACTATTATAGTATATTATTACTAATCTTATCTATCTTCTAGTATATAAGCTATATATTAAGAATCTCTAGTACTTTCTAAAACTCTTTTAGCTTAACTTTATTCTATATTATAATAAGCTTATTATTCTAGTTCTTAAGTTCCTTTACTAGCTCTTAATACTATTTCTATTTCTATTAGGTTACTCTAGTTAATAGTATATAGATATATATACTATAAATTCGTAGTTTCCTATAGTATTTACTTTAGAATTATTAAAGATATATAGAAGAAAATCTTATATTAGATTCTATACTTATTAGACCTATCTTTTATATATAATAATTAGAATACTTACTTAGAAGTATCTCTACTTTCTAGCTTTAAAATAGCCTATAGTATCTTTAATATTTTAAGTAGATAACTTTAGACTAATAGGCGCTATATTAGATTAGTTTAAATAAGTAAAAATAGTAATTCTAGCTAAATAAGCTTATACTAAGATACTATAGTAGAGTAAAATAAAGTACCTTATAGTTACTAATACTTAGAGTCTTATAACTAAACTATCTTCTAGAACGATCTAATAATAGCTTTAGTACTTAGAATATTTATAGTCTAATAGTAATAGACCGAGCTTATTTAAGCTATAATATAACTTAAAACTTAAAGTAAGTAGATCTATATAAAGATATACTTCTCTACTAGATTTCTTTTATATATTTCGGTATCTAAATCTAATTTTATAGCTCTTATATAATTTATAGAGCTCCTATACTACTCTCTACTAAGCTAGAGCTTATAGCTTAAGTATATTATTTTCTTTTACTTAGAAGAGTAGATAGTAGGCTAAAAGTATTTAGAGAATAAAAGAGGAACTAACTATATAAACTCGTCTAATATATAGTAATACTACTATTATATAAGGTACTATATAGTAAGTATTAAGCTAGTATAGTACTAATTATTATTAGTAAAGTAATTAGAATAGCTTATATAGTAGTAGTATAGCTACTAGCTACTAATTCTTCTTTAAGACTATAAGTAAGTAGAGTAGTAATAGCTATAATATAAATATTATATATAAGAGTAAATATAACTATCTATAATACTTACTAAATCTTCTAACTATAGACTAGCTTAATTATATAAATTAAATATCTATATAGTTCTTCTATATTAGCGAATTAGTTAATAGCTAATACTCTATTTTATAAATTAGTATAAAGAATTCTTAAGTAATTCTATAGATATAGATATATACTTATAGTAATAAATAAATCTATTCTTCTTAAGAAAGCTAATACTATTATATTAAGTCTAGTACTACTAGAAGTAGTTTAAAAGGGAAGATATCTATCTAATAAGATCGATCTAAAGTCTAAGTTAGTATACTTAAGTAACTAGGTAATAGATTATATTATTAAGTTTATTATAATACTTATTATTATAGCTTTCCTTATAATATTTACTATCGATAGTTATACTATAAGTATAATAATTGCTCTTTTCTAGTAGAGTATTAATTATTTATTTAGTTCTAGTAATTTCTAGTATATAATCTAGACTTAAAATAACTACTTTAAACTCTTTAGATAATTTTTTACCTAATAGAAATTTAATCTATAAAATATTAGCTATAGTAATACTATTTAAGTATAGACTAAATATATAAAATATCTCTCGATATAGTATACTACTATAGAACTAAAGAGTAATAGTTAATCCTATAGCTAAAGTTACTCTTTTAGAATAATTATAGTATTTTCTAAGTTAAAAGAAATATTATATATAAATACTTTTAGCTCTAATTTAATATAGAGAAAAATATATACTTTTTCTTTATAACTCTTTCTTATATAGTAGTAGTAAAGAATCGTTTTCTTACTTTAATTAGTAATATTAAATAGTTCTAGTAATACTACTTTACTTAAGATATTAACTATAGTTACTATAAGTCTATATCTAAAGCGAAGTAATACTAGAATAAAAAGTATTAATTTTTAATTAAAGTCTATATATAAGAATATAGTAGAGTATATAAAGATATTTATATATATAGTTATCTAGCTCTATCTAGAAAAGACTTATATAAAAAAGAATATATTAGATAGCCTTAGATAAGGCTATATAAGTCTATTTTTAAGAAAGATATAATAGATATATATTATAAATAATAGAAGAGAAAAATAGAAGTATAAGTATTACTTATTTATCTATTAACTTATAGTATATAGATTATTAAAAGCTCTTAAGCCTAGCTACTTACTAACCTTATATATAGAATATATTCTATAAGTATACTAATTTAAATATTACTAGGTCTTTCTTATACTTAAGTAGAAATATATTTAGAATAAAAATCTATACTCTAATACTTAAGTAATTAATATAATATAGAAGATTAGTAAAATCGAGGAATTTAAAGTATATTAGAGAAAAACTATAAGTAGAATATCTTCTAGGTCGAGTTTACTAGACTATTCTATAGAGACTAATAGCTATATAAGAAGTTCTATAGTAATCTATAGATCTTTATATCTATATAGAAAGCTTATAGAAAGTATAAGATTAAGTATAAATTCTAGGTTACTATCTATATAACTATATTAAAAGTAAAGATAAGTTTAGAAGTACTATACTTATTCTACTTAAGCTCTATTACTATTCTATATAGAGTAGCTTTCGAAGTATTAAGCTATAGTATAGTCTAAGTATTAACTTTTAAAAGAACTACTTTTATTACGAGATATAAGGCCTAATAAGTACTATTATCTACTATAAGCTCTATATACTCTAAGAATCTCTTCTTATATTAATATATATAAAGTAAGTAGTAATATAATTATATATAATTAAGATACGACCTTTAGATCTAATTACTTATAAGTACTTAAGAATTATTACTAAGTATATAGCTTACTAGAGATACTTAGTTAGTCTCTAAAATATAGTTACTTATATACTCTTATATTACTTATAACTCGACTAACTACTATAGTCTTAGTATATAAGAGCGAATAATAGTTATTAGTAATACTATAAATCTATAGAGTACTATTACTACTCTTATATAGATATCTACTTTATACTATATATATTATTATATAGTACTTAAGAATTAGCTACTAATTCTACTACTATTATTACTAATCTCTTCTATAGAAATATATTACTCTAGTTAATAAGTAGCTCTACCTATAATTAATTTATTTATTTATTTATTTATTTATATTTCTTATACTAATATAGTTCTCTTATAAGTCTATATAGAATAGTCTATATAGTTTATAAAAAGAAAACTATAGTCTCTATCTAAGTTAAAAACTTCTTTATTTACTAAGTCTATTTAGCTAAAGCTCTACTACTATACTACTACTTTAACTATAAGCTACTTCTACTATAGCTTTAGACTATACTAGTTATCTATATTATACTCTACTTTTCTCTTCTATTATTTCTATCTTTACTAGTATTTTTTTACTAAGGAAAATTAGCTAATAATATTCTATTTAAGAAACTATTTCGTTACTATATAGAGGTCTTTTTTATCTACTAGAAAGTATTAGAAGACTACTATTTCTACTTTCTAGATTATTTTATCCCGATTATATTTAAAGTATAAATAGAAAAGGATAATATATTTAGATATCTATTAATCGAATCTATATTTATATATAGAAGAAGAGTAGTTAGATACTTTTCTATAATTAAGATAGTTATCTAAGCTAATATATTTAGTTTATAGAAGTATTACTATTATACTCTATACTTTATTTAACTTTATATATATTCTAAACTACTATAAGTTCTATTCTAAATCTATTATAGTAGTAAGTAGTTATTTTATATTATTTTATTCTTTCTATATATACTACTAGTATATCTTCTAGTATTATATTTATACTTTATTTACTATTACTTTTATATTAGCTCTATATTATACGCGTTTACTTTATAGCTCTAGTACTATTAGAACTTTTTATCTTCTATTTTAATAGGTCTACTTTATCTATTCTATCTATCTAGTCTATTTATAGTATATATTCTACTATAGATAGTCTATTTATTATAGTTCCTTCGCTAATATAATTCTATATTAAGTCTAGCTTTATTATACTACTTTATTATATATTACTATAATTACTATATCTACTTTAGTACTCTCTAACTAGTAAGTATAGCTCTTATAAATATACTAGAAGTAGATATCTAGTAGTTCTATACTAGCCTTATATTTAAGTTCTACTATATTCGTTATCTAATAGACTCTAGTAATAGTATAGAGATATTTATTCTAAATTATCTATAGAGAATAGATTACTTTATTCTATTCTATTCTTATATTTTCTATATCGAACTATAGTAGATAGCTATAGGTAATTACTAGCTTTACTACTACTATATATATCTATTACGCTTTTATAAACGAGGCGCTCTAAGTACTCTTTATAAGCTATATAACTACTACTATCTATATTATTACTTTTACTATAGTATAGTAAATATATAGATTCTATTTTAATTTAGAATTAAAGTATATACTTAGAACTAAAATTATAGGTACTAGCTAACTCTAGAAGCCTAGAATTCTTACTATTACTTCTATATTAAACTATTTAGAATACTATATAAAGTAGATAAGCTAGTACTTTTTAGAAGTAAATATTACTCTATATATTTTTACTTATACTATATAGATCTTATATATCCTTTTAAGTATCTAGTAGTTTTCTTTAGTAGACTAGCTAAAGATAAGAATATTTATATTATTAATAAAGTCTATAGTAGTTATATAACTATAGTTTAGTTTTAGTAGAAAAGTTAATAAGAAGAATAGAAAGAGAATTAGTAAGAAAGTAGATCTCTATAGAATTCCTATAGCTACTAGCCTCGTTATACTTTTATATTTATCTAGTATAAAATATATTATTCTATTACTTAGAAAGAAGCTAATAAATTATCTAATCTAGTAGAGGATCTCTATATTCTATAAGTTATAAATAAGCCTCTTATATAAAATATTATTAAAGACTTCTAAAATATTAAAGCTTAGTAGTATTACTACTAACTAGTAGTCTATAAATTAGACTACTCTTATCTATTCTATAAGGAGCTCTAGTACTATAAGTATAGATTACTCTAGTTATATACTTATTTAGATATCTAGAAGAAAGTTATATTCTTTAGTTAGCTAAGAGATCTACTTTACTATAATTATTTTAAGTACTTTCTTTATTATATTTAGTAGTATAATTAGTTAATATATTTTTTAGAATATTATATACTACTTTCTATAGCTTCTTTAGAACTACTATATTAGAGTAGTAGAAGGAAGTAGAGTAGTATACCTAGTATAGATATTTCTAGAAGAAGTTTACTAGTAGTTTTATAAGTATTATCTAGTACTTATATAGAAGCTAGTTTAAAATATAGTTAGATCTAGAAGCCTTATTAGAAGCGAGGCGTTTTAGAATACTAGTAATCTTATCCTTAGTTACTTTCTATAATATATAGAGTTCTAGTAAATAAATATATTCTTTAAAGTTAGTAAAGTCTACTTAGATTAAAAAAAGAAAGAAATAGTAAGCTAAGATCTCTACTTTAATATAGTTATTACTTTAGGTCTATTTATACTTATTCTTAAGAGGCGAGAACTATAGTATAGTTAGTAGTTCTTATACTATTATATAGGCCTATTTTATAAGCTACTATATTTCCTTTAAATCTATAGTTACCTTTACTACTATATTTCTCTAGTTTAGTATTATATCCTTCTAGATCTATTACTTTTTTATATTTATAGATTTATAGTAGTATTTATAGTCTAACTCTATTCTACTCTAGGTCTATTTCTATTATACTCTCTATATATCTCTAACTTTTTCTATATAGACTATTATCTAATCTATATAAATCTATTTAGAGAATAGTTCTACTAGAATTATTATCTCGATTATCTTAGTAATTACTTATTATAAGATATAGACTACTCTATTAATCTTATCGTTCCTTTCTTTAAAGTTAATTTAAAGATATAGGCTATCTAGTTATCTTTATAGTTCTATTTATATATCTATTTAATTAGCTTTCCTCTATAAAAGTTATTACTCTTATTCTAGATATATAGAGCTATTATATAGAAGTATTATAATAATAGAAATATAGTCTAAATCGAAGTCGAGCTCTTTATATAGTTAGTATTACTAGATATAGTATATAGTTTATCTAGTAGTAAAAGCTAAGTTAAGTATACTTTAACTATTATATCTTCTCTAAATAACTATATCTTATAGAAGTAGTAGCTATATTAAGGCTTACTATATTATTTTAATTAGCTTATTAGTAAGAGTATATTATATTAGTATTATAATTCTATTCTAGAGTAGATAGTAGATATTAAAGTTACTAACTAGAAAGTATTCTTCTAGTCTAGCTAGAATTAATAGTAGATATTATAAAACGCTAGGCTCTTACCTAGTTACTAGCTATAGAAGCTAATTATAGTAGTTATAAATATATAGTTTCTAGCTACTAATAGTAATTATAAGTATAATAAAGTCTAGGCTATATTCTATTATTTTCTACTACTAGATATCGAGTCTTTTACTAATATAGAAGTATACTTAAGTATTAGTATACTATAGATAGAATAGGTAGTAGTTTAGTAGTTTAATTATTATATATATCTAGGAGTTTCTCTATAGCTTCTATAAGGTAATAATATAGTATTATTCTAAGTATATTATATTATTTAGAGCCTATATTACTAGACTCTAGCTTTTATTTATATTATACTATATAATATTTAGCGTCTCTATAAACTTACTTATTTCTAGTTATATCTATCTTAATAGTCTCTACGTCTACTAGATATACTATTTTTCTTAGAAAGAAAATTATACTCTAGAACTACTAGTTCGTAGTCTAGATAGTAGATAGTTTTTCTAGATCTACTTTTTTTTATACTATATTTTCTAGTATATACTTCCTTTTCTAGAACTCTACTAGTTACTAGTTCTATTCTAGTAGAATACTTAGCTCTATACTCTAAGTTAGAGCTCTATAGTATTATAGAGTAGTACTTCGGTATATTTAAGCTTTTATTTTTATTTTATTTTATATCTAATAGTCTTTACTCTATACTAGATAAGCTTTCTTATAGTTAGTATATTATAGTTTATTTCGCTCTATATAGTTATTTATAGAGTACTATAGTATATAGTATCTATATACTTCTACTTTCTAGTAGTATTTTACTATATAGCTATAAGTAAAGTATTTAAAGTACTATATAATCTAGAAGTCGAGCCTATATAGCTAGATAATATAAAGAGTATAGTCGATTATAAAGCTCTTCTAAATAACTTAGTTAGCTATCTATAGTATTAGTAGTACTAAGACTATTATTAAGTATATTTTCTTAAGTATATAGCTTTTATTAATCTATTTTACTTTTATAATTTTTAGGTCTAAGTATAGAGTTTAGTTCTATTTCTTAATCTTAGCGAGATCTACTATAAATATAGAGTTAATTACTATATATAGAATATAGTAGATTATTACTTAATAGTACTACTCTATAATATAGCTAGATTACTCTAGGCTCTTCTTCTATTCTTAAATCTATAGAAAAGTCTACTTAGTATTCTTACTTATAAGAAAGAAATAAATATTACTACTTAGAAGTTTCTAGACTATAAAGATCTCTCTTTCTACTAAATAGATTTAGTAAATCTTCTATATAATTACTTTATTCGAGAGCTTTATAATTACTTCTCTATTATAGATATTTATAAAATATACTATAATCTTAGTCGTCTATATAAGTTATAGTAAGTATAGAGATATTAAGAAGGCTACTACTACTATAGTAATAGTAGTAGTTTATACTTAAGTTAAGTATAAGAACTATAGAGATATTAGAAAGCTTTTAATAGTAAAGTAGATAGCTTAGGCTTCTTAGAGAATCTATTAGAAGCCTAGTAAGTTAGTATTTTATTATTAAAGTATAGTAAAAGTAGTTTTTACTTTAGTAAATAGAAAGTAGAAAAGATAAGAAAAGAGTAATATTAGTTTCTCTAGTATATATAAAACTACTTTAATTTAGTCGATATTAGTTAGTATAGCTTAGTATTAGTCTATATTAGTAGTATAGTATAAATAGCTCGTATTACGTTATAGGTATAGTATAGAGTATAGCTAGCTCCTACTTTCTATTATATTTCTACTTATAGTATTAAGTCTAGTAGTAGAATATATTAATAGTAGAAAGAGCTATCTTTCTACTATCTAAATAGTATCTATATTAGAAGTTATTATATTTATATTCTAATTAATTAATTTTATAATAATAATTATTTTAATTAATTAATTTATTCTAGTAGACTATATATATAGTAGTTATATATAAGCTATTCTTTTATTATATTCTAATACTATATCTTCTATTTACTTTAGTTTTCTTCTTATTCTAGAGTTTAGTTTATTCTTATATATTAGTAGGAACCTAAATAACTATTTCTATAGAAACTTTCTTATTATTATACTTATATTATATCTAATCTCTCTATTAACTAGAGAAAGGTAATCGTTAATTAGACTATCTCTATATCTAGTTTCTACTTTTCTTAGAGTCTATTTCTTAGTTTCTCTATATAATAATACTTTCTAATTATATAGCTACTAAGAAAGTATAATATATTACTCTACTAATTCTCTATAGCTTCTTAGAGTATTTATTTCTATTATATTTATTTTAGATATACTAATAGAATATATTAGATTATTTTTTATTTCTTTCTATATTTATAATCTAAGCTATTAGCTCTCTTAAGTTAGTATAAGCTATAATATAAATAGTACTACTCTATTTTTACTTATACTAGAATTACTACTTTATTTAATAGTATTTTATTATATATTACTTTTATATATTTTTCTAGTAGTATCTAGTTAAGCTACTAGGTATACTATTCTATTAGAACTATTTTATTTAGTATCTATATATTTCTCTATTACTTCTTTTAAAGTTATTATTAAAGTTCTATAAATTTCTATTCTTAGAATATATCTTTTAGACTTATATAATTAGTATATAAGAAGTTTTTTATAACTAAGTTTATAGTATTATTATCTAGGATCTTTTTATAAGCTAGTACTTATATAAAATAGATATCTTTCTAGTATACTATTACTTTTCTTAGTTTCTATAGTATAATCTTTAGTACTAGTTTTTAAGCTAGTTTATACTTTCTTTCTATAATCGTATATAAGGCCTACTAGCTATTAAATAGTACCTATATCTATAGATACTATTAGCTTTTACTAATATAGTAGAGCGCTATAGTAATTATAAAAAGTTTAGCTATTAGTATATTATATATCTTTAAGTATCTAATATTATTATAGTATATTAGCTCGTTCTAAATTAGAATATTAACGACTACTATAATAGATACTTTATTATCTTATACTATAGTATTTATATAGTAGAATTATAAGTAGAACTTTCTTAAGCTAGTATACTCTATAATTATATTCTTTTTATTCTAGATATATACTAGCTTAGAGTAGTTCTTCTATAGTACTTATAGCTATAGTTAGTCTATATATCTTACTAGGCCTTTCTTCTATAGTAAGTCTAGAAACTTCTATACTATAGCTATAATAAGTAATTTTACTTACCTATTTTACTATACTTAGATCTAAGCTATTTTCTCTATTAAATAGTCTATAGAAAAAGTAAGAAGTTTCGCTATATAGTCTATTACTTTTCGTTCTAATTATATTATTATTAATTTAACTAATATTTCTATTTCTAGAACTTAAAGTATAGTAGTATAGAATACTTATAGAATAATTTTCTTTTCTAGCTTCTAGACTTTATTAAAGTTTCTTAAGTACTACTATAACTTATTATTAATCTAGTACTATACTAATACTATATAATCTATAATAGGTACTATATATATTTTATATAGCTACTATATCTATTTTAGTTAAATACTTTTAATTACTATAAGTAATACTATAGTATATTCTATTTTTATATTTACTATATAAGTATAATTTTCTATTTTAAGTCTTATATTAAGAGTTACTCTAAGTATCTTAATATATTACTATAAATAGACTTCTATCTCTTAGAATAATAGTAGCTATATACTTTAGTTACTTTCTTTCTATTCTACTCTCTATAATAGTAGCTTAAAGTATATAAAGCTAGTTTTTTCTACTTTAAAAATAGCTCTACTTCTCTATATCTATATCTTTATATATAGAATAATTATATATTAGATCTCTTCTATATTTACTTCTTTAGTATTTCTAGTAATCTAGGTATTAAAGTCGTTAATAAACTTAATTAATTCTCTATATCTATTAATTTCTTATTTAATAAAGTCTATATTATAGAAAATATAAAGAATAGAGAAGAGTAGTAATTCTTAAAAAATATTTAAGTAAGTAATATATTATACTCTAGACTTATATCTTTCTACTTATACTATTACTTTTCTATTATTATAGAAGTTAGTAATCTACTCTATAATCTTCTTTAGAATATTATAAATAGAGTATATAGTACGCTATACTATTATATAAATACTTCTCTTTCTAATACTATATTAAAGATCTAAGTATTTATAGTCGTTCTATAAATATTTTACTAAAATAGTAAGCTATATTACTAGGAGCTAGAAATTAAAAGTATATTTTAAGTATTAAATAATAGAAGCGAGCGGTAGTAGCTTTAGAAGCTTACTTCCTTTAAGAAGGAACTAAGGAATATATACGAGCGGAATACTTATCTAGCTCGAGATGTCCCCCGCTTGACACTACACGTAGTTTTCTCGCTCGGCTGCACGTATAAGCTCTTGCCTCTCTTCTGGACTCAGCTTACTTGTTGCCCTGGGCACGTCGCCGTACCACGCCATAACTAACAAACTTACGGATGCTGCTCCCACGCCGAACTAGAACGTGTTCTTATAGCTTTGTCCGAGCCCATCTCTGTCCACTGTCGCCGATTGCAAGATGTCGGTCAGTCCAAGTGTCAGTGCAACACTAAGCTGGAGCACCGAGTTCAAGATACCGCCAGCAAGACCCTGCTGCGCCAGCGGCAATTTGGTCGTAATGAACACAGTCAGCAGGATTGTAGAGAGGTCGATCCCGATAGTACTGAGGATGGTTGCTGGAAAGATCCGGGCCCAGTAGCTCCAGCCCTCGACCGGCAGCAAAGCAAGTAGTAGCTGCGCACCAACTGATCCGATGCCGGAGATGATGAGCAGCACGCGTCCAGGTACCAAGTGCAGTAACAAGCCCTCCATGATGCTGAAAAGTAGCCCCGCGACTCCAAGAGGTACATACCACAGCGCAATCTGGAGTGGCTGGGTGTTCAGAATGTTTTGAAAATAGAGCGTCCCGTAGACGGAAAATATGCCCCAGCACCCGTAGAGAATGAGGACAGCAACAAGCAGAGGGGTCAGAGACGGTACCAAGAGAACGTCCTTTGGTAGAAGTGGCTCGGATGCAAATCGTGCCTCGAAAACTGCAGCACAGAAGAGCAGAACGATTCCCAAACAAAAGCATACGGGAATGTATGGGGTCCGCCAACCCGCAGGAGCATGGGCAGACTGCGTAATCGCGAACACGGTGAGGATCAAGCCCGCAACGATGAGCAGTCCACCTGTGTAGTCCATACTGACCTCTTCCGAGTCGTGGTTGGCGACATTCGGCCGTGGCAGTGACCAAATCGCAGCAAGCAAGGTTACGCCGGAAAGTATCGCTCCAATCCAGAAGTAGAAGCCCCAGCGCAAGAATTGCCCAACAACACTAGCGAGTACGATGCCGCCAAAGAAGCCAAGGACAGCAGAAGTCCCGTAGACGGAGAACACCAAGTTCTTACGAGGCCCAGGACGATAAATGGAGCCCATCAACAGTATTCCACTCGGAAGAAGGGCAGCGGCACCGAGACCTTGGAGTGCTCTGCAAAAGTCCAGCATCAGAGCATTGACGCTGAAGCCTGCGATAATGCTCCATGCCAGAAGCCACAGGAGACCCAGCAGAAAAACCAATCGTCTACCGAACATATCCGCTACCCTGCCTAAAACCAAGAGAAAGCTGGCAATGACCAGGGAGAACGCCGTAGCTGGCCATATTGCTGCTGCCTATGGTATGTCCAACTCTTCGATCAATGTAGGGAGGATGAGCGTGAAGCCAGAGACGAAGTACTCGGTGAGGAATTGCGACATGGATATGCAGAAGACAAACATGGCTTCGTGTAATGTGGTCTGGAAAATGGCGGGACGCTCGCGACCGAGTTCTTCGATGCGTCGCAGTAGGGCATCTTGGTCCGAATCTCCCAGCGACACGTCGTTGCAGTCATGTCTCGCTCCAGACTCGATATCGCGTTGCGCTGTCCTCGAGTGCGGCAACGTAGCACCCTCTCTTGATGTCTGGCTGCTTCGATAGCCTCCCATCTTCCTCCAGGAGCGATCGCGATAGGACTGGCCTAACTGGAAATCTGCACATGGCCCGAAGAGAAGACATTTTATGATAACTCCAGAGACAGGAAGTGATGCTTAGAAATGTTGCAGGCGTCGTCACTGCAGATAATCGTGTCTTGCCACGCCTAGGCAATAGCACGGCCCCACCCATTGCGCCTTGGCTGCCGTTTTGGGAATGGTGTCGCGCTCAGACCAGATAAGGTCCAGATGAATGATGCATACGGGGAAACCAGATTGGTTATGCATCGAAAACTTCGTTTGCGCATGCTCTTCTTGGTGCCTTTGCCATCAACATTTTCGCACTTGGCCCCGGACCTCGCCGCATGGACGCCATGGCGTCAAGTCCAGCTCCACGACGTGCATGCCACAATTGTCGACGAGACCGGCGGAAATGCGACATGACAGTGCCTCACTGCCAAAAGTGCCAGCTGCGCCGTCAAGAGTGCCAAGGTTACCAGCTGCTGTTCAAATGGGAGAAAGGAGTCGCGAGTCGCGGAAAGATGCGTGGGATGACATTCGAAGGGGCTCTTGCTCATGGGAAGCATGGCCTCAGGCGACAAACCCTGCAGCCTAAGCACGATCTTGTCCTGGTTCCCATTCCAAACCCCGTCGACCCGCTGTACCAAGGCTTGAGTCCACAGACCAGACTCTATCTCAATTACTGCATGTTCTCCCAGATTGCATCACTACTGTCCTGCGTCATTCTGACAGCTGTACAGTCGTGGAAAGGGTCTGCTCGGATCTAGTTCTCTACGACGTACCGCATCGCAACCCCTTTCGCGATCTGGTTCCAATGGCTGCAGCGTACCCCAGTCTTCTGCACATCATGATTGTCAACGCAGCACTGCACATGTCGATGATGGGCAAGCGGGATTGCGTACCGGCTTTTACTGCCCATCATGTTGTCGCGCTTGCAGCGAAGCAGCATGCTCTAGAGGCACTGAATGAGGCGCTGAGCCACATGAGCCTTGCAGATATCGATGCCATCCTTGGCATAGTTCTGCTGTTTGTTGAATTCGATCTCATCAGCTCTGGGAGTAATGACTGGCGACAACATGTCCATGGCACGCGTCCACTTGTCAAGATGATATATGAGCCTGGAAACTCTGGTACAACCATGACGCCGCTTCGTCGGTGCCTCGTGTCAAATTGTCTGGTGTACCCCTCTCCGATGCCCTACTGCAATTTGGTCGTCAGCTGATTCGAAGCGTCAGGTTCGATATCCTCGGATGCACGCTTACGCATCCATCGAGCTTACGTCCAAGCACCGCCATTCAAAGTGGGGCACTGTCTCTACTACAAGATGCAGAGGGCAATCACTGTTCGTCCTTCCCGACCGAGCTCCTCGACCTCTTGGTAAAAGCCACCAGCCTGTCAAAAGACAGTCTCCCTTCTGACTCGGGCCATCACCCATGCTCAACCAGCGTTGAGGCACAAAATATTCTGTCTGCAGCCAGGTCTTTCATGGCGCGTGAATGGGCAGCAGATGTCCAGGCGCGGTCGCTGCAGCCAGATTTGGAGCATCGAATCAACGTCGCTTGTGCACATCAAGCTGCGACCTGTATCTATCTGGTCAGATTTCTATTCAGCCATCGCGAGGCTGCGTCAATGCAATCCTTGCTGGATTCGTGGATCGAACAGGTCCAGTCGTGTTTGGCAGGGATATCAATAGAGCACAGACTGTTCGCTGCCACGGCTTGGCCTGCGTTCATTGCAGCAGCAGAATCGAAGGACGAAGCAGTGCATGTTTGGGCACGACACCACTTTGAGAAGCTGTGGACTGTACAACCTTGGGGCCTGGTCCGAGGTGCGCTTTCTGTCCTGGAAGAGCTGTGGTCTGCTAAAGCGGCCGAGCAGGTTACTGATCAACACGCTGGTTGGATGGAGTTTATGAAACACAGCGAATCGGCTTGGTTGATTCTTTGATGGGGTACTGCAAACAAAGCACACAGCCTGCCTCGACTCTCTTCCTGGACTGCACCGTAGCGACACTGTCTCACATCTGGGGCGTTTAAGCCTCCAGAAGTGGCCTACCTCTGGATTCCATCGCAAAGAATCCGAAGCACGTACACTTTCATAAGCCATACAAAGGGTGCTGCACGTTTGTGGCACCTGCAGAATAGTGGAGAGATTACGAATACGGTCGACTATCGCTTCCAGTGGTACGGGAGACAGCATGGAGCTCTCTATAACTTCGCACTGCGGCTTTGAGGTCGATACAGAGCGATGCATTTCTGTCTTCGAATACCATTTCGGAGCCTGACTGGCGAGTTACATTTTCTACGGTACCATATCCGGCCGCTGCAATCCTTGCTGGCCCCAGTATTCCATGGCATATTGCTTGAGTCGTCTCTGTTCCTTCGCATTTGGGGCGTCTGTGGTCAGACCGCGACGCCTGCGACTTTCCGCCAACTCAGCCATCTCTACATCATTCAATCCAAGCGAGCCGTGGCAAGGACGCATTTCGTATGATCGAATCTCGCAGCTCTTCCAGCCCGTTGCAGGAAATCGACAGGCATCCTCCCAATCGTCAGTGAAGTAGTGGAGGAATGTTCCATGTGTCACCAGCGCGATTTCGATTGTTGCCGATTTGTGCAGGTAATTCCTGGTGGCAAGATCGAATAGGAAGCGACGAAGTGCAAAGGCACGATAGGTGATAGCTTTGTCGCTTGGACTATAACGACTTCCTGAATGTTTTTGATTCCATCCATTGCGGACCAACGAGAGATCTACAGCCAGACCTCTTTCATTGACGAACTCCCGTAACGGCTCAGGGTCGGAACCAGTATCACATGCATCGTCTGAAGTTTCCTGTGCATCAGGGAGAGCCAGGACTGTCTTCTTTGTCGAGTTCAATATTTCTTCGAATGCAAGACAGGCGGTCTGCAAAGTTCGTCGACTTGGTGATGCTGCGATCAGCAGATTATCTTTTTCCAGCTCCCCACCAGGAAAGTGGATCTTCCATGCCAGTCTTGATCGCGCCTCGCCGTCCGGAGTCAGAAGAGGGTCATGCAACGTGTAGTCTTCCATCAGGTTGTGGACGCCTTGGCCATGGCGAATGCAATGGATGATGACGGTCATGGCGTGGACACGCTCTTAGCGGCTCTCTGTCCACTTCTCGATCTACAGATAGAGCTTAGAATTGGGCACATCATCGAGTAGTTGATATACAATCTAGCCATCGAAGGCAGAACTCACAGCTCTGAGCGGGAGTATGTATTGATAATCGAACATGTCATCATCATTCGAGAGCGCACAATAAACGGAAAATGTATACGAGCTGAGCAGAGGCCCAGTTTCAGTATCCTGGTTGAGGTTGGGGCCACCCAGCTGCCGCTAGCTGCTTGGCTGCCTAATATGGAATAGTCGTGCATCACTCTGCCGACGGCACTGGAGGTTGCTTCGATAGCTGATCAGCTCATGACTTCAAAGAGCTTTTTCGGATTTGACGCAGGGCCGCCATGGTTCCCTACAGGCGCGCTTTTGCCGCACTTCTCTCCAGCTTTGCCCTTGCTTCGGCATTCAATCGTTTCCACATTTGCTTTCGAAGCTCATGTCCATTCATAAAGTCGCGGAACCACTCCCTTCGGAATTTGGGCAATAGTCGTCCCTTGCCGTCCTTGACTTCTCCACTGAGACTTCGGAGACGTTCAAACGTATCTTCGAAATCCGGATAAACCAACGCAAACTTTGGCCCATCTCCTTTCTTCTTGATGCGGTTCTCTTCCCAGGCCTTCATCTCTTCTCGGGACGGTAACGTTCCACGACCGGATAACAAAGATGCTGCATAAACAGCCTGCCACTCGAAGATCTTGAAGGTCAGACCGGCGTTGACAGCACCTACAAAGAGTAAATTGGGATCATGCTGCCACACGACATGCTCGTACAGATCTGGAATTCGATTGTTGTGTGTCGGTACTTGAGGTAGGAATGGAATCGTCCACGTGTAGCCGGTTGCGAAGATAATGTGATCCACATCGTCGATCACTGTACCATCCTCGAGATGGACAGCCCGGCCAATGACCTGTGATATTGAAGGATGTTGCTGGATCAAGGGATGGTTGAACGCTTCGCCGCCAAAGTAGACATTGAACTTGTGTCCAACAATGACCGCGTGGACTGGAGCCGCTGCGACAGACGAGAGATCGAAGGCTATGTCTGCAGCTGAGACCGAAGCGCCAACCACAACTACACGCTGGATCAACTGAGCAACATCGCTTATGTAAAGCTTCCGTGGGGCCGACTCACTTTGTCTTTATACAAGTCTCTGCCCCGAAAATGCTTGCTATGGATCACGCTGCCAGGTCGGCTTTTCTCGAGTTCGTCCAGACCTTTCAAGTCGCCCGTCAGCAAGTTCCACACCATGCGGGTATACTCAGACAATGATGGAGATGTGTACAGTATCCAGTCTCAATTGATTTCACCGATTCTGAGCTATCATGCAGCAAGACTCACCCGGGATTGCAGGAACGTAAGGCACGTTGTAATGCCCACTGGCAACAATCAAGACATCGAACTCTTCTGTCCACCTGTAATCATGTGCCTGTCCTGGCTTCCGCAGCGTCACTTGCCACACAGATCCGACTTTCTCGGCTCGCTCGACGCTCGTGTTGGAGGAGACAAAATCCTCGTATCCGTTCCGGTGCACCAGAGTTTGGATGTATTGGCGCATCACTTTCCAATGTCGATACGGAGATTTGTCGCCGTATAGCCTCCTGGAGTACTCGCTCACTACCGCGGGAATAGGCTCCTGACTGAATTGCATGGCTTCCGCAACAACATTAGTTTCGAGGTAAGGATATGCTGTAGCTTCGTCAAATCTCCGCTGATGTGTCTTTGGGCGTATCGTTGGTAATTGCTCTGGAATCTTCAGAGGTGGATCAGCAGTCCGATCGCCTAGCTGGACTATATTGGGGATGGTTGGTGGCAAGCCTTCATCACCACTCCTGAAAGGCACTGCCCGTCAGCATCCATTTCCTTGGCACGCGCGAAGCGGTATGAGGGCAAAACTACTTACCAGCATCCCCCAGCCTCATGTCTTCTCTCGAAGACGCGAATCAGATCGAAAGCCTTTTCCTGCACGAGAGCATCGATGGCGATGACACCAGCTGGCCCAGCGCCAACGACTGCGACTCTGCTTATTGAATTCCCACTCATCTTTGTACTCGCTGCGCGGTCCCCTTGTTATAAACAATCTTCGAGATATGCTGTCCTTGGCAACGCATTTGCAACATTGGCCACATGTAACATGCGCAACTTACCTGAACTTGACGTCGAACTGGAGAATTGAAGTCTAGAGCTTCAAGATGTCGTGCTTT
The DNA here is from genome assembly GCA_005356885.1 of Cercospora cf. flagellaris. NCBI lineage: Eukaryota > Fungi > Ascomycota > Dothideomycetes > Mycosphaerellales > Mycosphaerellaceae > Cercospora > Cercospora cf. flagellaris. The sequence goes on from RJLU01000020.1 coordinate 21,995, forward strand.
GCTCTGCAACTGACGACATGCGACGCACCCATGACCCCCAAGCTATCCGTCACTCATCATCTGGACATGATTGGTCCCAGCCAGGGTTATCTGAGCCCTAGCCTGGGGAAAGATGGCGTTGGTCAAGGGTTTCTCTGGCCGCCTCTGGGCAACACAACACTCAAGAAGACATCATGAAGCGAATGCGTTGCGATGATGCTGTGCTCTCGACGGAGACCTTACGACTTCTGTCAAACACTTGAATGACCTACACACGTCTTTCGGAAGACATTTTGTTGATGCCAGTCGAGATTGTTGACAATGGCATCGAAAAAGGCGCCACTAGCTGAGAAGGACTGGTCGAATGCTGAAGATCTAATTGTTAAAGAGGGTGACACTAGTAGGAGTACTTCGGGCGGCTCCTAAAGCTCTGCAAAATCTCCTATTCGAAATTATGCAGGGCCTGGAGAAGGAAAATGGGGGAAAGAGGGAGACACAGACGATTCCAGTTCGGAGCTGCAGGATGTAGCGAAGGCGAAGACGAAGTGAGTAGGATGCTTTCGCAATTCTTCTCCTACACCCTCATGCAGCCTAGCAACCACCAACTGACTCGTTCGCTTTAGGGTCGATTTCTCGGTGCTCCTGATTTTGGTGTTTGGTCTCCTTGTCTTTCAACTCGATCGCATGAATTTGGCATCAGCGCTTACCGGCGGTATCGCTGAAGACATCAGTGTCAACCAGAACACCATAAATCTTGGGAACCAGCTCATGTTCACGGGTATTGTTGTTCTCGAGATACCTGCGAACATGATGCTACAACGCCTTGGTCCGAGAATCTGGATATCGACACAAGTCTGCGTCTTTGGTCTGATAGCAACCCTGCAGATTTTCGTGAAGAATCGCACAGGCTTTCTGATGGCAAGATTGATGCTGGAATTTGCCGAAGCGGGCTACATTCCTTGTGCGGCGTACACATTGAGTAACTGGTACACAAGACGCGAACTAGCGAAGAGGATGAGTGTTTTTTTCTTCGGCATGTTTGGAGGCAACGCGATCAGTCCGCTTTTGGCCTCCGGAATCTTGCAGCTGGATGGCGAGAGAGGATTGAAGGGATGGCAATGGCTGTTTCTATGTATGGCACACCGCTGTCCTCCCCGATTGCCTTTTGTGCTGACGAACAGCTGTAGTAGAAGGCGTCTTCACCATTCTGATCGGTGTCTTCATGTTCTTCTGCCTTCCGGGTAGCCCGGACGATCCGAAGCCGCTAATCGGTTCAGGCTATATGAGATTCACCACGAATGATCGAGAAGTTCTCACAGCACGCTTGGAGAAGGACGACCCGGAACGACACTTCCCACAAGAAATAAACTTGCGTTTAGTGTGGAGCACAGTCTCCCACTGGCGACGATGGCCACATTACGTCTCGACTTTTGCTGTCTTCTCGACTTGGTCAACGTTGACCACTTACACGCCTTCCATCATCATGTTAGTCTGCGTGGCAGTACTCTGATAAGTAAAGATCTTGCTAACATCTACAGGGCTCTCGGCTTCGAACGAGTGCCAGCTAATGCGCTCGCAGCAGTTGGTGGATGTCTTGCCCTCCTTGTCGTCTTTATGATGGGTTTCATAAGCGATCGAACGAACCAGAGGGGTGCCACAGTGATCGCTGCTCAGCTGTGCTACCTCAGTGTGTTGATCACAGCTCGTCAGGTTCATCCACATGTGGGAAAACGGTCCAAATTTGTTTTGGGGACGGCGGTGAACAGTTTCGCTGTTGGCTACCATCCAGCATAGAGTTTGAATCCTGAATATTCGAATTCAAATCGCCCTGATTCATATTCAATTCAGGTTTTGAATCAAATATTCAGATTCAATCCAATATATTCAGAAACCGATTACGTGCTAGCCGGCGACGATAAGGTGTCCGAATTAGACGACGAAACCGAAGAGGTCGATAGTAAAGGAGGTAAGCAAAGCTCCTACGTAAGCACCGGAGCCTACGAGAGACGGGCAGAGCGTAGCGACGATTTTTCCTCCGGCGCTAAGGCTGCCACCACGAGCAGCGCCAAAACGGCGACCCGGGCCTAGTTCTTGCCTTATAAAAGGTATTACGTGCTCGACTTTTGAATATTCAATTCAAACCTGAATATTCAATCTTCCCCGATTTATAGTTAATTCAAACCTGAATTTGAATTGAATTTGAATAAATTATTCAGGATTCAAACTCTATGCCATCCGGTGCACAATTCTTAGGTTCAGTTGAACTGCCATGAGGCACGAGAAAGAAGCATCGCTATCGCGTACGTCTCCCCTGCAATGCATACCGACCTGAAGTTTCCTGACCTGATTCCAGAATGTGGGTAATGTCGGCGATCAGCGGGTTGATGGCGGGAACACAGTACTTCCGCGCGAGCGACAGGCCATTGTAGGTGAAAACTCCCTTCCACGAAAACTTCTCTAACGAAAGTCAGCTACGGCGCTGGCCTTCGAGCGATGATTATCATGGTCTCAATCGGTGTAGTATTTGCTGCAATCCAGATCATCATATACGTAGCGCACAATCAGCGAGCGAGAAGAGGAGGTCTGACAGGACAATCCTTCTATACAACATAACTATAAAGAAGACTCTGAGGTTGCGACTGTCACCAAGGTCCAAAATGAAGCCCAGACTACACTTGAGTGGCTATCAAGCAGAGACAAAATATGGCCTTCCGCGCGTCGATGCATTCTGAGCTGGATACTCCCGACTACTCATATGGACTTCGACTTCAACTTCATCAAGAAGCAGTGAATTCAAACGCAGACGGATCAGGCCACCGCAAATGTCAACGACATCTTGGGAGAATGATCATAGCCTACTGTGCGGAAGCATGTGGGGTCGGAAGACAGTGGGTGGTGGTCAATGTGGGAATCCGTGAGCCCGATCATCGTTCCAACATTAGACAACGGCTGAAGCAACTTTGAACTGTTTTGCTCACCTGCCAGTCTCAGCAGCACCCCCCGTGCTATTCGACAGCTATGGTGCGACAGGGCGGCGTTGAGGCGTGTGCTCATGGGAGCATCGACCATCGTAATGGAGGGTATTCCAATGCCGCTCAAGGATCTGCAACTTCTGGACCTCTGTCGGTTATCATTGTTGGAGGAGGAATTGGAGGACTTTCGGCTGCCATCGCATTGCGAAGAGCAGGTCACAATGTAATCGTCCTAGAGCAAGGAACTGCTGAGGTCCAGACTGGTGCTCCAATCCATTTGCAACCCAATTCGAATGGCATCGTGAGACGGCTTGGACTGACGCCTGAGCTGTTCGGCGCGAAGGAGGTGACTCGAATGACTGAATATGTACCCAACAGCTCGCTGGTACGATCGATCGATATGGTCGAATCCAACAAAAAGTGGCAACATCCATGGCAGCTTGTCCCTTCTGATAAATTTCACGCAGAGCTCCGCAAGACGGCCACATTGAAGCAAGGACAAGGTCAGCCGGTCGAGATACGTTATTCCTCTTCCGTGGTGTCGACAGACAATCAGAATGCTTGGGCAACATTATCAACTGGAGAGGTTGTGCAAGGTGATGTGCTCATTGGTGCAGATGGAGTATGTTCGGGAACGAGGAAGACACTTCCAGCGGCAGCAGACATTACACCCTCATTCTCTGGTCACAGCGCTCTACACTTTGTTGTGAGCAAGAAAGAGGCCTTGGGAGATCCCGCAACCGACAAGTTCGTACCGAAAGACGGTGAAATCGTTTCGTGGCTTGGAGATCACGGTAGGCTCGTTGCTTACCCGTGCCGGAGTGATGGGCTGTTGGAATTTGTCTGCATTCACCCTGACGAGAACCAAGGTAACGCTCTCGACGACTCTGATACGAAAAGCAGGGACACTCTGCTGTACATGAGCGATGATCTTGGGGATGCGTTCCGAGCACTGCTTGCGAAAGCCAGTAAGCAGCAGTCATCCACGCACTGGCCGCTGTTCGACATGCCGAAGCTTCCTATATGGACCAACAAGAAGCTGGCCCTTCTGGGTGAAGCTGCCCATACATTTCATCCCCATCATGAATTTGGAGCTGGACAGGCGATTGAGGATGCCGCTGCTATCGCTGTCGTCTTGCCTTTGGGAACCGCGTTGGAAGAAGTCGAAGAGCGCCTGAAGCTATACGAGACGTGCCGGTATGAGCGTGCACACCGGGTCCGGGAGTACGCACACATGGCGGAGTGCCACAGAGGAGGAGATGAGGCGATGCACGGTAGGGTCTCGCTTCGATCGTGAGAGTTGATCGTCGATTGACTGACTGACTGCGCTATGTTAAGAATTTACTAATTACCATTTGTGTCACGACGAGTTCGACAGCGTCACCAAGAAGTTCGATGAATGGAAATGGGCAAAGAATCCAAGATTGTACTGGCGAATGCCCGTCGCCTTTGGACCGACACCTGGGCCTCGACAGGCCTTGTACACGAATCAACCTCAGCCTGCTCGCCACTCAACATTCACAACCGCCTCTATAAAATTCAAGACCTCACGCACATTTCTCCAGAATTTGTTCCCCACCAGCTCTTTCACATTCAAAGATCCAGGCACCATCGCTTATGCTAGTCTCTCGCAGACTACACTTGACAGAATGGAGTGGCTTGGTGGTTCCGGATACAAACATTTTGGTCTCTACATCCACGGTGTGCGCTATACAAAGCAAGACGGAAGTACGATCGACGGGACATATCTGCCATTGCTTTTCGAAAACCTGACCGATCCCATCATCAGTGGTCGTGACGAGCTGGGCTTTCCCAAGGTCTACTGCGCCATTGATGTCCGCCGAAGAAAAGACTCTTACCACGTACGCACATCCTGGCAGGAGGCTACATTCGGGAAGTCCAATCTCGACGATCTGGAGGCTTCTGATCCAGGCACCACGGCAAAGCCTGCTAATGATGGATCCGACTATGGCACATTAACATACAAGTATATTCCTGCAGTGGGAGAGCCTGGAAAAGCAGATGCAGCGTATGCAGTGGTTGTGCCACACGGGGAGACGGCGAAACAAATGCCAAGTGAAGTAACGAGAGTCTGGGAGAGTAAGAGGCCAAGCTTCGAGTTTGATGATCTGACACCGACGGACCTACCGACCTTGCATCACATTGTGTCAACGTTGAAACGAATGCCAGTCTACGAGTATGTTAGTGGTAGGATAGTGGAGGGCCTCGGAGTACCAGATGTCTCTTCGGCGAGGAGGATTGAGTAGTGACAGTGGAAATGCTCATTGCATATGCCCAACTTCCTGGACCATCTAGAATAGTCGATGTCCTGCTGTTCGATGTTTTCACAATGAAAATACATCGCCTGGGCTAGATTGGATTATGATAGGCTCGCAGGCAGCATGTCTGGATTGACGGCAGGGTTGATAGACAGATGCTACAATCCAAGTAATAGCAATTGCAATCCATCGGAGGAAAAAGTACCAAGTCCAGAGATCTTGAGCGGCCACAATATGTGACGTTTTTGTAGCTCAGCCAGCTTCTTCACCTCAATCACCGCCTCCGTGTGCCAAGTCCAAATTGCTGGGGTCTAACTCTTTCTTCTCTTCTTCTGTCAACTTGACGCCGTATTTGTCCTGCAGCTTCCGCAGCTTATCCGCTGAACGACATTGCCGAACATCGGTGACTCCTGAGATATTCTCCGTCCCCAAAGTGCCATTGTTGTATCTCGGGAGCTCAATCGTACCATCGGCATTGCAGAGAATGGCTTGTCTCAGATACCAGAAACAATGGGCAAAGTGCGGTGCTTCAGTCTGGTCGATGCCGATATGTCCACCATAATGTGCTCGTTGCATGGCTCTCCGCATCATGCCCAGGCAGTGCAGGCTGTGAAACCTGTTCAAATCATGTTAGCTACGAAGCACTGGTTTTTTGTCAGTCCCGATATGCTTACATCCCAATTAAGCCCCACTCAGTCAAGTCCGCAGGACCCAAGCTATTGTCTTTGGGCAGCCTGATGCTACCTTGCGCTGGGGCAATATCGTCTGCCCACAGATAGTCATACTTGTAGTCCAGACTCATGTACCTTGGGTCGCTTCCATATGTCAACTGCACATCGCCAAATTCACCACTCGTGGATCGATGGGTGCCGCGAAAGTACGCATCGCTGAGATTCAGAGCCACAAGAACGATGACGAAGGGTACCAGGATCCGCAGCAGAATGTACTGAAGGACCGTCCACAGCTGTTGGATCCGTCTTCTGTGCTTCGTCTGTCCTCCGAAAGGATCAACCCACTCCCCATGTGGTGTCAGCGGTGTCTCTGCACCAATCTCGAGAGAAGCTTGGGAGCGTTGTCGGAGGTGACCGCTTTCGTGGTTCAGCTTCTGATACTCCATGGCGTCGACAGCATGTTCGGAGGAACAATACTAAGAGACGACTTCGAAGTCATAATGCGAGTCATCAATGCAGCGGTACACCGGATTGAGACCCGTTTAGGGAAGACGCTGAGCTGGAAGGCGATTGAGACAAAGAGAGCCTCGATGTTGCTCCTTTGTTACCACTCTCGCGAAACATCGGCAGGACGGAATGTCGGCTGAGAACAAAGAACACTGGAATGTGGGCACTCTGGCGGCAGCTCTGCGACAGAAGAGTGTTGCAAGACGAACGCCGTAGTTCTGCGCTGATAGACACTACGGTTGCGATCCTTTGCTCGCCTGCGGGTCTTGAAATATCTCTACATCAAGGTCGCTGCGAGAACCATCCAATACGTGACTTCATCCGAGTGGGCTCAGCGGGCTCGGCAAACGTTTGTTTGCGTTCAGAGGCGATGTCTTGGACATGGAGATCCAGCTTGCCTCATCGTCGACGGCGGGCTGCCAATTCCATGCGAGTAGAGCCTCCGTATCCATGGCCGCGCTCACGCACATCACCGGCCTCGATTCATCCTGCAGCCAATTACACTTTTAAGCGTGGGCAAGGCTCTCAACGCCTCACTTGTGCCTGAAGTCCAGTATTTGCATCGACCATGTTGTGACACGCTTTGCAAGATTCGTTTACACGGCAGCATTTTCCCCGTTCTGACAGGCTGCAGAATCAGGTCCGGGCTGGCCAAATGTTTCGATACCACTCACCCGGTCGCCGTCATAATTGACCCGTATCCTGTTGATAGTCTGCCGACTCTGTCCAGCCGAGAACAAGTTATGCGGAAGAAATTTGATACTCGAGTGGCCGACAGTGGTCAGTGTATTCGGAAGGTCTGAGGTTGTCGGAATGTGATGCATACCAAGGTTGAACCAAACGACGACATCAGTCTGTTCCAGCGGCTCGCCATCGAAGAATTTTTCAAAGTCCACTGGAGGGTTGTAAACATCGAAAGCGTTGAGAGCATGTGCAGATCGTGGCTCGAAATCGTGCTGCGCTGTGATGTGGACATCGTGCTTGGCCCAGTGCACTGCATTTGCTACGACAGGACTGTCGCTGATCGTTAGATGCGAAGCACCGGCGCCTTTGTGGATTCTCCAGCCTCTGTACTCTCCAAAATCGTTCTTTTCATCTTGATTGAGCACCACAAGCATAGCCTGATCATTAGAGTCCCAATTCAGACTGCTATAGTCCTCTGATTGAACCGTGGATCGTTCTAGTCGCATTGAACTCCGCTGCTCGCCACCAGACCAGGAGTATGCCTTGACGATCGGTGCCACTTTTGTGAGCTGAACAGTATTCGCCCTTCCAATCACGTCGAGATCGGCTTTAAAATTGAAAACGTGATCGTGCATCGATCCCACGAGATGGTCATGGATCCGATAGCCATAATCCTCGTTGTGAGCTGAATGAGCTGCAATAATATAGCCAGAGGCATGAACATCGACCTCGATGGTGCCGTCCACGGAGAAGCTGTATGTAAACGTGAAGTCATAATTACCCAATGTGCTGCACCAACGAATCTTCAAATGGCTGTTTCTGGTCACAGTCGTATAGTTCGAAGCTGTGTGCCGCTGCAGTGGTACGTCGCCAGCTTGCTCGAATATGCATATGGAATCGGGACGATGTATGGATTTGCCGAACATGAAAGTAGTCGTGTTCAAGAAGGTAGCTCCAGTAGGGCAATCGTACCCTGCGATCATAGGAAAACTGGACGTGCCCATCGCGGAAAGGGAATCCAAGGCAGCGAAATTGGCCAGGGTGGGATCGTTTCCTGCATATCATCGTCAATAATGTTCACGGTATGTTCCAAACGGGCAAGACTACCTGCATAATGAGACAATGATTCCTGGAGACTGAGCTCGTACAAGACAGTGGTGTTTCTGAACCTGAGATCGAACAGTCCAAGACCAGTATCCGCGCTAAAGCCCAGGAAGAAGCTGAAACCCATCCAGGACACAGAGCTCTGCTCATGATCAAGTTGATAGCGAGGCTTGCTTGGAGTTATCCAAACTGGCGCCGGCAAATCTTCCATGGGCAACACTGGGCCCTGTCGGTCTGTGCTTGTCCAATTGCCATCGAAATTCACCCCTATGATTTCGAAGTCCGCCGCAAAGCAGGCTTCTCGCAATTCGTCTACAGTGGAGTAGACTATGTCATTGTATACCCATGCTAAGACACTCCAACGATCTGGATCTGGGTCCGTGAGATCTGCTTGGAAAGAGAGCCCCGATGGTAAAAGCGGACCAGAGTTGAAACCTGTCGAGCTGCGGGTCGCGAAATTGAACCACACGACCAGCCTGCCACCACTCGTCTGACCAAGCGGATTGGCGCTGCGGATCACCAAAGTGTCATTCGAGTTTCCAGTTGCCGCGCCTCCGAGCAGAATCGAGGTGATATCAGCGACCGATCGGCCAGTTTCCTGAAGCAAATTGTCCAAGTTGAGAGCACCAAGATCCCGAATCTTGGCTCCTGTTTTCCGCGTCAATGGATACTCGCAAGGAGTCCAAGTTGTCTGATTCGATACTGGGAGGGGGCCAACCAGCATTTCAACAACATAAGGCTCAATCGCAGCTTCATACCTGAGCACCGCTCGGGCATATCGTGGTGGTGCAGGCCGGCCGTGGTCCAGGACATCAAGAACTTCCGATTTATTTGGGTGCTGCAATTGTATAGAATCGCTAACGCACCGAGTTGTGTCAGCTCTCCTGGTTTTTCGACATCTTCCTCACGGTACTAACATAGTATTGCCAACCGGCACAGACGGCCCCAGTGCGGTCAAGTTCAGAGTTGGCTGCTCCAGCAACCAAGAAGCAATACTTTCAATCTCGTCTGGGGCAAGCGCCAGCCAAAAGTTCTGAGCAAGGCCTTGAGTAGAAGGTAAGACTTGAGCCAAGGCAAACCAGTAGCATGCGTGGTGAAAATACTTCATACCGGCGATACTTGTTGCGCGATAGCAACTTTGTGTAAATGACGAGGAGGAAGACACCCAATATAACGGAGCTTACAGCCGGCACTTCCGAACTCAAGCAAATTGACTTAGCCGTGAACTGAGTTTGGGGTCAACTGCATGTCAGGGATGGGATGCTGGACATGGAAGATTACTAACAATCGATCATGGTTCATGCTGTCCTTCATCGAGATTCATGCATCGCCGACAACACCAGACGTCGCGTATAAAAAGGACGGCTTTTGGAAGTCTCAATTAGGACGAACAAATAAGGCACATGTGCCAGGGTGCAGTTTGTGCTAGTCCCATCGAGATCTTCCAAGACAAGGACACAGATTTCCCTGCATAGAGTACCGAGAATGGCATCTTTCAGCTCGATATACCGTGAACAAGGCCAGATACTGCATCGAACGCCAAAGCGAGGCACAGAGCTCAAGGGGATCATCTCAGATCAATACGGGCGACGGGCGCCCATTTCATTCCATCTTATTGGGCCAGCCTGGACAGACGGCTGAGTGCAGCCAGAGTAACGTCCAACATTAACTTGTTCCTCCAATTTTGTTGGACAAGCTGAGAGTCCGCCTTCTACGCTGGTGGCGCACTAGTAGGCGGCAGTGGTTTGATGGCTCCTTGTGCCCTTCGACTGCGATTCGGCAGGTCTGTTTGACGTGGTCGGCCACGAGTGGCAGTGCTTTTTGTGTCCAGTCCGTGGTGAATTGGGTGGTCTCGCTGACACAAGATCGGGCGTCAGGATGCGGTCAATGAATTTCAGAGTAGATTCTGAGGTATTACATCTGCCGTGGAAGTTGTACGGCTCTGCTCAGAAAGTCAAGATGTCGATTATGCCGATACCGTGGTTCCTGGAACTTTCTCCGGCCACGTATCGGGCGGAATGTGCGTACAGGCGGCTCATGCGACTTCCAGGCCGCAGCTCAGATCCCTGTAGGAGAGAACGCCCTTTTGGCGTGATGGCAGTCCCTATGCTGAGTCCGCGTTCTAGACTTCAGTCAAAATCCAGACAGGACTCGAACAAGCAGAGCGAACCAGTGCTCGAGTCGGCCCCAGCTCATGCCACAACGATACTCTACAACCAGTCAACAGGTGGATGGCGTGGGTAGCAGCGGCGTACGTGACCGGGGAGACGACAACATGCCAGGGAATGGCACAGAGTTGAAGCATGCACCACATTATGTGCTTCGCGATGTGATGATGACTTTGCCGCGGAAGGCCTTGCTCTTTCTCACTGCTCGCACGCCGACGAGAGGTCAACAGAACACCGTCTGCACCTTCCAAAGTCGATATGGCGCTGCAGGTGAATCGATGTGTTTGTGGCGGCGTTGAGATTCACTTGAGACTCCTGTCTTGGCGACTTTCTTGACTGCAGTCAGCACCACCAGCAACCTTTACTTTTTTTCTCGCTCTGTCGGCCTCTTTCACCGCACCACCTCATCATCGGCAAGTCTTCGCTCAGTCTGCGAACCCAATGGCTGCCGGTCGCCGCAAGCACAAGACCAACAGCGGCAGCGCGCCTGTGAAGCGCCGCGCTCGCACTCGAAAATCTACCTCCGCCAACAAACAGGCTTCAAACACCGCCGACTCGACGACTATCACGGTCGATCATCCTGAAGAGAAACCCTTTCGATTCCTGGACCTCCCCACTGAGATCAGACTTCTTGTGTACGAGCACCTGCTGGTTGCCAATACATCGTTGAAGCTGCGGCCCCCAACCAAAGTTTGGAAAAATGTCTCGCGCGAGAAGTACGATCTGCAGCCCAGTATCATCGCTACTTGCCAGCTTGTCTACCTCGAAGCGCTTTCCATCCTGTACGGCTGTAATGAGTTCCAAATGACGGATATTTTCGACATCTTGGGGCTCTCACCCCTCTTGAACCGCTATAGAGAACACGCCAGTCGTATTACTGCGATACACGTCGACTATGACGTCGGCAAGTGGAGCATTGGGGAGATTCTCTCGCTACTGAAGGGGTGCAAAGCTTTATCAAAGCTCACGATCGGCCGAGCCGTGTGGTCATATTTCGAAGACGCCCAAGCATTTGCTAAAGCTCTTGGCCCGTTGGTCCGTATGCTCCACAAGAACCAGCAGAAAAGGCAGGATATGAAGCCTCGCGACGTCCTCGATGGGTTCCATTTGCAAGGATGGACTGCTCTGAGGACCGGCAACAACGTGCCGCCTATGGTCAAGGACATGGATGCCAGAGAAACAGCCGATTTTGCACACAAGGCGAAGACTCTGCTCCGCTCAACTTTCAAATGGTCCACGGCTAGACAAGGGAATTGTCACGCACATCAACTGAGCGAAGAAAGTAAGCTGCGTCTCCATATCCGAATTGTAGAGAGTTCGCGGCCCTTTGCAAAGGCTAACTCGTTGGCAGAAGAAGTACTATGCAGGTGTACGATGGAAAATATGACACGCTGCCGGTGGAACCTTGCAATAGCGGACGACTGAGTGTGATCAATGAACAAGAACGGGAAGTGGCCGGGCGCTGAAAGAAAAATTTGGCTACGGGGACATGGGATTCGAAAACGAATCACCCCTCCGATGAGCAATTGCATTGTATTGATGGCATACAAGCCAGCTGAGGACTTGCTCAACATCAGCAGTAGGAGAGATACCGCACAGCGAACAGGGCTGCGTCTTGACTTCTTTACATAGTGCGGAAATTGTAAGCTTTCAATGGATCAACGACGCAAATTGTGCCAGGAATTGTTGCTCTATGCACGGATTTCGGGCGCTTTCTCTTACCCAGAGCTTCACTTAAAATATACTCTTCAACTTCCGCTTCGACTGCTGAGCACAAATGGAACCCCCAGTCCCCTTTCCTCTTGATCTCCTCCCGTCACTACTCCTCAACCTCACCGAAATCAAAGCTGAAAACAGCTGCGACTGCCCAGCATCCTCTACAGGCCCTCGTAGATTTAATTTATGAACGTATCTGGTTGCTTCACCGGCCATACGATGAAAGCCGCTGCGATATGCAATCGCAATCCAGAAACATGTACGCAGAATCGACAATCGACTACGAACTGGAAGAATCACAAATGCTCGCATACAGTAGAACTAATTGTTGCTCGCTTGAAGAACTGAACAAATGCTGCTTCAACTCAATCAAAACGCATCGCACTCGCATCGTCTGTCGCTATGTATCCAAACGCAAAAAGAGAAGGAAAACATGACAAGCACAAATCGATCATCACTTGCATCAGTTCCATCGTGTAAATTTTCCCTCATTGTTTCTCAAGCTCGTATCACCACCTGTTCTGTAAGTCCTGCCTGCCTATCTGTCTCTTGTGTCATCCTGCTCCGACCAGACCCCAAGTTCGTAATGTCGTATCGCATCTTTCGACAAGTCGTTGTCTTGATCACTTGAACTCGCCCGGCACGTGCAATTTGCTGATACTCAAGTTCGTATCATGTCGAATCACACGCGGAAAGAGCTGACCCGTCTCGTGCGCGCCTTGAGCTTCGTTACCGCTCAAAGGAGGGCTGACGGGGCCACTGAGAGAATTGGTCGTGAGCTCTGAGGCGATGGCGGAAGCTGTAGGCAGGGGAGCAGACTTCTCGGTGGACCCGGCAGCGGCAGGACTGGCGGCAGGTACGACAGCAGGGATAACCTCGGCGTGCAGTGGGGTGGTCGACTCGAGAGTTGGCTGGGTGGAATTGGCGACAGCTGCGGGAGAGACAGCAGCAGGTGGTGATGAAGGAGGCGAGATGGGTTCGTTGCCTAAAGCAATGGCGGCGATACTATTACCGATGGGCGAGGCGCGAACAGATCGCTCGCGCGAAATGGTGCTCACGTTACTAGGAGTGTGAGACAGCTGCGTCTGGTCCTGAGTCGTGTCGATAGGCGATACATTCTTCTCTTCGATACTGGGAACAGCGGAATCCTGTTGGTGGCGTCGGTAAGCCTCAGCACCCACGACTCCAGCTCCAACGCCGGCAACACCAGCTGCAGCAGGCGCGATGAATGTGCTCGGCTCGCTGCCGGACGGAGCCAGCGGAGCCTGTGACCCAGACTGAGCAGAGGGGCCCGCCGGCTCATTGCCTAAAAAAGGCTGTTTGAGCTTCTCCTCGCTGAGTGGTGCTGCCAAAGGCGTCACGGGAGCCTGGTGCTGAGATGCTGGCAGCTGCTGAGTACCTGAAAGTGCATACGTCTGAGTCTGCAGAGGCTGCTGAGGTGGCACTGGCTGAGCTGGTGCGACTGGCGATCGCTGGACTGGAACTGGCTGAGTTGGTGCGACTTGCGACTGCTGCAAGATGGCATTCTCCTTGTCTTGCTGCTGACGACTGTATGCTGCAGCGCCGACTGCACCAGCACCAACGCCCGCTGTGGCAGCAACAAGCTCGTCCTGATGCGGCGGGGTATATGCGCGACTGACGAAAGGCTCTTCATGAGCAGTTCCGGCATCAACGTTGTCCATGCGATACGGGTCTTTACCGCCGTAATCATAGCTTGGGCCACGGAAATGGTTTTGGGAGGAGCCAGGCACGGCGCCAGCTGCGGCAATGATATTCGCATCATCGTCATCCGTGTCATCGTCGACGGCGCCATCAGCGGCTGGAGGATAAGCGCCGGCCTTTCGAATAACCATATCAGACGGGAACCGACCGCCTAAGGTCATCAGTGACTGCAATACCAAATGCGATTGTGAGAACGAGGCAAGACAAACGCAAGGTATTCAGGGATACGCACTCACTCACCTGGCTGTGGTCTCTTTGGTCTGTCATCCACAACGGGATGCTGCTCGGCCAAGCTGGTCACATCCGCAGAATAAGGCGCCTGATCAGCTTCATCATCTTCGAGGCCATCGCTGCTCACGGTGCCTTTGTCGCTGGTACCAGACACGCTCCTAGCATGTTTGCGGACAAAGGCTTGACGCTGCTCGCCGGTGCCCTCAGTGAGCATTCGGATGTCCTGGAACCAGGCCATCATGGTATCGTAGCTCTCAGCGCGGAATACCCAGTTATGTCCCTTGTGCATGCCGCCAGACTGTTTGCCTTTGAGCATGAACTTGTGACTGGAAGAACCACGTTCCGAATGCGACCCAAGCTTCTGGTCGAACAAGTACAGCGACATGACTGGCGGCTGAGAGTAGATCTTATCTGCGGATTTGAACTCGTGGAGATGTGTCGGCGACAGCACGTACCAGCCAGGTGTATAGGATTTAAGATACTTGCTCTTGCGTTCCAGCATGCCCGCACGGATTTCGCTGGCAGCTGGTGCATGCTTGCCTGGGTACTCAATGTCCTCGATGCGGCGGAGAGGCAAGCTGGGGTCGACGAAGTGAGGATCGTGAGTGACGAATTGATACCATTCCTGGTCCTTTGGCATGGAAATCGGACCACCTCGGAGGCTCTCAACAGCACTGTATGCGTCATCGGCCTCACGTTTGAGAATGCCGGCGAGAGCATTGTAGGCCTTCTGGATCTCGCCAACGACGATCGACTCGAGCTCACGTCCCGAGCTTTCGAGATTGAGATAGGCCTGTAAATGGTCAGTGCAAGCTGCTTGACACAAGTTCGCCTGAGCTCACCCTGTGCAAGTAATTTTCCTCATCGACCTGTCGCTCAATCTGCCTGTCCACTCCAAGGCGAACCACATACGGATCGTTCTTGCCAATTGCGTTGCCGTCCTCATGCGCAGCATGTTGGAGCGCCTCTTGCAGCTTCTCAACCTCTTGTCTGGTGGCAGCCTTCTCCTTCTCGACGGAATTCTTAAAATCGCCGCTCAGGCTCTTGATCTCCTTGATTTTCTGCCCCAAATCACTTCGCAGGCCAGTCAACGCGCCAATTACATCATTCTCGATTTCCCTCGATTTCGCTGCTTCGGCGATCGATCGCTTGTGGTAGCCGTCAAGGATGCGGGTGGCTTCGCTAAGACCGTCGTTGCTCATGAACACTGCGGGGTGAGTAATGTTAGAAATGGTATTCTGCACCTTGTGCAATGCCTTGCCGCGAGCTTCATAGGAGTTTTGAATTTCGCGAAAGTAGGCAATCAGCGACTTGAGCAGCTGTCTCCACGCCTGGAAGCGATTGGCGAGGACTTCGGTTGGCGTTCCAGTGGTGGGCACGGGAGTGAAGGCATAGCTGTGGAAGTCCTCGCTGTCGGCATCAACGACACCCTTGATGCTGCCGGCTCTCAAGCTCCTTTTGCTGCTGCTACGTCGCAAGCTGCCGCTCCTCTTCATGCTGCTCTTCTTCTTCAGGGTATTGCTGCGACTGACTCCGCCGGTGCCTGAGGTGCTGGCGCGCGAGACCGATCGTTGGGGGCCGTCGATTATGGAGGAGCCTCGCTGGCTCGCGTCGAATTCCTCGTGGAAGACGCCGCCGCGTTCCACGGACTGGGCCAATGGCGAGCTCATGGCGGGATTGCCTGAGGTCGCGAAGTCGGTCTGCGAGGTGCCGTAGCCTCGCGCGGCGTGAGAGTCGCTCAGTGGAGGAACGGAGGAGTAGCTGTTCGACATGGCAGTGGCTGGGTTGTGCTCCCAGGTATGATGCTTGTTCGCCCCAGATTTTGTGCCGCAGGTGATGTACAGTGGCAGCTCCCCAGAACGGCGGCGGAGGGGTTGTGAGGTCTGCAGAAGCGCAGAATCTGCGTCGACGGGTCGAAGCAATGCTGGCGGGCAATGTCAGACAATTGCGCGGTATGTATGTATGTTGAGGTGCTGCCTCTTCGTGTGTCTCTCGTTGCGCGGAACTCGGCCACAAGCCACACGCTCCCGCTACGTCACCACACTCGTTCGCGGTGCATCCGGCGAAAGCTTGTCCCAAGCAATTTCACAAGAACTCGCCAACCTCCACGCAGCCTGCTCGTACAGCCGTCGAATACGAATGGCGGTGGTGGTGGATGTACTGAATAGTGAATAGTCAGTCCTCGAGACTCGCTTCTCCTGAGGGTGGACTCGTCGATCCACAGGAGAGACAGAAACACCAGAATCCCTCTCGCCCCAAACCGATGAAATGAACGCGTCCGAGCGCAAGTTCATCACCGACGTCAGCTCGCAGCGCAGAAGCCGAGAAGTGGCAGTGGCTAACTTTCCCGCCAAGGTCTGGACAATAGTCACACGAACAAACATCTGCCAACTGTCCGTCATCACCTTATTCTTGTTTGCATAAAAGTCCGCGGGAGCCTAACTTGTGCAGCAGTACTGATGATCTGTCACCATTCGACACCATGCTCACACAATCCACGATGACGACAACAGCAGACAGCGAGATGAACAGTAGCTCCCCTGCTCGTTTCGCTACTGTATCTGCTGAGCCACAATTGGGCCCAGGCGCTAAACCATCACAGCGATCATCCTAATTACCGGATCGGAAAGGTTGGCCTGGTCGCTGCTGTCAACATGTGACATGCCGTGTGGCTCACCCGTGCGACTGAGCAAGCACAAGCAGGTCTTGCAACATGAAACCCGAGTCGGAAACGGGTGGGGAGGCATTTTTTTGATCGCGAGAGCTCCATTGGCACTATCGAAACTGTAAGACACCTCACCTGCCAGTGAGATGACGACTCTACGGAATGAGAGTACATGCGCAAGCTGTCAGTCAAGCTCCATTTCTTCACCACTCCCTCTTTCCCGATCTAGCCCCGCGACGAGCCGGTTGCAACAGCAGCAGGTTCACAGACCTGCTTCAAACGACCTCCTCAGGCTCGCTGCTACCAACCACGTCTTCACAGAAACCGGGAAACGTCGAAGCACAGTACAAAAAAATCTGGGAACGCTGCACTCGAGAAGCATGTCTCAACCCGTGCACCAGGTTCAAGTCTTCTCTTCTCAATCGCCAGTTTCTGGCGCAACAAGAAGTTTGGTACAGCTGCGTTAGCGGGCAATGCCATGCTCGTATTCGTGCACATGCCCCTCAGTCACAGATAAGGGCGAGTATTGGATGGAGAACGGTGAGAAGCATGGATACCGAATGTATGTCGTTGCAAGTGAAACCAACACAAAGTGTCAATTCATTGCGAGCTCTGATATGCTTCACTTTGCTCTGCCTTGATTTGAATTACTGTTGTTACACTTTTCGCAAAGTAATCCCGCGAGAGATGAGACTTCGCTCCCCCGCTCCCATTTTGATGTATGCCATGCAATGAAACGCTCAGAACGCTGCAGAATGCCTTGAAAAGTCACCACTCGCCTGCTTTCTACTCTGGATTGATCAACCCATGCTTCGCTTCGCGCTCTTCTTCTTTCTTTCTATTCGCTGCCACGGCCAACTTCTTCCCGACCTCGTAGCTGGAAATCATAATAGCGCAAGCAGGTGCAACCTTCATGGTTCGAGCAGCCCAGCCTTTGAAAAGTCCAGACCAGCCTTCGGTGCGGTAGATATGGTAGAGAAATTTGGGCATCGCTTTGCCCTCTGGCAGCGATGCACGCTTCTCCGCTGACATGCTCGAATCCATGACAGTCTGCTGTCGTGTTTTGCCGACGTCAAACGGCGTTGTGACAAATGCTGCAATGGCGCCAGATCCAGCTCCGGCCAAGAATGAATCGTAGAGAAGTTGAGTGCTCGATAGCTGGGCGTTCGATGATGGTCCGGTCAGTGAGGTGTTGATTGCCCGGCTCTCGTCCAGTTTCTTTCGACCCCATTCGTAGCCCCACCAGTAGAATGCTGAAAATGGCACATCTCTCCAAAAGGTCAAGGTAATGCCTCGCCAGAGAGTATGCACTCCTTGATCCCGCACCATATCGGAGAGTCCACCAATAGTCGCCCGCATCACGCCTCTTCCGCCTGTTCCTTCTGACTGCACCGCCTGCATTCGTGTCCGCAACATTTCAATTGGACTGACCACACCTGCCGCAAGTACACGCGCGATCGCTCCATCCACCAGCGGCGCCATGTCCTCGCTCACTCTGCTCTTCATCGGGCTATTCGGGTTCCATCGTAACCAGTCGTATCCTGCGAAGTAAATGACATTGGCAGGTATCGCCATGGCAAGAGTCGGGCTCAACCCTCGCCATAATGTCCAGATGCCCTCGTTCCTCGCAATCTTTCGAAGTCCATCGAATGTGGAATTGATCGTCCTTTTTTGAGTCTCTGCTGCAGCACAGTCAGAGATCACTGGTTCTACGATGGCCGCTTGCGACGGTGCTGCTACGCAGAATTGTGATTGGTTTTGCACCCAGAACACCTCCCGACAACACGCCGTCACGCCGAGGTTGGGAGGAAGTTGCAGGAAGGAAGGAAGTTTCGCGGTGGGAGACGGACTTTTCTGTGCTTGTAGTCGTACGCGGACTACATCGAGCGGTGTGACTGTGATCCGGATTAGCTTCGACCATGGACGAGATACCGCCGACTGTGCATACCAACTAGAGAGGTCATGACGGAGCCGACGACTGCAGACATCAGCTTTTGCGACAGAGAGCTTTCTGGATCTGCCGTACGCAGCGCCGGTGAGGGCGGAGTTCGCTGCTGTGTCGCATCATCGCCTATTCGGTCGTGCCGTTGACCTTGTGTATGTGTCCTCGCCGCCATCGTGTTCGTGTGCGCTCGTGTTCGTAGGTACTCGTGTGTGCTTTTGTCGCTCAATCGCGTCGCAATGCGCGGCGCTGGAAAGTTGTCGCCACCACTACTCCAAAGAGGATGCTTCCTAGAAACCTCCCAAACCCCTTTGTCCCCGGCTGCAGTCCCGCGACACAAGAATGTCGTCAGGTCGATGGCGGTGATCGATGGCGGACAATGATGATTCCATGACCTTCTTAAACTTCCCGCCCACCGCATGCTTCTGTCCGATCGCGGAGATAGGCGACCTCTTCCGTCGATAGCCGTCGCGCCACTTTCTCGGTGACTCGTTTGGGAATGCCTCAGGAACAAAACAACCACACCTTCCGTCATCACTTCCGACTTCACATCCACCATTCCTAAGAACATTGACACAATGAGCACCACCGACAGGACTTCCAGCAACGATGCCGCTCCAGAGACCGAAGCTGAGTTGGAGGCATTCCGACAGCAATGGCGGGAAGAAGTGTCGGCCCGGAACAAGCAGTCGAAGGCGGGACCATCGAGACCCAATCCGGTAGAGACGACCAAGTCGAGGCAGACGCAGGCTGCACCGTCGCAACCAGTTGCGTCTGGATCTGCTCTTCGTAATGACCGCTTCCACGAAGAGACAGCGCCCAAGGCCTACCATGATCTGCCAGACAAGGACGAGCAGCTGAGATTGGGTGAGGAGGGCCAGGAGCTCAGTAGGAACGCTGTAGCAGAACCCACATCAGCACTGGAGCACTATGAGAGAGCAGTAGAGAAAGAGACCCAAGGCCATCTTAGCGAGAGCATGAGACACTACAGGAAAGCATTCAAAGTTCGACTTCCTCCATTTCCATTTTCATGTCCACATATGCTGAGGTAAGTCGCAGCTCGACGATGGCGTGCACGAAGCGTACAAACGGAAGCATTTCCCTCCGTCCTCCTTTCAAAAGCCCAAGCCAGCAAATCTCAACCCTTCAAATGCCTCGTCCACTGTGTCGCGCACCGACCATCACTCCCTACATGGCAGTGCTGTCGGCGAAGGGCTTCCGGCCACACTCAAGCAGATGGTGGAACAGTTCTCGGCTATGCGCATCGAGCCGCCAGAACCAGAGACAAGCCTTTCGCCGAATGAGAGATGCCCCCTCGCCGAGCTGCCAGAGGAGTTGCTTACGCACATTCTCATGGACCTGGCTGTCGATGATGTTGCTTCTTTTGCTCGACTTGCACAAGTCTGCAAGAGGCTGGCTTACTTGGTGTTGACAGAAGACTCGATCTGGAGGCAAGTGGCTGTGAGTTCGAAGTATGGCTTCCCATCGATGCATTACGATTTCCCTGTTGAGATCGACGGCTCACCTGTGGACCAAAACGAGCAACTCGCCAAATACATGGCGTCGAACGCTGAAGATGCAGACGAGGAGATTCCAATGCCACCAACTCCCGAAGAACGTGCAGTTGCCTTCTCCGCTCTCACGGACCGCCTCCTTGTATCGCATTACTCGTCGTCCTGGCGCCAGATGTTCAGATCACGCCCGCGAATACGCTTTAACGGCTGCTACATCTCCACTGTCAACTATACTCGCGCAGGAGCCACTTCGACTAATACTCTCACCTGGGGCGCTCCCGTTCACGTGGTCACATACTTCCGCTACCTGCGTTTCCTCCGTGACGGATCCTGCATTTCCTTGCTCACCACAGCCGAACCCGCCGATGTAGTCCACCATCTCACGCCCGAGAATCTTCACTCTGAACACTATGGAAATGTCCAATACGTTCCATCGGCAGTGATGAAAGATGCTCTTCGCGGCCGCTGGCGTCTTTCCGGGCCAGCATCAAGCCAAGCGAGTCATTATGACCCTACCACAGGCAGGTTCGAAGACGAGGAAGTCGAGGGCGATGTTTTGATCGAGACGGAAGGCGTGGTGCAGAAGTACACGTACCACATGTTCCTCGGGCTGGCGCACGCGGGCAAGGGAGCCAGAAACAACAAGCTCGCCTGGAAAGGATTCTGGAGCTGGAATCGGTTGACAGATGATTGGGCGAGGTTTGAGCTGAGGAATGATAAGGCTTTCTATTGGAGCAGGGTGAAGAGCTACGGAGATGGAGTGTAGATGATGCCTTGATGGGACGAGATCCGTGAGGTTCGCATCTGCGATACTTGTCGTGAGAGGAGAGTAGATTTATGTCCTACGGATTCATTACGCTACTGCTAATTCAGAAAGCAGTACGTTGAGTGTGAAACAGTCCTGGAGACCCAGTCGGACTTCGTCACACAACTTGTCCCCCTCATCAATCATCAACATCACTCTCCGTCCCCGGCGCACTGAAATCAAACGCCTGCAACGTCCTCGCGACCTCGAGAATACTGTCCGTGCTGAGAACATTTCCCTCCTTACCTCCAGCTAAAGTCATAGCAATGCTGACAGCATTCTTGATCTGTCGTCCATTGTAATCCAAATCCGCAAGCTCACTCAAACCAGCACCATCGACATTGACTCTATCAGCACCCAACGAGACTTCAGCTTTCTCGATGAATTGCAACCATACTTGTCTGCGAGCTCGCCAGTCGAGTGCTGGGTAGCGGTAGCAGAAGTGGATGCGACCTGGAAGAAAAATATTTTGTCAGTAACTTGTCATATGCAGTACGCGCAGCTTCAATGCGGTGACCTACTCTGAAAAGCCGCATCAATAATTTCCGGCTGATTCGTCGTCAAGATCATGATGCCCGGATAGTATTCCAATTCTCGCAAGAAGACGCTAACGATAGCATTGCGTTCCAAATCATATATGTTTCTCTTCGCAAGGAAGACGTCCGCTTCATCGAGCAGTAGAACAGCCTGCCAATGAGCGCAGAGATTCATAATCTGCCGAAGGTTCGTATTGATATCATGAGCCGCAGACCCTAAAGCACCAGATGAGATCGAATACAATGGTTTCTCAGCTGTCTCCGCAATCGCTTCGGCTGTAAAAGTCTTACCCAGTCCTGGCTGGCCTGAGAAGAGACCGATGAGACCTTGACCTTTTCCGAGGACAAAGTCGTCGAATGGAGCGCGGGAGCTGTGGGACTGGATGAGCTGGCGCATGGAAGTGAGAACGGGAGCGGAGATGACGAGGGAGGAGAGCATGTCTTTTCTCCAGATTACGTTGGAGACGTTGGATGTGGAGAAGGCCGCCCAGCGGGCGTCGGTGAGGCTGAAGCCGAAGAGGAGGCCGGAGAAGAGGATTTTCTCTGTGTCTCGAAGAGTGGAAAGGATGGCTTCGAGTTCTTGCTCGCTGAGGGGTTGGTTGCTGCTTCGGAGGTCGCCGGTGTGGAAGTTGAGGAATGGTGGTGGAGGTGGCGGAGGGAGGCCCAGGCTAGCGAAGGGATCGAATATAAGGTCGGGATCTTCGTGAATAGGGCTTTGAGTGTCTTCTTCCCCGATGACAGCTTTTCCTGGAAGTAGTTCGCTGCCTAGACGGGCCTATCGAGCGTTAGAGGCCGTCAAATATCAGTCACAGCCAAAATGTTGCGCCATACCGCTCTACCATCTGGGTTGGTCATCGAAATTGCTTCATAGGAAAACTCGCGGAAGCGGGATATCTGAGGTATCAGTGGCGCTTGTTCCACAGCTCTGTAATTGACCGGATCAATCATGACACGTCCACGGAACTGCCGGCGAGGATTAGTACCACTCTTGACGCGATTTATCGCACACTCACGTAAAAGCGCCGCGGTTCTTTTTGCTCCCAGGAGGGGGTATCTGGAGTGCCGAACACCACGCCTTCACCCTCATGCGCTTGAATCTTGTAAGAGGATCGCAAGAATGATAACTGCTTATCCGCTCTTGCCAGTAGTGTATCCCAGATGTGTTCACGTCGAGGCAGCAAGTGCAAAGGCCGGTAAGCCAGTGTACCAATGGGCACACTACCCTCGTAGACCGGCATCGTCAGGACGGTGGACACCAAGCCGACATTGAACCCATCCGCCTCAGCATATTCTGCTTCGATTCTGAATTCTCGTTTGCCGTCTTGTTTACATTCGCTGGCAGCTTTGATGACACGCCATACACGTTCTTGCTCAAGGGGATCTTTGCCGTAGATGAGTGTGTTGGGCGCGTATATGGCCCACAAGTCATGATACGAGATCATCGTTGTGATCGAGAGCTGGCTAAGCTCTGCGAGTACGATGGAGTGATGTTGTGCAATGAATAGCAAACCAGCTTCGATCTCGAAGAGGCTGTCATCCTCAACGTCTCGGCAGCGTGCTGCAACATTTTGGAGATCGTTCAGCGCCCAGAAGAACCATTCTGGCTTTAGCTGTGGGGATATTAAAACCTTGGTTTCGAGAATACACTTCTAGAGACTTAACATACGGTACGTTTCCTGGCAGTCAGTGGGAATCCCGGACTATCGCGGAAGATGTTGATGAGAGTGCCACGAAGGATAGGTCCATTCACATCGACTTCTGTGTGTGTCGGATTCATGTACTTGTCAAAGACTCTGCGCACTAGTAATACGTGCGGCTGAAGCTCATCGTTGCTTTCCAATTCTACCTTCGGCGCGACCAGCTTCCAGCACATGTCTTTCCTGCGAATTGTAAGCTTTCTTCGCGTTGAGCGATTGGAAGGTCATACTTGTCCCAGCTAGATACCGTTAGCAGGGAGATCCAATCTCGATCTGGTGATTGCAGAACACTCACTATTCATCACGTTGGATGATCTGTTGTGGAGGCACTGAAATTACTTCGTCGACGTTGATGTAGTCATTCTCGGAGGAGCTGTCCTGAGCATTGGCCTGCCCGGCTACGGTCTCATCGGTCGACGCCATTTTTGAGTTGGTTCTAAAGGACTCTCTGCAAGGCGCGATTGAAAGGTGCTGAGAAGCAAGACGAAGATGAAACGCAAAAGGACGAAGAGTGATCGTTCTCCTTGTAGCTTGGAGCTCGGAAGCTCAAGTATGCACAGCGTCAGGTAGCTCTGAAGCTGTACACCGGTTGTGCTGCGCGTAACAACCATTCAGAATGCGCGCCCTGTTTGCAGCGCATGCTGCATGTGCAGTCAATGTGCATCCGCTTGTGGTTGTCTGCAGTCCAAGACAAGACGTGGCAACGTCGTGGGAGGCCGCCAGCAACCAGTTGCAGTGGAGCCAGCTGATGCTTGCTTCACCGGGTCCGCCCCAGCAGAAAATACAATCATGCAGACATACACGCGTGGTAAGGCGCAGAACTGAAGGCGACATGTGGTGAAAGTTCACAAAGGAGTCAAGTCAGCGATGTGCCGCCCCGGCGATGACCCGGGCACTGATGTGTCTGCGTTTTCAACCACGCACAAAACTACCCACAAGGGCAATTGCCGACTCGTGATCATTGTGAAGTCGCGCCATTGGCCCAGCCTCCCTTTTCCACGCAGTGCCCATCAATTCGATCCATACTTGTTCACGGTGGCGGCCTAAATCAACCGCGATCTGGTCCCAGAACGTGGTAGCGAAGATTATACGCTCATACAGCGAGCCGATCAACTCAGCTATCAGGCGGTTACTTCGTAGCGAAGCACCCGAAAACCTATCTCTGGTGATGGAATTCAGGTATATGATACCGTCCAACGTTACGCGCTCTTCTTGGGCGGTCGATAGCCAGGCAACGATATCCCCCAAGACATCGTCATCGCTGCGCGTGGTGTCGTTCGCACCAGGTGTGTCGATGAGCCACACAGTAGTCGTCGAGGAATACTGACAGCGATAGAGCTGGATCTCTGGGGTGATTGCTGGTCATAATTGAGCTCAGAACATCGTGACATTTGAGTGATCGTACCTGATGTAATAATGTCGTTGATCGGAGCTTCTGGTGTGCACTTGCACAAATTGATGAAGTTGCTCTTTCCAGCGCCAGTCTCGCCCATGACTGCAATGAATATCTCGGTGGGAGGAGGTTGCAATGCGGCCAGCTCAGCTGCTCGTTCAGCTTCCCGGAGGACATCTGGATCATCACTCGCAATGTTGTAGGCCTTGCTAAGCTTTTTGAGCAGTCTCTCAGTCGCCTTTTCCCTTTCACCGTATCTCAAAGACATGCTTATGCCGCATATGCCTAGTAGAGAGTAAGCTCGGTCCTCGTGTCGTGTTGTTTGACGATTGTGCATCCATGTAAGAACTTGGCGAGGATCAAAAGTTATCTGATTGAGTGCTACCGGTGATATTCCGGTAGTCTCAGAGACGAGCGAGTGCAACGGCTGACCGTACGACTTTGGCGCATTCGATGGAGGTTGCAGTTCACGCCGCAATTTGTGCCCGAGAACATTCCAATCCCTGTCAAGAAACAGGACAGCACGAGGCGCCAAAAGTTCCTGTAGAGTCCAGCCTCTTTTGAACCATTCGCTTTGGCTAAACTGCGGCCTCCAGTACGCATTTACGCTGTCAACGTCGTGCAGGTATGCCAGACAGACAGTAGCGTTCTGGTAGAACCTGTACATGGAGGTGACGGCTTCTTGCAACTCCACGGCATTTGTTCTATCGATGCAGACGTTGTCGATCCAGATCCAGTCCACCCGAAAAGTGAGCATTCGCTGAATGATAAACTGGCAGAAGCCTCTGATCTTTTCGAAGCTTGGGGCGTCGTGCTTCTCTCCGTCCATCAATTGGCGAAGATCTACCTCTTCCCTCAGCCATCTGTGCGAAGCTATCGCGTAAGGCGGAATCTGGTCAGAAACGAATTCTTGCACTTGCAACGAGCGGACGTTCAGTAGTCGCATGGTGTTACCGCCAGCTGTTTGAGGCGATAGTGGTGTCCCCAGTGGTGAAGTGCGGCTGATGAGGCGTTCCACAATGGTGGGGTAAACATGCTGCGTCTGCTAAGGGCTGATGCCGCCTGTCAGCAGATAGAGTGAGGCGAGCTCATGCTCTGCCAGCTGGGACGTCTCATGCATAGGCTCTTGGCATCTCGTGTAGGCCACGACTATCAGCTTTGTGAACGACATGTGACATGCAAGCGAGGAACTGATCGCCATGCCACGCAGAGCGGCCTTTTGCTCACCTTCTTGGCTTAAGGTCCATCCAAGATTTTGTCGTTGTCTCAACATCCCAGGCTTGAACTCTAGAGCACCGTGTCTTGCATGGCGAGTGACGGCGAGAATCATCGAGTATGAAGTCCACTGCTTTTGTCACAAGCGCAGTCACCGTCGCCGCCGCGGTCCGCAAAACGCGCCGCCCCGCTCGGCCAAGCCGCGCCTTGGCTCACCTCATCTCCGACAGCGTGCTATACTTCCTCCTCTACTCCACTCTCATGATCCAGACCACGTACATCTTTTCTCGGCTCTGAAGCTGAGAGTATGTGTAAGCACCGAGTCGCTCCACACATCGGGACGGGCATGATTTCAAGATCGAGGGCACGACCACAACATCTCTGAATTACAAGCTCTGAGCTGAAACAGTACCGAATCAATACGCCTTTCGTTCAGACTCATCTACGGGGCAACTCTATGGAACGAGCAATGAATTCATATCTCAGGGCGAGCCATCATTGTGGTTCACCGGGCAACCAAAGTTCGATGCGAAAGGAGCCAGTCTGTCCGTGATCTGGTTCAAGACACTGATTGGCAGATTGACGGCCTCACCAAAGGTCGCCGGGAAACCTGAGGCGATGGCTTGGTAGATCAAGCAAGCTGCTGCACCAGGGGCCGTGTTCACAAGAGTCCCGTTCCGAATCGCCTCTCCCGAGTTGAGTCCATTGAAGTTATTTGGACCAATGTTACCGCCGAAGAGGACAGGCTGTATTACCAGTCAGTCACGACACTCAACTTCAGAAACCTGAAACAACTCACATTGAGGAGATACATCTGGAGGATCTCGCTGGTGACCTCGCTATCGTAGGATTCGACTCTTGGGCGCCAGTTCGGCGGCACGCGCTCGCCACTGTTTTGGACGTAGTTTCCATTGGCATCCTTCGAGATGGCAAAGAAGGACATCATGGTCTGCACTGTCGTCAGCGAGTGCGACAAGATCGGCGAAGCTGTTTCACTTACCGCCTCATCTGGAGAACCACCCTCGCCCGGGAACAGCTCGTATAGGAAAGTTGCAGCTCCATAGAGGAGCAGACTGCCTGGGCCGCTGCGAGATGTCAGCGGACACGATATCACAAGCATGAATTAGGACCTGGACTTACAAGAAGAAGTTGCCATTCTCCCTCATGCTCTGCTGCCAGCGCTGCTCACGGTAGACGGACAGCTCCTCTCGGCCACAGTTGCCTTGGCAGGTGTCCATCATGAAACCGAAGAGCTATTGGGATCCGTCAGCATATACTTGTGACTCTTGCGCCGCGGAATACATACCGTAGTGTTGACTCTGAAGTTGTCGTTGCCTGGTCCGGTGAAAAAGTCATTTCTGTAAGGCTGTCAGCGTGAATGTCCTTCAAGTCGGATGTCAAGATTGCATAGCGTGCCGGGTGAGACTGGAGTCTGCCTCGAACTTGTTGTGCCCATTCAATCCAGGCTGGCTGGCAAGGAGACTCAGAGGAGAACGGGTGCGCGAAGTTGCATCACAGCCGAGGGAGACTTTGTTGCTGATCAAATCTCCATCCTGGTCGAAACATGAGCAAATATCTTCAAACTTCCGGAATGTTCCAACTCACGAGACCAACACCTGCGATGGCAAGGATATTGGCAAGAGTGAAGCCAACATTGTACATGTTTTGTTGAGCATCAACGAGTTCGGCGTCTGCGCACCAAAGTCAGTAATTCCATACGATGGAAGGGGTCTGGACATCACACAGGTCACAATGCCGTCTCTAGCGAGGAACCCATGATTGGCTGCGGCATTCAACTGGATGACAGTCAGTCAAATATTGTTCTCAAAAGCATCTGGACATGGTTTCATCAACTTACACCAGGACAAGGGCCACGAATGTCGATACCAGGGCGAGGAGCGCGAAACTCGTGCGCTGTATCGCCAGGCGCGGGCACAGGATAGCCACCTCGCTGGTTGCCTCGTGCGGGAAAGCGGGCATTGTTGTAGGGAAATTGTGCTGTCAGTGGAGCGGCCGGCTCGTGATTCGGGTTGAACGGGCAGTTTGGATCATCCCTTCGATAAGCACCACTCTTGAGGATGGAAGAGTCAACGCCTGGAGCACTTGCTACCCATGGGTAAGCAAGGACGCCTTGGATGGCGACGAGCGGAAGAACTGCGAGAGCTTTCAAAGACATTCTGTGGCTTGGATGTGTGGCGATGATGCCTTCGCACTCTGCCAGGCTGGTCGCAGCAATTTATATCGCAGCTGCCGGGCCAGCGATATCCTGAGGCCTGCCATCTTTGTATGGCAAGATACATCGTGCCTCGGGATTATATTGTCGTGCACTGGATTGGCTGGCGAATCGCGTTGCCAAAAGCATGAAGTCGACCACGCGCAGCACTAATATCCAAAATGGACGATGTCAGTCTGCTAAGGCACTTGGGAGTACCTTGGACGTAGCCTTGAGGTCGACAATTGACATGTCTAGCCGGGCTCTGGGGCTAAGGGTCAGCTGGCTCCTGCACGAACTATGTGTCGATCGCGAAAAGCTTATACATCGCGATGATTGAGATGGTAGCCGCGACTTGTCGAGCACCTGGGCCGAGGAAGTACGGTCGCACTCTCTGCAAGTCTGAAGTCAAGAAGAGGGCGAATTTGAAGTCGCATGCACACTATGTTTTCCGCCCAGTAATCAGAGCCGACACAGCCCACAACACGCTTGCCCTTCTCGCGCGGCATGCAAATGACCTACCTAATTTGGTAAGTGTTGCGACCAATACTTGGCGACAGACTCGTGTTGTCGAAGGGAGAGAAGGACACGATGACCATCACTGCTGCCCTGGGAATCGGCTTGGTCCTTATTGCATCGCTGCGACCAGATACAGTGTTCTTGAAGCACAATGCACACGTGTGAGCCACGTTTCCCGAGCGGCATTTGCCTGGTTGCTCACAGGATGAGTTGCAGCTAGTCTGGCATTGGTCGTGGCCAAGACCGGCTATCGAAGCCACGCGGCCGCGGCGCTGGTCTCCATGCTTATTCAGTCTGCACGCCTTCAGTAACTGTTGCGACCAAGCTGCAGATGGCACGTTGCGCTTACTACTGAGGTGCATAGGACGGACTGGTCACCAGACGTCGATGGGCGACCAGATGCGATGCGGCACGTGGGGACTGGAATATGCTGGACAGCTGTTATAACCAATAACGATTAGGCCATGGCAGCAAATGTCACGCGAACAGCATCAATTTGAAGTCTATTCAACAACCAAAGCCAAGTCCACCCATCACAGCATATCTGGCGAACAACCGAGGCAGTATTCCAGTAGCCTGGTGTCACCCATTCGTAACTCGTTACCATTGCAGCTTCTTGTTTCTCATGGTCACTCATACCCGGTCGATCTCGGAACAGCCTTGCAAGCTTGGTCGTTCTGGTGCTTACTCTTCGTCTCCGTGGGCCTCGCGCTTCTCCTCCTCGGCACTGACGCCGTAGACGGGGTAGAACTGCGCATCACGCTTCTCCTCTTCGCCATTCACGCCATAAACTGGGTAGAACTGCGCATCACGCTTCTCCTCTTCGCCGTTCACGCCATAAACTGGGTAGAACTGCGCATCACGCTTCTCCTCCTCGCCGTTCACGCCATAAACTGGGTAGAACTGGGCATCGCGCTTCTCTTCGCCATTCGCGCCATAAACTGGGTAGAACTGAGCTTCACGCTTCTCCTCGCCATTGGCACCATAGACCGGGTAGAATTGAGCATCACGCTTTTTCTCCTCGCCGTTGGCGCCGTAGACTGGATAGAACTGGGCATCGCGCTTCTCCTCCCCACCATTGACTCCAGATACTGGGTAGAATTGGGGCTCTCTCTTCTCGTTGGAGTTGACTCCATATACTGGATAGAACTGAGGCTCTCTCTTCTCGTTAGAGTTGACCCCATACACCGGGTAGAACTGAGCGTCGCGCTTCTCGTTGGAGTTGACTCCGTACACCGGGTAGAATTGAGCGTCTCGCTTCTCGTTCGAGTTCACGCCATACACTGGGTAGAACTGGGCATCACGCTTCTCGTTGGAGCTCACGCCGTACACCGGGTAAAACTGGGCGTCACGCTTCTCGTTGGAGTTGACTCCGTACACCGGGTAGAACTGGGCATCGCGCTTCTCGTTGCCGTTCACGCCGTATACTGGATAGAACTGGCGCTTGCCGACCACCTTCACGTACTTGGCATCTGCATTTGCAACTGGTGCCTAGTGATGATCAGCTTTACCCATTGATCCGCAATGTGGGACATGCATACAGCTCCAGCCAAGTTGGCGGCTCCAAGAGCGAGGACGGCAGCGGAGGTGGAGAACTTCATTTTTGCTGTGGAAGAGGTGTGGAGAGATGTTGCTGATTGGAGTTTGAGCGTCGGGGAGAAGTTATATGCCTCTGCTCACCAGTCTTCGCGCCACCCCGCCCGCTCTTCGGCCTTCCTCCACTTTCCACGAGGCACTTGAGGTGCTCGAACTAGTTTTCACGCAACCCTGGGATCTGAGACTCGCCCACATCTCAAGCGTGGACTTTTCCTGGTATGGAAGACTGGCGGCGGTAAAAGGCTCGTATCGCTTCTTGCTAGAGCAGTACTATGCCCTGAAGTACTGCAATGGCTGAGCTCACATCCTCACTCGTCTGTCTGGGATGACTTTGTCTCGGCCTAGCTCTAGGACGACCGACAGCTCAGGGCTTGTGCATTGGCGTTGAAAAGCGTGCATCAGAGGTGCAGGACGCACTGTCGTAGCCTCGCGGCCGTACTCGAGGTGTCATCACGAGTGCAGGAGCTCAGCTGTCGATGGCGAAGGAAGATACTCGGCACACAGCCCAGAGCGTCTCATCGTGAGACTATTGCTCGATCGAGGCCGGAACTCATGCTTCCTGAGAGTTGCACCACTTCACTGTGCTGTGGAGCTCAGTTCTCTGGCCATCTGCATCTCCGTGGCAAGCGGTTGCTCTGGAATTCGGATCCACCGACCTCTGGATTGCAAAGCGAAGATACTCCATCGATGGCATGGCGGCGATGTCACTTAGAGCAGCTCCGATCCATGCCGACAAACAGACCGCTTCGACTCCAATGGAGCTTTGGAAATGCCGTGCCGTGTGGAGTTCCCTTGGGATCGTGCATATTCTGTATTGTCTCTAGCAGTCCGCAAAGGAGTGACGTCAACCTCTTCGTGCTCAGTTGACTGATCCGTCTGGACCGTAGCCGGCGAGTGAAGGATCTTTCTTGGAGACATGCATTAGCCTCTTTGCGGGCTATGCGCGTCCACCTTAAGTGTGCTTATAGCTGCTGAGACAATACGGTGCAATTGTGGGGTAGGGCCGAAGACCTGGCGTCTGCCCGACTTGCGCTAATACACTAGCTTGGGGCCAGCGTCTCCGTTCGTCGCCCGCGTGAGAGACCGCGGGACCGAAGCTTGAGTGTGCAGTCGACATTGCTGTTGCTCGCTGGCGATAGCTGCTCCTCTGAGCACTCTGCATTCACAATTCACCGTTCACTATGGTGGCGTTTCCGACAATTTCAAAACAATACGAGCGCCTTCGCCAGAGCGGCGACAGTCAAGAAGCGCTTCTGGAGAAAGATGGCGAGCCACCTCGAACAAGCAGATGGACAAAAGAAAGAATCATCATCGTGGTGGAGGCGACTGTGATAGCGATCTTGCTCGCCGTGGTCGTCGTACAGAGCGTTCGGATTGGAAAGGGACAAATATGGAGGCGTGGCTTCTCCACAGACTATGGTATGCTGCGCACTTGCTCTGGGAGAATTGCTTGTTGACTGGTTGCAGGCGATATTGGAGACATCATACCTTTCAAGAAGCAGGTCTTCATCAATCCTCTGCGGCCCACGGAAGACTATTCGGCTCTGAAGATGGAGTGGAAAGAAGGTGAACCACATTACACGGGCGAGCCAGGTCCGGAGATGGATGAAGCTTGGGATAAATTGTTGTCAAGTGAGTACCCTCGGGGATGTTGAGGAAAGCACTGCTGACAATACCCTCAAGTGACCACCTTTAATATCACCGGTGATGCGGCAAAGCTAGCGATTGGCAAGACATATTCGTATGAAGAGGGAACATACGCCATGGGCTTTGAGGTCTTCCATGCCCTGCATTGCATCAACAACATCCGAATGATGATGTATCCGGACAATTACATCCTGAGGGAACCTCCGGAGGAGACTGAGATGCACAAAGGTATTTCGATCGATTGGTCGTCTTGCGAATTATGCTGACTTGTGTCCAGCTCACTGCCTCGATTATCTGCGGCAATATGTCCAGTGCAACGCGGACTTGACACCATTCTGGGGCGACTGGGTTCCAAAGTATCGGCTGGTACTCCGGCCATATACACCTCACACTTGTCGAGACTTCAGCCAACTGCAGAATTGGATCAGCGAGAACTCTGCAAGCACAGAGGCGCTTTCGTCGTAGTAGGAAATCCAAGATTGGCCAGGTCCAGTTTGCAATGAACACGAGTCATGTCCTTCAACTTCACCTTCACCTTCACCATTCCGCGATTCGGCTCTACAGTTCTCCACCATAGCTTCACTGGTGTTGTACAGTCAGCGTGGGACCGCGACCTGTTGCCTGAGACTAGCCCGGTTTCTGGTACTCATCGGAATCTCGTAGAATGTGGGAGCGCGATTTACCGCACTGTCAACTGTCAGACGATGATTAGTATGGGGCACTGTGATCGCATGATGTCTCCACGTCTTTTTCAGCCTAAAAGACGTGCTAGACAAAGACCGGGGAAAAAGCGGGCCACGGCCCGCGCTAAGATCCATGTCCAACGTGCTTGACTGCACCGGCACATGCACATTTTTCTCACTACGAGATGCCGACTTCTTCAGCGAAACGACGGGAGTCCTACCAATGCCGGCAGTCGCCCACCGGCTGCATGTCAGACTTCTCGCTCTCAATGCCTCGAAGACGGCCCGCGAGTACGGCCGATGGCGTCCTGGATCACGATCACACAATCCGCCAACCTTGCTCGTGGTCGAGATCTATCCGAGTGAAGCCTTGGCGGCTGGCTAGTCTGTCATGACCGAGAGACAGCTTCTTCTCGGCCGCAACGACTGTGTGGAGCCTCCATGCCGCTATTCTGCTGAGTGGACGGACTAAACAAGTGCATAAACGATGTCCCCCGGCTTCTCCATCGGACACGGACGATGCTCAGCCCTATAAACCATTCGCAGGGCGCAGTGTGCCAGTGCTAATGGGTAAACCGGCTACAGCTTCACTATACACATCCTATGCTACCACTACGTGAAACATGCAGCAGTCTCTCACAGTCGGGCGACGACTACTGCAACTAGTGCGTAGTTTCGACGTCGTATGTATCCACATGCACCGAGGAGCTTGTTGAGCTATGTAGCTCCTCGAGTTGAGCAGCATCGATCAGTGTCCCATTGTGAATCGTAAACTGCTTGTCTCTCACTCCATTGTGCAGAAGGTTCGACCAACTCCCACAATGTCACGAGTCAATATCCGAGATGGTGACGGCGATGACATCGAGAAGGAACCTATGCTGGAATGGCAGTCTGTCACCAAGACACGATGGCAAAAATACAAGCGTTCGATATTGATCGTGAGCTCAACACTTGTGCTGTGCATAGCGGCGTTCACATTGCTATACCACACATTCAACAAAGATCAACCAGTACCATCTCGAACTGGTAGCAAATTGTTGGCTGGAGAAGTCAATGGCCTCGTGCCTGAATGTACGTCCCCAATGTATTACTCATTTGAGATCCACTGCTGACAGATGAACAGTCTCAGTAACACCGCAAGTGTGGTATAACAATTCACTCTATGGCCCGGAGGAAGACATTCGAGATCTGCCACAGGAGGAGGTGCAACAATTGATGAAGCGATGGCACGCACTTATGCCACGTGAGTTGCACATGTTTGCGACCGAGACCACATCAACTCTGACATTTGCCAGGCGGTTATGGATTCGTACCTGTCCATGAACCCGAACAGTACGAGTTGGCTCCGCCACTGCAATACGATGGCCTGCCGCCGCCAGATTACTATTATTCGATCACAGTCTTCCATCAATTACACTGCTTGGTATGGAATATCATCCCATGTGCCAGACTGCTCGCTGACAACACACCAGAACGCCATCTTGAAAACCTTCGTTGAGGACCGCACAGGATATTCAGTCGGTGGACATGCAAAACGACAAGAGCATTTCCACCACAGCCGTCATATCTTGCACTGTTTCGACTACCTGCGCCAATGTAAGGCGCAACTGTCCCCTCCAAGCTTGCTATTGCTAACACTGTCTTCCAGCTATTCAATGCTACGGCGACACCGCTCTCGAAGGAGCAGACGAGTTTTCGATCGCAGAAGGAAGAGATAAGGTTTTGGTTGGCACGTCTGGCATTGGAACAACGCACATGTGCAAGAATTACGATCAGATCAAGAAGTATGCGGAAGACAATGCGAACCCCAAGTGGAAGAGGCCGTTGGAGAAAGAACACTAGGATGTCTGTATTATGATGTGTTGGCCCCAGAAAGTAGAGCCGAAGATCAACGATGTAATGAAACACTTCGCCCTTTCCATCATGATTGCTGGGCAAGTCCTACGTCTACAACATTCTATTGTGTGAGCAACAGGCGGAAGAACGACCTTGCTCCATTGACCGTGTTGCTGGAATCATGCATGAAGATCGCCCATGCTCACTGATCATCGTCTGGTCGTCTTTCGACGTAAGACTTTAGCGATGTCCTCAACGGCCTACACACTAAGCTATCCATTTGCCGCATGCTATGGAAAGAACTAGAAGTCTTCATACCGCCGCTGACAAACAGTACCCGATCCCATGTTCTGGAAGAAAGACTTGCCGATCGCAAGTATAATGCTCCGAGGAATTAAAGCATCGATTGTCACAGCTCACGCAATCTTTTCGGCAAATCACTGTTCCGCTGCAAAGCCCGAGTGCTAGAGAGAGGTGATCGATCGATGATTCGTTGAAATCGACTAAGCCATCCGTTAGCAACCCCAGCACGCTAGCCCGCTCCTCCACACTCCACCGATACCGACTACTACGAACAATGCCAAGAGCATTATGGATGGGGACTAACGATCATCCCGGCTCGTCAAGTTATGTTTTGAGGTCTCGTGGTCTTCAAAGATACGAGCAAAGCGAAGACTTTGAAGCCGGAGTGCGTCTGCATTGCCCTAAATGACTATCACGTAGGCTGCAATGTTGGGCATGGACTGACGTCTCCCGAACATGAGACTAAGAAATCGGCCCTTCTAAATCAAATAGCCACGATGATGCGGAGTAATCAATTGAGGCCTCCAAGTCTCATGCTATGTTGTATGCATGCATTTTGTAGGGCTTCTGATTGTTTGTATTGCGTCCACCCACAGTATGCACTTGCCATAGTGTTCGCTGAGCTTACAGCTCGATGCGAGTAACTTGATCCAGATAGATAGCTTTACTGAAAGTTCGATGAAGCAGCTGAAGGATGCCGATATTTCAGTGCCCGGCGGATTGAATTCTGGTCTTGAGTAACATGCAAAACACTTCAATAACATCTATCAACAGTTGAAGAACCTCAACAAACCTCCCTTCAACTCTGGTGATACCTCTTGACAAAATGATACCTCTCCCACCCATCCACACTATCATACGTCGTCTCTCGATCCAACGTATACTTCCCGATCCTCGGCAAAATCTGCACCCACACCAGGTAATACACCCCTCCTGCACCAATAATTCCCCATCCAATCACTACATGTAACCAGTAAGGCAGCTCAAGGTAAACCGTCCTGCCACCAGTCGGCGGAATAAGTGGAGCGATAACGAGGTAGACATTCGCCAGTCCGAAAAACAACGCCACTGGCCAGGAACACTTGAATGGTGGGTTCCATTCCCGGCGGAAGAAGTATAAGTAGACGAGACCTAGGCCGACGAAAGTGTTGACTGCGTTGAGAGGGTAGGAGACCATGTTGAGGATGAGGGAATAGGCGTCTCCTGGAGGAGGCGCGAGGATGATGATTGAAGTGGTAAGCCATTGCCAGAAGAGGCCTGCGGCGGGAGCGTTGAAGGGGCGGTTCGAGGAGAAGAAGCGGTGGAAGGGAGTGATTCCTTCTCGGCCTGCGGGAGAAAAGGGTCAGTAGGCGTGGCATTTGGAACCCAATGGCCTGTGGACTTACCAAGTTCTTGGACAATGCGAGCTTGTGAGAACACCACGCTCAACACGTTGCCAAAGGCTGACAACGCCACGAAAACGGAAAGTGCTCGAGCTGCTGGCCCGCCCATGACGTTGCGGAAGAAGTTTGCGGAGACTGCACTGCCGCTGGTGAGCAGCTGTTCGCGAGGCACACCGGCGAAGTAGGCAATGTTACAGAACTAGAGGAAGAGGTCAGAATTGATTTTCAGCTTAGTAATGCCGAGACACACCATATAAATGATAGAGATGCCCGCCAAAGCAGTAGGCGCAGCAATTTTCAGTGTTTTGACAGGGTCCTTGGTCTCCCGAAGTGCGTAATTGGCATTGGAGTAGCCGATGAAGGACCAAATGACCGAGTAGAGCGCTGCTACAACTGCATTGGCATCACTTGTAGTTCCAGCAAAAGCATTGGTGAAGTTGTCCGGCTTCGTCTCTAGCTTTGTAACTCCAGCGAGAGCTGCCCATCCTGCAACAACGATGATGAGGACGATCAACAGCTTGATGAAGCCAAGAGCATTCTGGAGTTTGAGGCCCAGCTTGACATTTGTAGCATGAATGGCGCATGCGGTAGTCACGCAGGCCATGGCAATGCCTCTTTGATTCCAGCGAGTGACCTCCACTTCCGCCGCGAGAAGGATGTATTGCCCAAAGATGACGGAGTTGCCACCTGCCCAGCCAAGCAGCATGATGTAGGGAGTGTAGAACGCTGTGGCGATGAACTTGGGGTGTCGGTAGATGTATTCGAGGTAGTTCTTCTCTCCACCGTTCCTGAACTCGGTCAGCAGTAGCTCAAGCGCAAGGCTGCAAAGTCTCACTTGGGGATGCCTGTGCCAAACTCGAGATATACTGCCATACCAGCACTCGCAATGCAGATGCCAATCACCCACAACATGAGAGCCATTCCTGTGGAGCCCGCGAGTCTGTAGATCGTGGCTGGAGTCGCGAAAATACCAGTACCGACAACGCGGTTGAAGATCAGGAAAGCTGCCGAGAAGGTGCCAATAGTTCGCTTTTCATCTTGAAGTCTTTCAACCTCAGAAGGAGTGCTGGTCTGAGAGATCCCATCAGTTCGCTCGCTGCCATTGTAGGCGTGCGCATCGTATTTTTCCGACATGATGGGCCGGTTGCCATGCGATGGTGGAGTCGTATCAAACAGTGATGATCAGGCAAAGGCACTTATGTAGTCGCGGAACAAAGGTTTCACAAGCCCGTGCAATGGTGTATGCTTATGGCGCCATGTGGCAATGTGGTTAGTGGCAGGATTCTCCAAGAAGCAGCGACAGTATACCAAGATCTGGTGAGGTCTTGTGCAGCGTGTCGATCTTGGTTTTTAGGCGCATGCTCACAGATTTGCATAGACGAGAACGCTTAGATGAGGGTGACTGGCAACGGAGAACAGCTGCGTACCTGCGCATTGCGATCTCGTATTCTCCAATTTTGCTGCAGCTCCCACTGAGCGATATTACTGCGTGCAATAAAAGAAGGACGTGAAGGGGTGAAGTCAAAGAATGCTAGTGTGGCGCACAAAGCTTGGGTGGTATGCGTGCCGAGCAATTCGTCTGGGCGTGAGATGGCGTGCTCGACTTCGTTCCCAGCGTATGGTTACTACCTTCCCAATGCAGGCCTTATCCCATGACTTCGGCTGTGACGATTGCACAGTCGTGGTCGTTGATTGTCTTGGGCCGCTCTTTGCCATTGTCTTGTGCGGTTGCTCAATCTTGGCCCGAGAGAAGCGAGGAGCATATAGTGCATGTGAATGCGCGCCTCCAGATCCTCCTTGATCACGACAACTTCGCTTCGCAGCTGAGCGAGAGTGTGCTGACATGGTAGACATCCTATGGGAGGCCTCGGAGATCTCAGCGATTCATCGGAGACTCCAAGTGAGCTGAAGGCAGCGTACTCGCATTGGGAGTACGGCGAAGGTCTGAGCGGGAATTGCGAACACCTACGACTTGCCACTATCTCAGCAGAGATGTTCCGGGTGAGATCCAGACGTCCGGCGTGCACCGTGGCTGATACCGCAGGCCTCCGGATGGAAAAGCAATTCAAATGCGACTTAAGGGTTTGTTCCGTCGGTCTGAGGCCACTTCTCACTCTTCTGCCACCCTGAAGGATTGAGGCAAACAGCGCAATGTTTGCTGGTCGAGTTTCGGAAAGCCGTATAGCAACGTTGGGTGACGGTTGTTGGTCAGAGTTGATGGAAGAGTTGTTGTCGACTCCAGCCGTGCCAAGAATGGGATGCTGACTCCGCCGCGATACCGCATTGAGCAAGCCGCATCGTCCCTGCATGGGACATGAATCGAGCGTCATCGCCAGTCGTGGGCGTTGCTGATGCTCATGCGACCACTTCGTCGACGTCCGCGTTCATGTTCCCACGGCCACTTAGTCTTGTGCTCAGTTTGCTGATCGAAGCGTAAGCTCACGCCATTGCTGTCTCCCCACCCATCCGAACCTCCATTCTCGCCGTGCTCTGCCTCCGGAGTCGTGAAGCGCACAGTACGGCTGATTCGGCATGGCTACTCAAGCTCACTGTGCATTCTGCTTTGATACCCTTGCAGCGTCATTTCAGCGCAGGAAATCGCTCACTCTAGCGCAGACCGAAGAGCTGTGGGAGCGATATCACGCGAGCAACGATGAGGACCCCTCAGAGGTCGAGGACGACGACGATGCCGAGATGACCGATGTAGACGGCGACGAGGCGGCGCCAACCTCGACCAAACGGACAGCCATCTCGCGATTACTGAACAGAGAGCCCGCGAAGAGTGCTGGCAGTTCGAGCAGTAGCCTCCCCAGCGCACAGAGCGGGAGCAGCGGGGGAAGCAGCAAGAATGCTTCCGGCACAGCAACACCAGCGAGTTCCATGAGCTCTACATCAGACGTGACGGGAGGCGCGAGGAAAGGCGAGGAGCATCCTCTTTTCATCACGTGGAATACTGTCTCAAGAAGCGGCCACAAGAGCCTAAGAGGCTGCATCGGCACCTTCGAAGCGCAAGAACTGGAGTATGGCCTTCGCTCATATGCTCTCACATCGTAAGGCACATCCTAGCCCTACCTTCGATCCAGCTGACTCAAGCTCTCACTCGTTTCAGGGCCTTCGAAGACACGCGATTCTCTCCGATCCCCTCCTCCCTCCTCCCGAGCCTATCCTGCGAGGTCACTCTCCTGACCAATTTCTCCCCTCCCTCGAGCGACCCTCTAGGTTGGACCCTCGGCAAACACGGTATTCGGATATCTTTCACATATCACGGGAGAAGATACGGCGCGACATATTTACCTTCAGTGGCTGTGGAGCAAGAATGGACGAAAGAGGAGACGCTGATATCCTTGATGCGCAAGGCGGGCTACAATGGAAGTTCGAGCTCATGGGAGCGGGTATGGCGAGATGGCAGAGGAGAGCTGGTGACCTACGAGGGAAAGAAGGTCGCGTTGGGCTACAAAGAGTGGAAAGAATGGAGGGACTGGGCTGAGGAGAATCGGTAAAGCAAGTTGAGCTGCGTGAGAGACACAGAAAGTATTGGGGGTTTGCACGAGACATGACAGAGGGGCTGGAAAACCAAGAAGTAATCCAGAGATCTTCCATACACTGGGCATGGTAGTCCAGCAACGAGCCGTGACGGCATAATAAGAGACGACAGACGTGCAATGCGAGGACATTTCATGCAAGCCAGTCTGTAGATGAGAAACACCACCCGACCGAGCAGAGCTTTTCCGGACAGTTCCGAACCGAGACGCCTGATCCAAAGTCCAACGGACCTTCCACAGTCGCTCGGAGAGATCACTAGCAACCTCTGGTGGAGGCACGACTCGACATGATTGAAACCTCTAGCGCTCGAATAATAACAAGTTTCACTTGCGCTGAAGATGTCGGAGCGCAGGTTGAAAGGCAGACGATGGAGTGGAGCTGTGGATTGAAGTTTTCTGGCTCGTGAAGGAAGCAATAGAATCAGTTGCATCTTTGGTACACCTTTTCCTGCAGAGTATGAAGAAGCGCAGATCGAGGCCTCCTCGTGGTGCAGAATTCATTCTGCTGATAAAGTCAAGTAAGGACGCTTGCTGACTTCTCTTCGCGAGGACTATCGCATCAGAGCAACCTCTGCACAATTGACAGTGCTTTTATCTGCCCTCGATCGATCTTCGAACCCTAATCAGCCGTCTCGCGTTTCCATCATAGGCTTTGTCCAGACTTTGTTGTTCGCCTCCGTTCTCTGATTTGATCATGTACTCGTTTGTGCACGTGGGGAGCAGCTCCGTCTGTCATCGCATTAGATCCCAATTGCACTCAACAAGATCAAATGCTCGGATGTGCTGCGCGCGGTTTACCTCGATCTCAGCACAGTGCTTTCTATGGCACTGCTGTGAAGCCACCGATCATTTGAAAGTCGCGCGGAGTAGATCCTTGACCTGTTTCTCGAACGCAGCTGCTTGCTTTGCATATTCGGCTTCTCTCGCATCCGTGACCCTTGTGGCCCAGTACAGTTTGTGAGCTGAGAAATGCAAGCCATCGAGCACATCACGAGCCTTAAGATCCTGCTTCTTCTGCTGATTCTTGTGGAGTAGACGGGCAAGGGGCCCAATGACCTTTGCGAACGCTTGAGGCTTGTAGGACTTCCACACCCACGACCCGATTGTAAGCTTCGACAGAGCCGCACACTTCTTGAGCAGCACGAGTACGCCTTTCACGTCCTTCCTCGTGGCCGCTGCGAGGCCGATAGTGACGGCGCTAATGTGCTGCACGGAATCTGAGATGCGATTCAGGAACCAGGCGACGGATTCACGTTTCAATACGGAGTTGAACTCAAACTCATTGCAACCGTACAGCACTGGCGTGGCCTCCTGGCGGACGAGTTGGCAGGTCGCGACAATACTCGGAGACAAATTCAACTTGTTCTTTGGAAGCGCTGCCAGTCGCCACGGCTCGTTCGCGACCAGTAAGTACTCGTACACGAGCACTCTGAGCTCAGCTGGGAGGTCCAGGAATGGAAAGTGTTTCTCCTCGTTGGCACCTGCTTGACTGCTTGAGCTTGTCATACTGCCAGCAATCGATCGAAGGCTCTGGCTGCTGACAGTAGGTGTCGATGAATTTGCGCTGCCGCTGGTGGTCGTGATATGACATTGTTTTGTGTCCATTGCGCCGAGTGGGATGTTGGTTGTGATGAAGAGTGAGTAGAGTTGTGTGGTTGGAGCGAAGGCTGCGCAGCAAGGGTAGCCGTTGTGACGTGACAGGCACATGCAAAGAGGCAGCCATGATTGAAGTGAATCGAGCTATGAGCTGTGGTTCATTGGACGTGCCACCTCACATGCACCGCGGCATCATATCACAAGCCTTCACTTGCTTGACCACTGGGAGCCGTCGTCGAGCATGCCGTAAAGAAGGAGTGAAGCCTTGTTCTGCACGCCCCTACCCTCTTGCCGAACATTTGAGTGGTGCATACCTGCAACTGACGTCGATTCCTCGGTCACGGCCTTCAGTAGCCCGCAATTCTTGCTCACCTCTTGGTGAGCATCGAGATGTTTCCAGCTCTAGTCCGTCTTGAAACAAGGCGATCGACAATGACTGCCTTGCTTTCCTTGCGCTAGCCGCTCATCACTTTTTGACACTCGACATGAGTGCGATCAGAGCGAACAAATTACTTCGGCCATACATGTGCGGCCGCCACTTAAAGCTCACTTACGATGAGAAAGTGAACTCCACCCAGCACGGAGCTGTAAGCAGTTTCAGGAGACATAGCATTGGGTATCACTACTTCTTGACGGCTTGAGCAGTTTCAGACAGTTTTCAAGAGTCAGAGTCCCATCAGAGACCGAGCGCGACGATTCGAACACGACAACGCTACCATACATCTCCATCCTGGCCGTTTCTCAAGCGGCTCAAATCGCAGCCAATTTCTGAGATGGAAGCAAGAACAGCACTCGCATGGAACATCAATGAGGGTTGATACACTTCTACACGTGCCATGAACGTAGCTCGTTTAGGACAAAGGATATCTTCCTCTGGACGTCCGTCACAACCTGGCCGTCGCCTCTTGAAGCACTTCTCTTAAATACTCCTGCCAAGGTCCCAGCGTCTTCGAGCTCATCAATCTCAATCACAATGCATGCAGCGATCCCAAGCACGCGCTTGGGCAGAGGACCAGCCTCTCCAGCATTCCTTCTCCCTCTTCTCGCCTTCCGCTAGCCAACGCTTTGCACAATCCTCATTCTTGAGGATTCTTCCAATATGGGTTCTCCTTGGGATCCACATGAGTATCCTTCCAATACGGATTCTCACCCGACGTCCTGTTCTCTGCACGCTTGTCGTTCAGACTCACAGGTCCGTTTGCCGCCTTCCAGTATGGATTCTCCTTGGAGCCCGTATGTGTATCATTCCAGTAGTGATTTACAGCCTTACCACCATCCTTTCGCGAAATGAGCATCCCAGGAGGCGACTTCCAGTACGGGTTCTCCTTCGAGCCAGCATGTGTACCATTCCAATAACCATTGCCAGTCTCATTGCCTTCCCCTCGCGGAATGAGAACCACGGGCGGTGATTTGCAGTATGTATTCTCTTTCGAGCCAGCATGTGTATCATTCCAGTATCGATTGCCCGAAGATGAGTTCGCCTTGTCCTCCTCACGTGTGATCAAAATTACAGGCTCGTTTCCAGGTCTCCAGTGCGGATTGCCTTTCGATCCCTCGTGCGTGTTGTTCCAGTAGGGATCAGACGACGCGTTCTTGTCGTCATCGGAACGAGTGACGAGCACGACTGGCTCACTGGCAGCCTTCCAGTATGGGTTCTCCTCTGATCCAACATGAGTGTTGTTCCAGTACGTGTTATTTCGCCAGTATGGGGCGGCAGAAACGGTGATGACGCTCGTGCTGAGCATTGCGAAGGTTGTGAGCTTCATGGTTGATGACTGAAGGGAGTGTCGGTATGTTGTGGTCGACCTGCGACTCTTGAAGCGAAGCTGAGAAGTGAAAGTGGTGTTGGCTGATTTGGAGTAGATTCGATCGAGCTCGTATTCCAGCTATATGTCCCATTCACGCCACGACGACACAACCTATACGACACAGATATCAGCCAGTCACAACAGATCTGAAGTCTCCGACTCCATTTCGGTGTCTCTGTTTGCTCTTCCTGAATGGACTATGTCCTGTGTTGTTTCATTTTGTCTTTCAGAACACCACGTCGAAAACCCCGATATGTGCTCATAGCAATGGCAGGATTCTCGGTGGCAGAAGAGTCCCACACGCACGTGGTATAGTGCAAAGATCAAACAAGACTACCTCGCTTGGCCTCTTACCCTGACGCACAATCTTACAGCTCGGAGAGATGATATCTACATCTATCGCCCCTAGCTTCCAGGTCCCGATGCAACTTCCAGTGATAGCCACTGAAAAGGGCCTGCATACGCTGATTGGGATGATGAAATTGCACTGGTGTCACTATGTACGCACGATAGGAACACATATCTTGCAGCATTCGGAATGTTCCGATACAAACCTTAGCCCCCTGGACGCCGGCGCTCAACTACAGAGCCATCGTTCAGTCAAGACGAGCTCAACTATCCAAAAACACCTAGGGGCCTACTAGATGAACAAGCACGT
Source organism: Cercospora cf. flagellaris (assembly GCA_005356885.1). Lineage (NCBI taxonomy): Eukaryota > Fungi > Ascomycota > Dothideomycetes > Mycosphaerellales > Mycosphaerellaceae > Cercospora > Cercospora cf. flagellaris. The sequence continues at coordinate 65,577 of RJLU01000020.1, forward strand.
GGGAGAGCAGTCGCACTTGGCACGGCGCACAGCTCATACATGCTGGATGAATCTTACGCCTCAGGGTTGGTCTGGGCCGCAAATTTTCGAGAAGGACCGATCTTGACAGCGTCCAAAAGCCCGAACTCAAGCATGTACGGTTCCGTCATTGGTCAGTTGTCCCCTTGTTATGCTTCAGCATAATGCTCTCTGAGATCTGTACGTGGCAAGTTTCCGACCATCAAGCCACCCGGCCGCCATTGCAAGATGTAGTCAAGACGGTCGGTGTCATCAAGCCACGTGTAGCTGAGACTGGATCTCCAATTGGAAACCTTGACTCCATAAGAAACACTCCCATTGACTGAGCCGCAGCGGTGGGGTATGTGTGATGATATCCATGGCCCATAGCATGGAAGAATGATCTCGCGGTCGTTTCTTGCTTTCAGCAGGCTTTATTCGGCGTGGATCCATTGCCCTGTTCTAGATTGTACCTGAATTGCAGGCTCGTACCCTTCGTAGACTGAAGTTGTATGTCCAAACAGTGTATGATAGAAGTGTGTCTTCGGTCGTGGACACTGGTTCAGGCATACAATATCAATCTCATCTACCCGACTTGGGCGATTGCAAACGCTTACTGGAAATCGTTCAGCAGTGTCTTTCTTCAAACGCCTTAGCTTTGCTGCGGATTAAGATCAAATGGTCCAAGGCTATACATCCCACTTTGTTTGCCACCATGAAACTCACAGAAAAAGCCTATGCAATTCATGCTTAGTATGAGAGGCTGCTAAACGAGTTGTTCGGGTTGACTTGGCATAGGTATTGACTGTTGGCTATCATGCTGGCTTCATCTCTATATCAGGTTAGAACAGTAGTGATATACCCTACAAGATCCCAGCGTCTTTAGAGGTGCTTATAGGACGAAGTGACCCTTGCATATACTCAAAGGCTCAAGGTCCAGGGGACAATATTACTGTAGCGGAATTTGCCGGGCGCTTGGCGTAGCTTTACAGACCACTAAAATCCTATGCAGTGGGAACAAGCTATAGGTGGTTGCTTGTCATGTCTTTGCTATTCCCCGGGAACCCTTCAGGCAATGGGACATAGCCATGCTATTGACTTCTTCTCATCATATCAGTGGCTACTGTTGAACATCGGCGAAACACTGATAGTTAATCGCAGCTTAGGCTGCGCAAGTGTATTTCCTGTGTCAAGTTCGAACAACGACTTCTTCGCACTCAGTGCGAGGTGCGACCGTTCGAATGTGGAAACTTCCTTGTCCGCCTGTGCTTCGCAGAAAGAACAAGTCGCGCGGCCGCGTTGTGGATGATGAATGTCGGTCCGATGTTGTGCCTTGAATCGGAATCAATGGCATGCTCAAACCCTCGTCATACTCTTCAATCAGGCGAAATGTACTCATTGGACTCAGAGATCACATAGCATAGCTGCATATTATCAAGAGCTATTCACTTCCTTGGTGTTGCTATGGCAGACAGGTCTTCCCCAATCGTAGCGTGGGAAAAACTTGAACCCGATACAGCGAACATCAAATATCACCAAGGATCATTATACCGCTTCGTCTGCAGAACGTATACATCTTCGCATTACCTCTATCATCATCAACACCAGCATCAGACCGTGGCGATTCCAGGTACCTTCACTCACTTGCTGTAGGTAAAAATACAGGTGGATCCAAGCTTGCAAATGACCTCCACCATCATGTCCCCGATACAATCTTGGGATAGCATAGCCGTAACCAACGCCATCGTTTGGCTTCGGTCACCTTCGTCTACCGTCACCTCGCAGCATCGCCTCATATCTTCTCATTTCACAGTCCTTGCCGAGTAGAATTCGTCACCGTCCCATTCCACAACGAACCATGTCCAAGCTCCTCACCGCTCCGCCTCTCGAACTTCAAATTCGGCTTCTTTGTCGCCTTCCAGAACGAACTGCCATCCGACCCAGCACGGGTATCGTTCCAGAATTGGTTACTGGTTCCATTGCCGTCATGTCGAGCAAACAAGAAAGAAGGGGAGGTAGAGTTCCAAGGTCCCCCATTTGTGTTGTTCCAGTGCCCAGAACCAGAACCATGCTTCTCATCGTCATTGGAGCGAGTGAAAAGCATTACTGGCTTCAGGGCAGGGTCTGCTTGTGGGGTGCCATTGGTGATATTCCAGTCGGTGGTGGTATTTGAATGAACAGTGTCGTTCGAGTGGCGTTCATGAAGGTTCTGGTAAGGAGCAGCAGAGACGCTGACAGCGCTCAAGCCCAAAAAGGCGACAATGCTGATCTTCATGGCGTGGGAATCGCTGTGAATGCCGTGCCTTTGGGGTCGTGCGTGCCACTCACTTTAGGCTACGCGGGAACGTGGTGGTTGAAAGGTAATGAAAGCGATCGATCAAGGTGCTGGACGCATTGTTCTTATACACTGTCCTTATCATCGAGGTCCCGTTGGGTATGGTGGAATCTTTCGCCATTTGCAGACCCAATTCGAACTCCTCTCTGGTCCCATCTCGGTCGTTCTCCGCCTATCCATCTCGCACGTTTGATGTCCTATGGTAAGACATATCCATAGCACACCAAGTAGTAGAGAGAAGGACAGAGCACCACGTGCAAATCTCGGCGCTGGAAAAGACGTACAAACAGTATCTGTTGCGGGAAAGAAACACGGCGAATGGTAGGTGGTGTCGATGTTCCATCAGTGTCCTTGCTCAGATGCTATCAGCTCGTTGTGAAGCAGCGTGCGATAGCTTGGAAGAAAAAAAGTCGCCGTTGAAGTGATGTTTCACCATTTTCCTCTTCGAGGTCTGTTGTTGGTTGTAGTCGCTCCAAGAGTCGCTGGCATAACTTCGGAATTGACCACTTGAGTATGATCGGCATTGCCCCGAGCACTGGAGGTGTAGCGCCGTTGTGGGGAAGAAAACTATTGTGACGACACTGCTATCTTGCGCATGATGAAGGTGAGAATTCCGATTGGACGATTCGACTTCCTCGAAGTGGCAGCACCTACCTAGCAATGTTAGCAAGAACTGATGACGGTGTTGAGACACCAGCTACCGATGAGAAAGCATTGTAGCAGTGGTCCCGAGGTCGCGTTGGTCGTTTTACAGTTGCTTCTGATTGCTTGTCTCGCGGCTTGTCGTGCTTGTGCGAACATGTTTGCATCAATAGTCGGCTTCGGAGAATTGTTCGGCTCCCGATGCGACTGCAACTTCATGGCTTGAGGGCTCGAACCATGTATCGCGGAGTCGTGCGATGAGGCTCGTCGTGAAAACAGTCGGGCAGGCTTAGCGTTGGAACTGGAAAAAAGAGCTTGAGGCTGCGGTACTCTTGGACGAACATGCAGTGCTCGCGTGCGTTGTTCTTCCTCCTACGGACGGGAGCGGCGACGTCGGCTGCCTTCCAGAAACCCCAGAGAAGCAGCCGAAGACTGTGCTCAGAAGTCAGTGTTGGTAGCATGTCAGACAGGTTCTGCAAGACTTGGTGGTCTCGGCGAATCCTCATCAAGATCGGCGGACAGAGCGATTGGGGTCCTTCGGAGAGAGCTAGCCCGGTGTGCAGTCGCGTTGCGTCGGCACCATCCATTATGTACCTTCCTCTTGATCACTGCAGGTGCCTCTGGGCTTCCTGTCTTCGAAGGTCCTCGCATCTGGTGCAGGAAGTATACCGCCAAACACAAACACCGGGACGCAGTAACGCGACAACCGCCGGTCTGAAACGGACACTATGGTGTTCAAAGCGTGCCAATTTGGATGGCCTTCAAGGCATTGGGATATTGTATCGTCAAATCTATGATCACATCAATTCCGGAATTGTCGAGGCGCTTTGGAAGCGGTCTTCAGGGCATGTTCTCCGGGCGCAGACTGTTTCTTTTCTACCTTCCCTTGAACTCCGGCTTTCTCTTCTCTCCAAATGCTTTCAGAGCTTCCGTCCTGTCACTTGTTGGGAGCACGAGATCATACGCCGCATTCTCACTGGCCTCGCCCTTCTCCCATCCATTTACAGCCTGCATGGCCGCACGAATGGCGACGGGTCCACCTTCACATATAGTCTTTGCCATTTCCACCGCTTGTTCGAAGACCTTTCCTCGGGCGACTCCTGCTCCGCCATTGATTTCATCTTCTGTGATCTGTACGATCCTGTCTGCCAAACCAATGAAATAAGCTTCCTCGCCCGACATGCGTCTTCCCGTCAGGATCATGTCTCGCGCTCTGCTAGCTCCAATGAGCGCAGGAAGACGGTAGGTCCCTCCTGCACCCGGAATGATGGCCAAGCGAGTCTCGGGCAGGCCAACCATTGCAGTCGAAGCCATGACGCGGAAGTTGGTGCACAGAGCAAGTTCGAGACCTCCGCCGAAAGCGGTGCTGCTGATGGCGGAGATGGTAGGGATGGGCAGGGTCGAGAGGCGGGAGAAGGTATTTCGGAGAGTGGAGAGGAATTGACGAGTGCTGAATTGGTGAGTTCTATACGTCTATCTCCATATCTCTGCATGCGGGACATACTCTTCCTCGGTGAAGGTGAGGCGTTCCTTCAAGTCTGCGCCGGCACAAAAGGCGTCGTCGCTCTCGGAGGTCAGGATGAGCGCTCTGGTCGAGCCCTTGGCGCCCTCGCTGTGCACCTGATCCACGACGCCCTTCAGCTCGGCGAGCAGCTGGCGGGAGATGGCATTGCGCGCCTTGGGCCGGTTCAGCGAGACGACGGTGATTTCGCCCGTGTGCGGCGCGGCGATGGAGGAGATTTTGACGGGCGAGGCCAGTGAGCTGTACTGGCGGCGACTACATGACAGCAGACGTTGGCATGGCCTGGCGGAGATGGCAAAGGACATGGCGGGCGCGGGTGGAATAGCAGCAGCAGGAAGCTCTGTTTCACTCGGGCCATCGCATGTCCACACAAGCCCTGCCAATCCCTCGATGCAGGAACGAACCGAGCCGCCGGGGATCGACAAGTCTTATCTCCAACTCAATCCAATCACTCACGCACGCCTCCCTGCTCCGCGCGTGCAAGGGCCCGCGAAACATGGCGTCGGATGACTGTTGCCGCGCCGACTGACGATGACTGGATGACCTCTTGCCTCGGACTGCATCAACGGTGATCGAAATGCACATTACTGCGAGCCGATGCAACCAACCGACGCCAGCAGCAGCAGTCTAGGAGAGTAACGACGGACGCTGCTACCGAACAGGAAGGTTGCTCAGTGTCTGCTGCAGCATGGACGGCATATATGATGGCCTGGCCGGCCGCCTCGATGAATGGAAGGCCATCGCCGACAAGATGCCTTCCATTCGCACCGCCTCGCGAGTGGCACTCTCTGGTGTTGCTGCTGCTCAGTCTGTGCTGGGCTTTATGCAGAGCCCGGTGGAGAGGCAAGATCCGTTTGCAGCTTCAGCCACTTGCAGCAACCCGCAGCTTTCTTGCCAGAACACCACTGCACAGAATGATCTCTGCTGCTTCAATTCTCCCGGTGGCGCCCTGCTCTTGACACAATTTTGGGATACGGATCCAGTGGTTGGCCCTGCAGACAGCTGGACTGTGAGTGTTGCATGTAAAGATCATCTGCCAAACATTGCTGACAACAGATGTAGATCCATGGACTATGGCCTGACAACTGCGATGGCACATATGAAGCCAACTGCGATGATCGTCGCGCCTACACCAACATCACGCAGATCTTGCAAGCGGCAGGAAAGCAGGACCTGGTTGATTACATGAACACCTACTGGCAAAGCAACTCAGGATCTGCTGAAACTTTTTGGGAGCACGAATGGGGAAAGCACGGTATGAAACCCGAACCTCTCAGATGTATTCCCATGCTGATAACTTTCCAGGCACCTGCATTTCTACCCTAGAACCAGATTGCTACACCGACTACAAACCAACTGAAGAAGTGCCAGAATTCTTCCAAAAAGTGGTCGATATTTTCAAGACTCTGCCTACCTACCAATGGCTTGGAGATGCTGGCGTCACACCTTCAACAAGCGCTACCTACAGCCTATCACAAATCCAGCAAGCACTCGCCAAGAATCACGGTGGCAAAACACCATACATTGGCTGCCGATCTGGAGCTGTCAACGAGGTCTGGTACTTCTACAACATCCGTGGCTCAGTCCAGACTGGTGAGTTTGTTCCCATCGATACTCTCACGAAGTCCAACTGTCCGAGCAGTGGTATCAAGTACAAGCTGAAGGGCGGAAGCGGAGGTTCGCCTACCTCGACTACAACCGGTGGAGGATCACAGCCCACATCATCTCCTGGCACTCCCTTTGCCGGCTCGGGATTCCTCAACGTTGTCACTGGAGGCAGCCAGAAAGGCTGCATCATCTCTGCTGGGACTTGGTTCACGAGTGGCACATGTGCGACCTTCACGGCTGCGGCTTCAGGAGATGGGTTCACTTTGAAGTCGTCCAAGGGAAGCTGTGGCATTGCGTCTGGAGTCTTCAGCTGTGGATCAGGTGTGCCGAGCACAGTCTTCACTGCAGATGGCAATACTTTGCAGGCGAGCGGATCTGGCGACTTCTCTGCTGATTCTGTGCCCAGTGGGAGCACGCAGGTGAAGGTCTACACCGCTACAGATCACTCTGTGGACGTGACGATACAGTGGCAGGGGAAATAGAGCAGTGCATGCATAGTGCCAATTCATAGATCGTGTTATCGCATATACCTGAGACCCAAGGTGAATGTTCACCTCTCAAAGTCACCAAGAAAAACAAAAAGGGAATGGATGCTAGGAATTTCTCTCGCTTTGTGGAAGAAGCTCTGGTGTTTGGAAGCCCCTCTGTGAGGCACTGGGGTCGAAGGTATGCTACCCTGTTATCCTCCGCAAGGCCTGAATTTATGCTGATAAGTGCTACTCGGCGTGTCCACCCCCATTTGAGCCAGAATTGGCTGGTCTTTGCTAAGACGATCTCAACGAGGAGCGCAAAGAAGTCGAAGGTATTGATAGACTTGACCGAGAGTGTGATGTGGCGGGCCCTCCTAAGTTGCTGGATTCTCAATGCTGGAGGCTGGAGTCGCAGCCCGAGCCTGCGATGTCCTGACTGCGGATCTAGCTCACAGTCTTTCAAATCCTAGCCCCAAATTCAATGATCAAGACCAGTCCTATTTCTCGACAGAGAACTTCCGGGTCTAAAAATCATTGACATCATCCAACCAGATATCATCCTTCGTGAAGAAGTCGATACAGTACTCCAGGTCGCAAATCGGATTGGCTTCCAAGAAATCGAGGATATCTCTGAGATGGCAGCAGTGCGCAGCAATGGAACGATCGAAAGCAAACAGGTTGTCCTTTTCAGCTCTCAGACGGAGGTTCGAAAGCTTCGGGATAAAGCCTTTGCCGTCGTCTGTCCACCACTTCGTGGCCAGACCCAATTCCTCCCGCACAGCATCACGCCACTTATACTCATGTGGATAGTCTCTCGGGTCCGCGGTGACCGGAATGTCGGTAGGGAGCGACGGCATTTCTTGCTCTAGAATACGCAAACACTGGTCGAAGTATTCCTTGTCGACTGAGCGGCGTCGGGAGTAGCGTGTGTTCACGACATACCGAATGCCAGTTGCCGCAGTAGGACGTGGAGGGCTTTGATGTGCCTCCAAGTGGGCCACTCCAGCGGAAGGGCCATCGGCGTGTGGAAGGGCATTGTCGGAATTGGCTGTTTGATCTTCTGCTCTGCTGGTTGCCTTGGCCTGTGGTTTGCCCTACAGGAGTGTAAGTATGAGACTGGTTCCGCACGAGCCAGTAGCCAAACCGACCTGTACTGAAATGTCCTCGCTATCGCCCTCGATTGCCGCACCGCCAGCGACCAAATCAGCACTTTCTCCAGCCTGGGAGTTGTCTGGAACGCCGACGCTCGTGACGGTGCGATCACTGTTGGCCACGCCAGCCACCTCGGCGCGGCTCATCGTTCCGTTGGACATCACACAAGTCCTCAGCGGCGATTGTTGTGTGGTCGGCCTGGAACTGATACTGGATAAGCTGCTCGCCGTTGCAGCTTGTTCCGTCGTGAGCAGCGTGGTGGATTTTCGTGCTGCGACCAAATCGACAGAATGAGTAGTCCAGGCGTCGATGCTGATACTGGTGCTTCTGGAGAAGTGCTATTTGGGTCGACGACGAACGATCACAAGTGGAGGGCAGATGACCAACGTTTGCGCCAAGCCAACTTTGCATGTGAAAGCGCCACCAGGGGCGCGGTCGGCAAGGACAGCAACGCGAGGCCCACATTTGTGCTTCACTTGACATGTTGACCCAGATGTGGCGACGACCCGATTTTTGCGCGGCGCTGGCCATGACATGGGCAACCTCCAGAAATTCTTCAGCGCATCTTCCAGAATGGTGTTAGTCCATCTACTACTGACGTCCCAGGACGCGAGGAAATCCCGCACGTCAGCATCCGCAGCAAACAAGAATGAACCAGAACGTCACGTCCCTGACGCATTTGACGTCAAATCCGGCTAGGAAAGGTCCCTCTAGAAGCCCTAGCCGAGTTGCATCACAAGTCCGCTTCAGGCACGAGAATAGCCCCAAGGCACCCATTGACGCCACAGCCCGAGTTGCTTGGCTACGCACAAACAACGCCTTTTCTCGCTGCCTCGCCGTACTCTGAGGTCTTCCCACTCTCTTGTTGAAACGCAACTGTAGCACCAGTGCGGCTCAAGAAACAATGGCTTCCGCAAAGCGCAGACGAGCAGCGAGCGACGTCGATGCCGGCACGAGCGAAGCTCTCTCAACCACTTCAAGCGCCACTCGCGTCCTTGCCACCATCCGGAGCCGTAGGACTCGCCGCCAACCAGCAGCGGGCGATGTGGGTAGCGATTTCGTTCCCAGTGATGGCGATAATGAGTACGAGAACGATGAATGTGAGAACGAAGAGATGCCTCCCGAGAGAAATCTCGTTCAGGTGAGTTGTGGTTGGCCCCTTGCAACGGCTAGCCCCTTGCTCACTTCTTTCCAGGCGGATGAAAAAAAGAAGCAACCGAAGAGGAGCCCCGGAGACCATCTCAGGAAGGTTGCTGCAGCCGTGCCTTGCCATGGCGATTACGGCTGCACACGAACCTACTATGATGCTCATGAGAATCGGTCTCGACTTGCCGCATACGTGGGCTTCAACGATATTGCAAGCATGCATAGCTACATACTCTCAGCAGCTTTTCTCCCGGCATACGTGATCTTCAAAGACACTGGCCTCGTGTGGTTCAGGAAACTCGTAACGACTCTACAAGATCCAACGCGACGTGATGATCGGGAAGAAAATATGAGTGACCTCTTCCTTACTCTTGAGCGGAGGCGTGCAAATGGCGACGATAAGGCAGATAAGTTGGGAGATGCATTACAGTGGCTCGTTCACAGAAGTGCCGAAGTCAAGAACTGGTCTCAGGAGCAGCAGGACAGTGCGCTCGCCAATGCTTACAAGGCACTGAGTAACCGATACCCCGGCGTCGCCGCCGCCATTCCCAGGACATATCTCGGGCCCGAGTCAGCCTTGCCTCTCTGGCAGCATCCTCAAGATCCTCAGCCCGATGTAGAACAATACCATCGCGCTCTGCAGCTCTTACGATACTGTGAGCGGCCAGAGCGTATAGGACGTCAAAAGCGCAAAACGGATAAATGGACAAACTTCTGGCAGGGCGGCGACGTTCTCACGTCGATGTCTGTCAGTAGCATATTGATCCCGCCCTGGATGCGAGAGCAATCGGACGGCCGAGAGACTGTTGCGAGCACTGAGCAAGATAGAGAGGAGCACTTGAGCCTGAACCAGGCTGGAACCAACGCTCAGCCGCATGAGCAGGCAGAAGGGCATGAAACTATGGGAGGATCCGAGGAGGGTCAGCCGCTGGAGCGGATAAGTCGTAACGAAGCGACGGAACAAGGCTTTCGGCTCGAGGGGTCAATCAGAGGCGGAGACTCCACAAGACCGATCGAAATACTCGATAGCGACGAAGACAATGAACAAGATCATCAGGCCAAGACTGAGAGCAAAGCCGAAGACGAGACTTCACCAATCGCAATAGTCCACGGCGATAACAGCGAACGATACCGTCAGGTCAAGGGCGAGATCGAAGTTGAAGACTATACCGCCCCCATTGAGAGCTCTCACGAAGACAATCAAGCGCTTCACAGGACCGCCTGCAACATTCTATACGTCACCAGCAGAAAATTCTCAAGGTTCCGCTGTAGCAATAAGAAATGGTTCGATGAGTGCTGGGAACAAATGGAGTATCTGGACGGACCTATAAACAACAAGGCAGCCTCTACAGACCCTCGAGACTGGTCGACAAGCGAAGAGTGGCGTGATGCCGTGCGGACAGAACTGCGTTTAGGCACACATTGGCGCAGAGGCGCAGATGAGGGTCTCGCTCTGAAACTAACAAGCCTTCGTCTTCAGGCTGACGGTGAGAAACTGGATTGCTATGACTGCAAGGCGGAACAGTTCAGCAGTTCCCCAAAGCAAATCTGGGAGTTTGTCGAGAAGCATCAGCATTGCGAGCTGGAGTACTGCATCGATTTCTTCACCGAGGAAGAGATGGCCGACGGCAAAGCCAATGACTTGGAGACACTGGAGCCGTCATTATGAGCGTATGTGAGCAGCTTTGCGGCGTTTTTTGGAAGGTTGACACAGATGGTTGAGATCGATGTAGGCTCAGAGCCCCTTTATGGGTGTCCAAAGCTGTGGGCCCGGTAGTCGCGGAACGCGCGGTACTGCATTTCTGCGAGAGTCCCACTACCGCTGCGATTGGATTACGAACAGCTTTGTACCTCGGCCGGGATCGATAGCGGCTGTCGAAAGGAGCTCCTTTCTGGTTCTGGCCTGCTTTCTCAGCAACTAAGTCGAATCAATTTGAGCGCGTGGGACGGTGGCGGAAACCTTGCTTCTCTAATACTTGCTGAATGATTCCTTGGTTTTCGGCCGCGTCACGTTCAATCAGCTCGTCAAGTTGTTCATCGACCACGGACTCCATCACATCAGTCTCGCTCAGCGCATCAGAAGGTGCCTGTGTCAAGGCACTGGTGTAGGCCGGTGACAATGGGCGTCAATCTGACAAGACTCGCATTCAGTTGCCCTGGGAATCCATGCCTAGATTCTAGCCCAGCTGCCTCATTGGTCCAACCACGTGGTGCAAAAAGGCTCTATGCTCAGTCCGGAAGTAGAGTAGCATCCTGCCCACGCTATCATAGGCCGAAACCATAGCAATCCTGATAGATGCTCGTGCTTAGCACAAGTACGATGTTTGTCTATCGTCCTAGCTCAATGGAGGTAGCAGGCGTCGTCGTCTGAGGCTGCGCACAGAGACTGTAGACTGATGATAACTTCAGGATTCCCCTCCCCTTCAGCATCATCCACTCGTCTACACTTGTGCCTTGCAGTCACGCGTTGTTCATCTTCTTCCTCTAACAGCTCAAATACTAAGTTTCGAAGATGAAATCTAGGATCCTCATCACCGTGATCCCCTTCATATCCGGTTGCAACGCAGCAGCCTGCTTCATGGCCGGCTGGAAGGCGAACGACTGTGTAGAGCCGCAAGGATGGGCGTGGACTGTACGCGGCAACGATCGACGATATGGCAGCAGGAAAGTCTTCCGACTGACGTGAATATAGTGTGGAACAAGCGACGCAGATCCTCACATGGCTAGGGGTCCTCCGGACAATAACTGCGAGTGGAAAGTGACACTTGGACCTTACTTGAAATCGTACTGCGTATGTCCTGAATTCTAGACTTCTTTTGCAGCTCGTTCCTGATCTCCTGCTATAGTGCGAGTGGAATGGAGAGTTCACTATCGACTAGGCGAGTCATGCAGTGGACATGCAAGATCGAACGACAAATCATGAATTGTCGCGTTTGAATATTACTCAAGGCCTTGGAACTCATGAGATTTTCACATGTCTGTCTTCTGATACCGGGATCTGGACAATTGTAGGGCTGGAAATTTCTCATGCATTCCCTCCTCTCGCAAATTTGTAAGCATGGTTATTTTACGGCTTGACCGACTCAGACCAAACGGCAAGTACTTCAGACCCATAAACAATAGACGAGCTGATACGGACAGCTGAGCGCGGAGCGAACTTGCTGTCTCTGGCTAGGCTTGATAGATATTCTGCTTGAGAATGAACAAGATAGCTTGGACATGGCAAGACTTCACTACCAGCCCCAAGAACAAATCGGCGCGGCCGCTCAGTTCCAAATTTCTCGGATGTGTCGCTTGTCTGTAGCACGATCCGAGGTGCAAATTCGTTCTCTCCAGCTATCAAGCAGTGGGTTCTCACGAAAGATCTTGTGCCGGATGTGCAGCACTGACAGTGTGGTCAGACAGTTTACGCATTGGTCCTGCGTGACCAGATATCGCGATCAAGTATTAATCGAACGACCCGTTTACCGCAGACAGCATCGCGGACAACTTCGACAATCCGGCCATCCTTGGGGGGATTCGTGACCAGGCTGTCATCGTTATCCAGAGTGCAGAACGAAGGCGTAGAAACGCGAGATGCGGTAATCTCTTCGCGTAGGAAGATACTGCCCAGACTCTTATTGTTCGGCAAAATCTGAACATGGCGGATTCTGGAGTCAGGACCAATTCTAGTTCGATGAACGATTCACCCAGCCATAACCACGGACACCTTCACCTTGGCACTGCGACTTGCTTGTGAGTTTCCAACGCTTCGATGCATGCCTAAGTTCGGTTAAATAGATTGACTGCACTTTCGAAATCGCTAACGCTGTCTATAGCTACGAAACGCGGCGATGAGCAATGACTTCACTGCCACTATCGTCCCGGCGGACAATTCGGGCGGATGTAGGAGTATGTAAAGTCGAGCAAGGTTTTGCTAGCCCCTTGTCAGCGATGGCGCTGCGGTAATCTCAATGCGAGACTTGATCCGATATTCAGCCGAACTTCAGAACAACGACTTGATGACCACGCGTCGCATCTCACTTTTACACAGATTCATGTCTAGACTGTGTGCCTCAAGACTGCCATCTAGATTTGTCTTGTCGTCGTGCTTCGCATACTCAGCACGCAAACGAACACCGTCCGGTCTACCTTCAGAGCAGACTCACGTAGGAGGCGTCGTGCCCCTAAGGGAAGGAGTAGCGTCCGGCAGCACTGACCAGATCCGAGACAGGGCTCGGCATGGACATTTGGATTGATCTGGCAACACTCGGCTGCATGACTGCTGAGTTCCTTGTCCATAGGTAACTCGGAAGCTGCGTGCTCAGCCGGACCGCAGCGTGTATGCAAAAATCGGCGTCGCCCACCATATCGACGACTGCCTCTACTGGAGCCGCAGGTCTCGAGCGTCCATCCGATGAAGCCCGCTATCCAAGCTAGCTGTCGATTCGTACGTCCGGCGCTCTGGGCGTGTCCAAGCCTCGTGCTCGCGGCCTTCACTTCCTCGGTTCAATCTCGTAGTTTGAAGAAATTATGCAGACATCCAATGAACGCTGAAGCAGAGCCCATTGGCGATAGCATAGGTCAAGACCATGGCACACCTTCCGAACGCCTGTGTGTATTAGCAAGCGCACAATGCGGATCTGTTCACTAATCCGATATAGGCAACGGGCATCAGTGTTCCAGACTCGAGCAGAGGCTGTGCACTCTCAAAAGCACGATGAGTGCAACCATTTTCGGTAGTCTTGCCGCGCAGTTACTCTTTCTTTTACTCCTCTCTTGCGATCACCACTCGCCCATCCTTGTTTCCTACCGACCGAATACCAAGCAACTAAGATGAAGGCATCGATTCTCTTAACGATAGTTGCTTCCTACATTTCCTGCATCAACGCAGCAGCCTGCTTCTCTGCCGGACGCGGACAAAACGGCTGCCAGGAGCCACAATCATGGTCATGGACGGTGCGTATCGAAGGCTGAGCATATGGTAGCGAAGTCAAGATCTGACGAGGCTCTGGACGTAGTGCCTGCCCAGCGAAGGAGATCCTTCTATGGCCAAGGGCCCTCCAAAGAATGCTTGTACATACAAAGCAACTCAAGGATCTTCTTATAAGCAATACTGCGTACGTGTCGAACCCTTGCGCTTTTTGGGGCTTAAATCTTACGTTGGCTTGCAGTGTGCGGAAGACGGACCATACAGCATCGAATAGAGGGCGGTCGAGAAGATGCGGAAATGGAGCGACGTGGAACTTTACAGCATGATATGGTTCACAGAATTTTCTCGTGCGAGCTGCATTGAAGCGGCAATGCTTCGCCATCCTGCCCTGTAGCTCTTAATATCTGTAAAGGTGTTTATGTACCGCTTTTTCTTATCCGTTCGGTTACGAGAACGTGGTCCTACTTGGATAACGCATTAAGTTGGTCGTTGGCATACTGGACTCCAACAAGACGTATTTCGTGAGCAGGCATTCTATCACTTGCACTCCATACTCGCTGAACCCCTTTGTATTGAGGATGTTCTGATCATAGTGATGCAATGGCCTCAGTCGAAAGTAATAGACGCCGTTCCCGTGATGACTCCATCTACCAGAGTCTTGAAATCAAGATTGCCAGAGCTGCCGCCGAATATGGTCGAGATGGTGTATGTGAATTGATATCGCTTGCGTCCCCACCAGCCATGGTCTCGCCTGTGCTCAAACAACCTTTTCGGTGCATTCGAGAAGTCGACACGAAGTACACCAACACGATCTACCCCTGTTACCGGGTCAGCACGGCGCAACCGACTGTTTGATGACTGCGAAGCAACTCACGCTCGCTGTGCGTATAATCTGGTGCTCTATCCAGTGCGCAGCTGTACAATTTCACATACAGGATCTTCGATTGCTTCTTGTCCCATGTGAAGTATTGTTCGACCTCGCGCGCTTCTTCGACACCTAGCTTAGTTCCCTAGTGTATCATGTTAGCGGGTGCATAGCCCCGAGCGGTGCAGGTCGACGCAACCTTTTCAACGAACCAGTGCACTCGGTTGAGGCACAGCTTACTCTTGTCCCATGGCGATGTGTCTGCAAGATACTCTGGGTCTATGTTGCTTCTGAAGGGTCGAATGACCTCAACACCGTAATGCCGACGGGCCCGTCTTGCGCTGGGCACAGTGCCTTCCAGGCCCCTCATAGCAGCTCCACGGACGACAGCTGCTTGCCTGTCACACCGATGTCAGCACTCTGTGGGTAGTAGCGATGAATCATTCGACTCACGGATCAGAGGGACACAAGACTTGTATGGAGCGTGAAGCGCTCCAACTCTTTAACCTTGTGTACAAGTAGGCAGAATCGCCGAATCCACCAACCAGTACCAATTTCTTCGGTAGGTCTCAGCCCATGCTCTGCCTCTTGCAATCCATTGATCACTTACTTTTATCTGCCCACGCTCTCGAGTCACCTGTTCGACCTGTTCACCTACCAGACAGATGATTCTGTCCACGACCGGCTCGAACAAGCCTTCGATGTCTTCCCTACGAGCGTACATTAGTCCAAGAAACTGTCAACCCGATTTCGCCCACCTACCTTGAAAGTAATACCATGTCCTCGTCTGCGTCATACCATTCGGAGCTCGGCACGCCTGGCAATGCCAGTTGGAGCTCGAAATCGGCTACATTGTTACTGTCTACGCCAAAATTGCGCTTTACTCGGTCCCATTCCTCCATGAAACGGCTCCTCGGTCCCTTCTTCCGGGACTCCAGATTTTCGAATTTCGATCCGAAGCGATCTCGCATGAGCTGGTGTAGGTTGCGATCAATGTAAGTAGAGCCACACTTTCCGCCTGCAGCGCCGTTAGGGTCTACTCAGTGGAGTGACAAGCAAGAACTCACCAACACCCACGCACAATTCTTCGAACCTTAGCGCAGGGCTGATGGCCTTAATAGAATACGTTGTGATGTCCACGGTGCCCCCTCCACAATCGCAAATCAAAATTCCATCGCCGACCTAGAACAACGTCAGCAAGAGTCAGAATACGGTTTTCGAGAACTATACCTCTGGCGCATTTGGTGAGCCTTTCCCAAGGTAGGACTTCAGCACAGAGATCGCTGCCGCTTCTGGCTCGGTAATGAGATGTATGCTGTCTTTTTCCCGTGATCCAAAGCCTGCAGCTTGGGCTGCAATTTTTGTCATGTTCTGTGCAGCGTCTGACCATACAGCTGGTACAGTTAACCAGCAGTCCATTGGGGTCGACTGCAGATAGTTCTCTCCAATCTGCTTCACTAGCACGCCCATGAAATGCTTGTAAACATGTGTCAGGTAATCTTCGCACACTTGTTGTGGGGTGCGGGGACAGGGGCTTTCCGGTAGGCGCATGATTCCATCATCGACCGCGGCTTGAATGCTCGGATCATCATAGTGGGATGTGCTTGAATCGAATAGGAGCTTCGTCCACGTGCAGGATTTGAGGTTCGCCTTCACCGTGTAGCCCCACGTATCTTGGTTAATCTTTTTGGGATTCTCTTCTGCGTAAGAGATGACCGTTGGTACTTTCCAAGAACTCAGTGATGAGTCCGGCCAGGTAGTAACAACGGTGATGTCGTCGATGCCAGATTTGTCGCTCGTGACATAGGCGATGCCTAATCTCAGTCAAGATCACAAGATCGCGTCCGTACGTCGCTTATAGATTCTCACCTGAAAACGTTGTACCATAATCGATTCCCACGATCAATTTAGCCCGGGACATGCTGTTGGCCTTCTTGCTGAGCAACCACATGGGGTATGTAATTTGAACGGTATCTTGTGGAGAAGCGATCCTGATTCTACGTGCGTGCTGGCGAGCGAGCACTTGCAATTAATCGAGCGAGCAGCGGCTTGAGAACTGTGATACAGACGAGCTTTTGCGGCCGCGCTGAGGCGCAGCTCATGTCTGCTGATGCTCTTATTTTAGTTCAGCTTGCATGCGCCCTTTTTTTCAGCTCTGCGATGTGGTGCAACGTCGCTTACGATGATATTGCACCACGTGCCTAGCCTTGAGTACATTCTACTTCTGAACTTGAAGTTTCGCTTTCTCAATTAGCCCCGGACTTACAAAATTCCCAATCTCTGCCATGTCAAAAGATACTCCTCCAATGCAGCAAGCTCTAGCCACGAAGGCGGCCACCTCACATCATGTCCACCAAGCCAAACTTCAGAAGCAAGCCGGCCAGACAGGCACAGGACTGCCATTTGGAGTGAGCATCTCACGAGATTGTAAAACATTGCTTGTCGCGGGCTTACTGAACTCGAGCAATAGTCAGGAAAGACCAAAGCTCTGCAGGAAGCAAATCGAAAGATCGAGCATCTCGAAACTGTTAATCAACAACTGAGCAGTGACAAACAACAACTTGAAGAGCAGAGTAGGTCGCTACTAGCTGAAGTACAGGGTCTGCAAGTCGCGAGGTTCGAGGGCATGGCGGACCCGAGATACACTCCCATGGACGATACGGTAATCAACAAGGAGTTGACCGCCATTCGTAAAGAAATGGATATCGCAGGCAGGCAATACGCTTTAGAGGATCCTAGCAAGATCCGTGGTCTTACGATTGCCACCGCTATAAAGCTTTGTCATCACCTACGACTCGTCATGTCGGTGGAGAGCGACGATGTGCAGCACGTCGCAAAGGTGCTCAGCTTCTCGTCCGCTACGCCAAAGCAATTATTCGTGGCCTTACTCTCCCACACAGTTCACAGGGAAATTTTGGCCAAGCCATTCTTCTTCCTGACCGGCCGTCCTGAGCTGGGTAATGGTGATATTCCTGACCGAGCTGAGTACTCAACCATATTCCGTGAGATCTACAAGGGGGAAATTGAAGGTAAGTCGCAGACACCACTGTAAGCTATTCGGACTGACAACTTACGAAGGTGGCAATGCGCGCGATGCTCATGTGTGGCGCTCGCAAACGCTACGACTGCTGAGTCCGGCGCGAGGCAATGGAGGATCAGGGCTGGACGCCGTCAGCAAGAGAAGCGCGCTCATGGCACGTGCTGCAAGTGATACCGCAGCAGACATTTTTCTTGACGGTTGCTGCAGTATCTTGCTTCGTGACGTGACAATAAGCAGGGAACCAATACGGGCGATATTTGGAAAGGCGGCTTCACTTTCCTTGCAGCTTGGAAAGCAGCGTGTGGCCGTGGATTGCCCTGGGTTTTACGAGTTCAGGAACTTCGACTTCAGGGTTGGCGACAAATATTTGGAGGCTCATGCAAGCCATAAGCTGGACCCAGATACCACGGACCAGAGGCTGGACGGAAAGACCGTCCGATTGGTGATTCACCCAGCAGTGTGTTGCCGCGGCACGCATGAGGCCAAGAACTATGATACAGAAATTGGTGTGTGGGTCAAGGCTGTTGTGTGTCTGAAAGATCGAGGCTTGCATGTGTGAATTTAGCGAGGCAAACTCGTATGCAATAACAAGGGTAGCTTATGCTGTGGCTGCGATGTACCACAGTGTCTGAGGCCAAGAAAACTATGTCGGCCTCTCGCTTCTGCAATGGGGCTTAATATCGATGCGAGGCCGGTCAGCTTTGCGTTGGTGGCGTATTGCCTGCCGTCGGTCCGCAGCAGCGTGTTGGATCGTCTCTCAGCTCGGGCCTCTGCTATGGTGTAGAAGCCGAGCGCGAGGCTGGCTTTGTATAAATAACCAGAGACACGCACATGACACGAGGTCTTCAGTTCCTCAGTATTATCTCAATAACTCTATCAAGATGGAGTCTAAATCTGTCATGAATATAGCAGTCATGGGTGTGACGGGCTCTGGAAAGAGCACATTTATCCATGTCGCAAGTCAGCTACCGATCGTCGGTATTGGTAACAGTTTGCACTCTTGTAAAGTCGCTTCCCATGGTAGTCAAAGGTTCGCGGATGCTAATGCTGTTCAAAGGCACCGAGACCGTCAATCCATATGAATTCGAGGATGATGATTGTCGAATCACTTTGATCGATACGCCAGGGTTCAATGACACTGAGATGAACGAGGGCGACATTCTCAAATGCATCGCTGATTGGCTCGATAACAAATATCGCAACGAAAAGGTAAAGCTGGATGGGATCATATACCTGCAGTCGATTATGGAGCCCCGAATTACGGGCTCTGCGCTGCGCAATTTGAAGATGTTTCGTGAGCTCTGTGGAGTGGACTCTCTCAAAAATGTGCTGCTCGTCACTTGCTGGTGGGGTGTCGCTGCTGCAACGAAGCAGAAATTGGAGCTTGCCGAGAAGCATGAAGTTGAGCTTCGCACAGGTATGCTATTGTTATCCTGTCTGTCAACTTTTCGCTTACAACATGTGTCCAGACCCCAAATTCTGGGCCAAAATGATCGAAGCAGGTGCTAGGCTTGATCGCTTTGAGGATACTCGCGAGTCGGCCATGCGACTGATCTCGAAGTTCAAGAAGTCCAAGCCACTTGCACTACAAATTCAGCAGGAGCTCGTGGATGAGGGCATGAAGCTTTTGCAGACTTCAGCAGGCGTGACCGTTAATGATGATATAGAAGAGCTGAAGAAATTTCACCAAAAAGAGCTGGGCAAGCTGCAGCATGAAATGGAGGAAGCACGTGTGGCGCAGGATCAGGTGTTACAGCAAGCACTTGCTGAAGCTCGTGAAGATAGTCAAAAGAAGCTTGACAAGATACGAGAACAACAGGATGTACTGCAGTATGAGGCTCGAGCCAAGCAGCGACGCGATGATGCTCGAATGGAAGATCTGGAGAGAGAGAATCAGAAGATGGCACAGACGCTGAATACGCTGAACGCGCAGAACATGAATTACGAGCAGATGGTGGCTCAATTCAAAGCAAACGAGCATAAGCTACGTCAAGAGCAACGAGAAGCATACGAAAAGGTGCTTGAGACACAGCAGAAGAACGAAAGCCAGAAGAAATCGTCCCGGGGAAGTACAGTGGGACGCACGCTGTTGATGCTTGTGCCTGCCCTAGGTTTGGGCACAGTCATGTTGCTCTTGGGCATGGATCCATCGCCCGCTGTTGGCATGGCAAGCGGGGGCGGTGCGTAGTACATGCAGGGCAGCGAATACAAAAGGAGTGCATGCTCAGACTTTCAGTTAGATATCAACGACACCACGGACCGAGATCCTATCAGTGCAGTACCTTACTCTTCTCTAGTAAGTAGTTTGATGAAGCTCCAGAATGTAGTCCTGGACCGACGAGACAAGTAAATTGCAGAATTTTATAAATATCAAGAAGTCGACCATGCGAGGCGTGTTATCTGCAGAAGTTCGAGATCGAAATGGCTGTGCTTCCCAGTGCTTGCGATCAATTTGTCTGTGAAACAGAATCAACTTACCGCTTACAAGTGATTGCAGCTACTCTGTTGCGACCGAACTACGACATCACTGGGGCGAATTATATTGCTGTGAAGAATACGACTGATCAGCAAAGAGGAGCTACCA
This sequence comes from Cercospora cf. flagellaris, assembly GCA_005356885.1. NCBI lineage: Eukaryota > Fungi > Ascomycota > Dothideomycetes > Mycosphaerellales > Mycosphaerellaceae > Cercospora > Cercospora cf. flagellaris. Next base: position 85,850 of record RJLU01000020.1, read on the forward strand.
GCGTGGGTTGGTTCGAATGACATAAAACTGGTTGACTCTTCACCGCACCCTACGGACTTGCACAGAGACATGGATATCGCTTGGCGGCAATCGAGATAGCTCTGTTCACTTCAAGTCCGGAGCGCCTAGATCTCTGCTCCGTAAGACTGCCAACTACCACGATCGATCTTCGTCTCAAGCATTCAACAGTGGCGCCTGCGACGTGGCTATGTGGCTGGATGGCCGGATGTTATGTTTCGGAGCGACTACGATCGCCGTCGCCTTCTCAGATGGTGTTGCTTGTCTTCGAAGCACGATCCAGACTGCCAGCTTCTTCTATTCGGCGGGGAATTGGTGGTTCATTATCGCATCGGATATGTGTCACACGAGAAGTTCTGGACGGGCGATTGACATGTCGAAGCATTTGTCCCGTACAGGAATCGGAGCGAAAGCGATGCGAACTTCGTTGATGAGATTCCTCTCGCAACCATTGTGTAGCACTCGTCAGCTTACGCTAGGTGGGTAGTCAGGATTTCGCGGACACTCCTTTTCATGCTCTGCGGACCAAGATGTGGAAGAGAGAGTGAACAACCGGTGGGACATTTGTCAAGCGGCATCGACAAAGTCTTGCAAGCAGGCTGTTCTTGAGGCCTTCTAGCTTTCTCTCAACGATCTTTCTTGGTATTGGTCGGTCTGGAGGTACTTCAAGTTTATATTGGTCTCCGGCAGTGACAGTTTAGTTGTCCTCGCTGCACAAATCAACTCTACCACACGTGGGCTTACCTCGAATGCTCTATTGGGTACCTTTCGAAATAGGCGCAGTAGGACCGATAAGGACAAGGACGAGGGCCATTGGGTGAACCCAAAGGACTGCTGCTGAGTGGAGCTCTTTGCACAATGCTTCATATCGAGCAGTGCCTGTAAGCAAAGCAAGGTGTATAGCGCCAGCCAATAGCATTGCTCAAATGCATGATGTTCAGTAAAGAGAAAATGAGTAGGTCGTGCTAACACTATCCTTAGTGAGCAGATGACGGCCTTCAAATTTGCCAATCTGAGCAAGCCGAAGGTCCAGCGGAAAGGCACAAGCATCAAGCCTGCGACGCCAAGAGGCTAGATGTGTGAGATATAGGCGGCAAGTCATAAAAACATGACATTCTTTGAATGTGCACACATTGTAGGAGCCGAAAATATCGACCACTTCCATATATAAAAACCTGGGAGCAAGAGGGGCGCCTGTAGCTCTCCATAGTGCTCCGGGAAAAATTTGTTCGTCAGAACGTTTCTGAGATCGAAGTTTGGGCACCAGCTATCGTCCTACTCTTTGTATAACAGTATAAACATTTGCCTATAAGCAGTCGCGTTTCAAATTGTTCGGTCGGGTCGCCTACCTGCAAACCCTAGTACATTTCTTTGTACCCTATAGGGCTCCGTGGATTTCGTCACAAGCTTACGTTGAGCACATGGGTATAAGCTTTGAACTGGCCAGAAACAATTCTTCGTAGAACTCCGGCCAGATATCAATGCAAGCGACAGGCTTCTTCCAAGCACATTCGGAGATGGAAGGATGGCGGCACTGCAGGGGCTGCTGCGATAGTCCAAATGCCAAGAACTCGACGTGTGTCCTGCACTCCTTTCCCATATACACATGACGGCTTGCATGAAGGCGGATTGCCCTCCCAAGAAGAGTCTCATAAGAATGTAAGCACTACGTCGGGTGATTTTGAGGCTCGCCGAAGTGAAGCATTCCCCTGCTGCGAACACGCCAAGAGCAAGCAATGCAGCTACAGCCATCCAGAAGTCTGACCGTGGAATTTCTCACAGCCTTGAGCTGTTACAGCGAGGACTATCTACTGCAGTCGAAGCATGGGAGAATACGCTACGTGATGTTGATTACTGCTGCGAGACTCCTTCCATATGTGTACGCAAAGAGATCTACATTCAAGACGAGTTGAACAAAAGTACGGCCGCAGTAACGAATCCAGTCTATGATTCCGCCCAGCAATAGGTATTGCAATCCATGCTTGAGTACGATCTTTGTCGACATCCTCGTCATACGATTGCTCAACTCGGCGTTGTCAGAGAGGCCCACAGAGCCATTGTTTGAATACTAGCAAGCATGAGTGTCAGAGATTCATTGCTGTACGGCCGTTCCCCTTGTCAGGAGACACACAATTCTCTCACGAGCGGGTACAACATCGCCGGCATCATCAGTATCACTCGTGTTCTGACGCCGGAGACAATGGAATGCAGCGGCACAGTCGGCTCTCAATCAATATATAAGGCAGTCGGTCAACCGTCAAATCGAAAGAAGCATCAGACACAACCACAAACGCACCTCCAAACAACCACACTTCAACCGCCACAATGGTCAACTTCATCTCCATCTTCGCCTCAGTCTTGGGATTGACCTCCCTCGCGGTATGATACAGATCTCTTGAAGAACAGATGAACACTGCTAATGATTCCGGACAGATGGCTTGTAAGCAGTCGGCTTGCTGCTACAGGGTACATTCGGCTGCACGGGATGATTTCAATTATGGCGACAGCTGACCAATTCTTAGGATCAATGCAGCGGCGAGATCCTTCAAGACTGCGGCGCTAAGTGCTGCAGCACCAACCCACGAATGGAAAATCGTGGTCAAGGAGAGCAGCTGTACTATTACGGTGTCGCCTGCGCTACATAGATGTTTGTATGCACGCCTGAATTGGCGGAGAAGACGCATCTAGGATGGGAATCTACGTAAGAAGGGAACGAAGCTGGAGGAACACAAGCTATTTCTAGCAACCCAAAAGTCGGGCTCGCCCAGGCACTACCTTTCAACTTACATAAAAAACCGTAGCGATCAACCAAAGATTTGCTACATCCTGTCGCTCGGAACGTTATCACAGCCCTACCTCTTTTGTTGACCGTCTTCAGACAACACCGGTCGACAAAGTAAATCGACCGGATCTGGTTTCACGTGAGAATCATGGTGGTCGATCAATGTAATCATATCATTTTCATTCATTAAGCTAGCTTTGCGTCGATCGTCGCCGCCCATATTTGGTCAGTGGAAGAGTGCTCGCGTACCGCCGCGGCCGTCAAGCCACTCGCTGGCAACCAGAGCATCATCTCTTCTCGACCCAGTGAACCTACCATGTCGCCGCAGGGCTAGTGCCTTTGATGCAGCGCGTGGATGGAACATCGCAGTGCACAGCGAAATCTCGCTCATTTTACTAAAGCACCTCGATAATGGAGCATGCAGCCTCCAATGTCGAACGTGTAATGCGTCAGTCGAGAGGGCAATGGGGTGAAAGGGTAGGAGGTAATTAGGCCAACTCAGAGTCAGTGGAAACCAGCTGCTCGTTTGCATCACGACCGTCCTCGAGAGCGCGCTTGGCGTTGGATGGGTCGCCAGTCCACTATTTTCAAGTCAGCTTAGTTCAATGTGCAGTCGTGAAAGTATCAACTTACGTAGTTGGGACGCGGGTACTCGCCCGAGTGGCAGATGCCCTCATGCCAGAAGGGAACAGTCGGGAAGACGTGCTGAAGAGCATTGACGAGTTGCTCGTTGTTGCGGTCGTCTTTGCGCTGGTTGTCGAGGACGTCTGGCGTCTCGAACTGCAGAGAGGTCTGGTCGCCCTCGATGCGAGAGCAGGCGAAACCGGAGCCAGCGTTGATGAGGACGTAGACGATCATCTCGCGGAGCAGATCGTGGCACTCGGGGTCGGCTGGTGGTGGGACGCCGACGTTGAGGACGTAGAAGCGCGAGTTGTCGATCTTGTAGCTCTTGCAGGTGGCGGTGTTGGGAGCAAGAGGGTCGCGCGGCAAGAGAGTGGCGGTGAGGGCGTGGTTCGACTCGGCGGTGACAGTGTCGACAGCGGCCATTGGCTGGGCGACACGAGCAGTGACTGCGCTGATGGCGCCGAGAGCAGCGACAGCGATCTTGATGAGACCCATCTTACAGGTTGGTGGAGATGTGTCTCGATTGTTTGAAGTTGAATTGGTGTTGAAGGAAGTAAGTGCGGTGAAGGTGAGTGCGACTTGTGTTCGTGATTGTCAGTGTATTAGGTGGCCAGGTTGATGGGAAGTGGTGGAAGCTCTTTTGTGCTCGCCGTGCATGTGACAAGGGCCCAGAAGTGAACGCCTCAGAGGTGAACAGCATATGAACGCACTCATTTGGAAACGCGAGTGAATGGGCTGACAAGGCTCGGACAATTGATCTGCTCGTCTGAGATTGTTGCACTGGGCAGATGAGACATATTCGGACGGGCTTGAGTCTTTCGAGAACGCCATGGCACGCAGTGTGTGATCCACCTCATTCTCCCCTCGATGAGCCAGCTCTTACATCTCTCTTCAAAATTGGTTCATCATCGGACTATGATCGCCAATTCCTTTCATGACATGATGAACGAAACACCCCCAGCAGCCATCAACCTTTCGGAATTTGAATTCGTTCATAAGAAACGTCTTCACCCCTTCTGGCGCTCCAGTGATCTCAGACTCCATGTACACAGTCGCCTCTCCTCTCTCCTCCTTAACTTCAGAATTGATATTCTTGACCTCGGCATGATATGCTGGGAAAGCTTCAATGGTCTGGCGTAGGAGAGTACTGTGCTCGAGAAGTGTCAACGGGTGCGGGAAGTTCTCAAAATGTGCTCGGAAGCTTGGCGCAACGCATTTGTGGAGGTCGTTGTTCTCATAGTCAAAGTCGCGGTCGTTGATTGCCAGTACTCCGCTGACACATATCGATTCTAGGTATTGTGCCACACTCTGGCCTGGGGCTGGAACGCCAGCGGAGTGTGCTGTAGTTGAGGACGAATCGCCACTCTGCTCGGAAGCAGGTGTTGCACTTGAAGCAACCCCTGGGGACTCTGGAAAAGACATATTGTATCCTCAGGACTGACAGAGCAGATCAACACATATGTTGTCTCGTGCACACTCTGGTCGTTGCCGTGCTGATTGAAGCGCCTTTGAGTACGCTGGATCTTCAGCGTATTCACAGGCTGGCTCCCCGAAAATCTTCGCATTGTCAGCGTCCTCTGCTGTCTTCTTCAGTACCCGTATCCGTACAAACCACGAAGCTGGTCAAAGCCTGGATTCAAGGCCAAATTTCGACCTTCAGTGAATCTTCGGGCGAGGCCGGGTTTGCCCCGTTTCTGCGTGGAGCGGTCTTGATTGCTCTTTCAAGCTCGGATCTTATATGTTGCTATGCTTTGCTACGCATCTCGTCGTTTCACGGCTTTTCGTTTTGGATTGCACGCATTTCTCCTCAAGGAAGCCGGAGATATTCATGCTGTACCGCGGGCGAACAGAAGCACGAAATAGAGTTCCACCAACGCCACCTGATTTGGCATGCAGGTGTCAAGGTGCCCACTCCGTTCAATGACTGCCCAACCATGGCGACGTGAGCTTGGGTGCTTCCTCGGACCCAAGCGAGCTGCTTCACCGGTGAGGGGTGTTCGTGTTCATGCAGAGACATGACGAAAGGCCGGAGAGTGTGAAAGTCGACGTGGAATCGCGTGTATATATGCTGTCGTCTTGGTGTGCATTGGCATTCCTGCCCTCGATCCTCCGGGCGAGGAGGTCGGGCCATGGAGCAGCTAGCTTGAGCACATCTGGTTGTTCGGTCCGGCTGTACCAATGGCAGACACAATGGATTGGTTGATGCACGGTGACGGACGTGGAGGAAGGGTCAAGAGCGGTCAGATTTCACGAAATTGGATGCCTGAATTGCTGCCTCACGCTGGCAAGAACGAATCTATGCCAGCCCTTTCCTCCCCTCGCTCCCAAGTTGCAACAAGGACTACTACGAGACTTGATCAGCCCTCGGCAGGCGAAGAGAAGAACCTGTTTGGCTGCTTTGAATCTCCAGCCGTTTCTGCAAAGCAGTGCTCCAGAATCAGGTGCGCTGGATCAAAGGCCACTCGGGATTTCAGCATGTCACTGTATCATCGTTAGCGTAGGAGGGCCGATTGATGAGCATCCGTAGGCTTCTTGAATGCAAAAGTCTCTTCAATTCGTGAGCAGGTCGCAGCCATGCCATGCGTCTATCATCACGCAATCGCTGCACTATGCAAGGACGCTCATCATCAAGTTCCACTCGCAGCACAGCAAGATCCTTCGAGACAACCTCAGGCCTTTCCACCTTTCTTGCCTCCGCGACCACCTCGTGCAGCCTTCTGTGCCTGTTGACGTTCGAGTCTCGCCATCTGCTCCTTCTTCTCCTTATCGATCAACTCACGCTCTTGCTTCTCAGCCTCCTTGCGTGCAGCAGCCTCAGCTCTCTGTTCTCGCACCAATTTCAGGCGCTCGAGGTCTGCTCGGGCCTCCTCCGTCTTGCCTTCCGCGTGCAGTTTCTGGTATCTCTCCTTTGCTTGCTGAGCCTGGAGCGCCTCTCGCTCGCGCCTCGATAGCTGTGAGAGGTCGCCAGTCTTCTTCGCCTTTGCCGTCTGCTTCTCTGCGTCTTCTGCGCTCGGAGGTGCTTTGTCCGCCTGCTTTCGAGCCGATGCACTGTGGTTCGGGTTTGCGGGCATGTCGTCGTCCTCATCCTCATCGCTATCACTTGGTGGCAGATCACCAGCCTCAACGACTCCCTGCTTCTTCTTGATCGCAGCCTCCTTCTTTGCCTTTGCCGCGGCTCGTCGCTCCTCGCGTGTCATCTCCTTCTGCTGGGAGGCTGGTCCACCTTCCTCCTCGCTTGACTCCTCCTCTGAAGAATCTTCCTCCTCTGAAGAGTCGTCATCGTCTTGCTCCGCCGGGTCTGCCCACATGGAGCTTTCTGCTCCATCTGCATCGAGGGGTGCGAGGTTCTTGCTAAAGTGACGTCCTCCTGGAAACGTGTCAGTGTCTGTACACGCTGACGTGTTGTGTCGGATCCTTACCTCCTCGCTTTGCCTTGCCGAACTTGCCAGCGCGGCCTCTCGTGGCGCCTCTCGACGACATGTTGTGCACTCGTTGGCGGGGTATTCGAAAAGTGGCTCGAGGGGTTGGTGGGGTATTGTTGTCGAATGTCAAGGGATGTAGACAGTCGTTGTGGTTCCTCGTCGCAGGTGGGTTGAGGGTACTGACTGACTGCTCCTGTAAGGCTAGAGGACCAAGAGTAATCTGAATAGTGAACGAGGATCGAGTCACAAATGCGTTGCTTTGTGGTGAATACGTAACTTGTGATAGGCCGGTCCCTTAGTCGCTGCTGCCCCAATTCCCCACTGTTGCCAAGAAAGGCACGTGGCCGCGGACATGACTTTGACGCGTTTTCTCCTTCGCGCGGCTTTCTCTTTCCTTCCCATACATAAACTGAACTCCTTCCTATTCACTGTACCGACCAAACCACTGGTTGATTAGAGGGGAAAGGACGGATAGATGGATGGACACAACCCGTTGGCTTACCTCTGCCGCTTCGAGTTACGTGGAGCGGGAGCAAATATATTTGACGGTACAATTCAGCAGTAGACTCGTGGACCTATGATGTGAGGCAAAGCCACACTGCAAGACCATGCTTTGGACAAGATCACAAATGTCCGAGTCGTCAGTAGAAGTGGCCTGGTCAGCCTGGGATAAATCTTAGTCCGCCCATTGCCAGTGTGATACTGCAGGCTCGTTTGGCACGAGCCGGCCTCCACTCTTCCTCATTTGTTATTGCCGATGGCGTGAGCGTGGTGCACCAGCTAGCATGTCGCCTGCATCTTTCTCAAGTCCACCATGACTTCCGACTATCGTCACTACTACTTCCATTGGCATTCAGCTGCCTTTGCCATCGGATCTCGCGGCAGACACTGCACGACTGGGCTCTGAGAATGCGAGCTTCTATTGAAGCAGTTATCGGCATGCACTTGTGAGCCAGACAGGCCTGTGCAAAGCAACTGAGGTCGATGGCATGCTGTTGAGCTTTTCTCTGGTTCTGCACACGACATAGCCAAACTATCATACCTCCACGGTACCATATAGTCGAGCTGCTAGAAGTTCAGATTTCCGCAGCTTTCCGCCTGTGACCACCTCATTCAGCATTCTGTTCCTCTCTTGTGTTTGCAAAACACCTGCATCATCAATCACAGCGCAGTAACTATGCCTCCCACCATGGCATCCTCTCCAGTACGTGTGATGAGAGACGCCCCCAAAGGACGAAGTCAGCCGTTCAACTAACAGACACCACAAAGCTCCGCCCAACAGGCGTCGATCCAACGTTCTGGTTCGACCTCATGAACATTGTCTTAACGATCGCAACGTCGATCCTCTTATTCTTAGCGGTCATTTTCTCCGCCGTGCTTCTTTTCAGATTCTGCAACGATACTTATCGGAACTGGAAGAAGGAAAGCGAGGAGAGCAGAACCCGAACGGTAATCTACTCAACCGCCTTCGATCTTGTCTCAGGATTGAGAACTGACAAGTGATTGACAGCAACTTGAATCGCTTGTCACGGAAACGAGGAGACTGCTTCAGGCAATTGAAGATGCTCGCATGAATCGAAGAATTGATGAATTGCAAGCAGACCTTGAGGACTCGAGTCTAAAACTGGAAGACCCGGGCAAGAAATTTCAGACCGGACACGCCTGTGCAACACAGCTGCGAGTGGGCAAGAACATGCTTTTGCGGATATAGTTGTCTGAATTGTGGGAGAAGGCGATGCACGAGGGCAAATGATGCTACTCGTGGCGTCCGTCGCACCAGAGAGGTCTAGAGTAGACAGATACAGAGGATCGTATTCAGAAGTAGTACAAGTCAGAAGCAGGTAAAAGGTCACTGCAAAATTCTGTACACCATAGTATTCGGTATCATGCCTGTCTAACGCTGAACGCTCCACAAAAATGACATCGTGGTAGTCATGGCAGTAATCGCTTCGTCTCCAACCGGGTATCATGCATGCTTTTCTCTGTGCACATGTCGCTGCTGCACTGCTCCGTCTCTGCACTCTGCTGTGTTGCTGCTCAGCTAACAGATAGCTTCTCAATCAATCGTCTTCTTCGAACAGAATCTCTCCATCTAACCTGCAAATGCGAACCGACTCAGGTTGAGAGCCGATTTCTTGCCCTCATCTGAAGCCTCGCTCGGGCTCTCTGGCACGAGCAGGTCTTCGCTGCCCTTAACCGGTAATTCTGACAATGCGTGACCGAGTACAGCAGGCTCTTCCTCCACGTCCCGCCACTCGTCCTCGTTGGTGACTGCGCTGTCGGCTTCGGCCACATCGGAGCGGAACTCGACAGCTGGCAATCCTGGGGGCGACTCAAGCACAATGCCGCTATCGTCAATGTCCGCAGGGCTCTCTTCGACTTTCGGCCCGAGAAGCAGTGTTGAGGATTGTTTGACTGGCGTACGAGAGAACAATGGGGCAGAAGCTGTGCGCGAGAGCGTCTTCTTCCCTATTGATGTCCCACTGTATCTCATGGCCTCGAAGTCAAGCCGAACGCCTTTGCTGAAAACGCTGTGTTCTTGTGTGATGCTGCTGAAGGATGTTGCCGTCGTGCTGAAGGACGCTTGCGACTGAGTACTTGTCTCGCTGGTGTCCACCGTCGACTGTGAGGTTGTGGCATCGTCACCATCTGCGAACACTTGTAGCTTCTTTCTCTTCCGGGGAGACGACAACGCGGGGACGGCGGTCTTCTCGGAAGAGTCCGCATCATTCTTGACATCGGTCTTCTCGATGAGCTCTGGGTCTTGAGTCACTGCCGCAAGCGCCTCAGCAACAGAATCGTCCGACCACAAGTCGAACTCCTCCGTTACACGCCTGGACTTGCGACGCACTGACGGACTAGGCTGTGCTGCAGCTTTGGCAAAGAACTTGCTCGTGGCTGACTCAACGCCCTGGCCTCCTTTCATGGCGGCGGTGATGCCAGAGTCTGAGCATAAGCGTTGCCGCTTTGGAGAAGCTCGATGAGTTGGAAATGGATCAGTGACAGTGCGGCGGGAAATCTGTGGTGCTGAAGACGGTGGCTGCACATTGGCGGTGCGCATGCCACCAAAGAATCGCGGAGCCGGTACGCGTGAGGCAGATTGCGCCCCAGCCACAGGCGTAGTAGACCACGAGGTTGGCCCTTGTTGGTCGAGGAGTCGCAGTTGGCTGGGCGTGAGGGAGAGGGAGTTTGGATCGAGCTCAGCAAGAGGGACCCGGCGTGCTTTGAAGAATTCGTCGATGGGCCTGCCGGCGTGCTTCTCGAGAGGGGCTGATATCGCACGTCTCGGTGGTGGTTGCCAGAGTCTGTTGAATGTATTCGGGAGCACGATCGGCTTCTTGGTGTTGGGATCAAGGTCACCGCAAGCCACGCCTGCAGCTACATCTGGCTCGACATAGCTGCCAATGTATGGCATAGACTCTGCAGTCAGGCCTGTAGGGAGCGGGTTGAGGTTGACAAGACAATTGGCTTCCGGGCAGAAGACCCATTGGTGCAGGAATGTCCTCTCCGCTCGGTAGAATTGTTCCAGATAGTCTTTAGGCACTCTCATCTTGCCGTCGAACTGCACTGTCCGGACGATTCTCTCCACGGACTTATGCTTGCGGACCAGGCGGTAGGCAGTCTTCAAGCCCATCTTGTCAATCCCTGCCAAGTAGTCGCAGCCACTGAGCATGGTCATCATGCGGAACTCCTTGTCAGTCCAGCCTACCAGGCTGACGTCGCGGACAGAAGTGAAGTCGGCGCGGTTGACCATGATGCATTCGCCATACTGGTCGAGTTTGGTGAGAAGGCACTTGACGCCAAAGACCAGGAGATCGGAGTCTTCGCTGATGACACCATTGATGTGGCCCTGCTTCTCGAGATAGGCCAGCTGGCTGTCGGCTTCGTACGGCGCGACGACGTATGTCACTCCCAATTTCTTGAGCTCCTCGATGATCTCGCGTGCCATTGCCGGAGTCACGTCCACAGCTTTCTGCAGCTCCAATTGGGCTTGCGAAGGCCGGCCCATTCTCAACATCTCCAATCCCACTCGCTTGCTCTCCTTCCGCCGCGCTGCCCGCTCCTTCTCGGTGTGTGACTTACTCGGCAGATAGTCGCCATCGAAGACCAGGTATGGCTTCACGCCAAAGTGCATCAGCATCCGGACGCGGTGCAGCACGAAGTCGATGTGCTTCCGGGTTGGCTTTCCCTCGGCCAGCTCAATGGCACAGGCGACGGTGCCGCGGTGCAGCCAGCCATAGGCGTCGACTCCGAGCGTCTGGCCGGCGAAGTTGCGCAGGTGGGTGGGCTTATGGATGCTCTTGAGCAGCGGCAAGAGTCCTATTGGGCGGCGTCAGTGGGAATCAGGGGAGGGGAGGGCGGAGGAGAGGAGGCGCTCACCTTGAATGCCCATGGTCTCTGTATTGTTAGTATCCCGTCGCGGTCATGTCGTATTGTCGTGCTATTGTCCTGCACTCTAGAGCTGCAGCGGTCATGGGTCGGGAAGTGCTGGTGGAGTTGCGGCGCGTCAAACGCCAGCAGGCACGCGTCGATCCGGGTCGCGCCAAGAAACTCTCGTGCGCAGCCTTGGAGCCTCAGCCAAAATTTCCGGAGGCAAGTCGCAAATCGACAACATCGGAAGAAAGCAGTCAAGATGCCGTCGAAACACAGCAAGATCGTCAAGCACGTCCACAAGAAGAAGGGTGCCAAGATCAATGCCCTCCACGAGAACAGTCGCGATGCCAAAAGGATTCGAAATGCTGGTGCCCGAGACGAGCGGGTCGCAAATATCAACGCTACCCGTCAGAAGCAGAATCGACCTTGGTTAGACCGGGTAGCATTCTTTCAAGACAAACTGCCGGAGATCCTGCATCCACTTGATCTTGATCAAATCAAGTCCGATATTGCAGAGTATCTCAGTCGACACGACGAGGAATTGGCATCTCTGAAAGCAGAGAGGCGGCCAGGCAGGCCTCCGAGCAACCGACAACTTTTGCTGGAGCAGGCGATCAAGTCAGAGCAGCAGGAATTTGAGAGCGGGTTCTGGGTACCGGATCTGCAGGACGAAGGAACGTTGATGAAGTTGGACGCCTGGAAAGGCAGTTGGCTTGAGTTGGGCGTGTTGCGCTTTGTGCGGGTCGAGAAGGATGGTGTGGTGAAGGAGAGCTCATTCCCGCCGAGAGGTGCCTCGTGAAATACGAACGACTCAACCCACATCTGGACGAATACTGGAAGACCCGTTGGCAATGGTCGATGCTGCAAGTCGGGAAGCTAATCCGCTGTGCCAAAGCGGGTGCCGCATGTGCTCAGGAAAGACGTCGGCCTTGTCGAGGGCATATCGCAACCACAGACACTCTGCTCTCTACAACTTCTCTGATTGCATATGTCAGGCGCCGATCTTCTAAGCTGGCTCGCGCATGGTCTGTCCGCACCCGGCTGCAGCCAAGAGGATACCCGCGCATTATAGCACAGAACGTCCAGGGCCCTCGAGCATGATATCTCAGCATGTGATCGTGTTCTACCAGATGACAACTGTACTGTGCAGTGGCGGACCTTGTCGCGATACTCTCGTCAACTCGGCGGACTGAAGCCGTGAGAGCTCCATGAACGCAGCGGACATCAATTTACGCATCAAGCATCTGCGCATGCAGCCGAGCACAGAATCTCAGGCCATTCTCAATAAATCTCAAGCTTCGAGCAACGCGGTGTATAACTTTCCTCTGGTCCGCGCCCGGAACGTCTGTCATCGGCACGACGATGGCCGTAATTCAGACCAATATGCCAAACGCCACGATATTCAGCGCCGAAGATTCTGTACATCACTCCCAGCATCAAGTCAATTCTGTAAGCGTCTATCATGTACCCTCTATCCTCTAAATTTCAGTCCCGTTCTGCAATGCAGCCAACGATTCCTCCTTATCGGGCTCAATTTGGTCCTTCCTCACAGCTTCCCATTCCCAGAAAACAGATCATCCTCGGTACTCGTGGGCCCATATCCTCCCGCGACAGCAACCTCCTTGCCCTTTTGCTGCTTCAAGAAACATTCGTCCTTCTCCACCCACTCTTGATCGAAAGTGAATATTCTGACTTCGGCATTTCTCCAACCATAGCCACTCGGTCCATTGGCATCGCAAGTGACCTCTCTCAAGATATCTCCATGTCCGACAAGAACAATTGTCTCCTCAGGGCGGTCTCTCAACCATTGTCGAACCCACTTTGCGCGTTTAGCAATCAAGCCCCGATCCGCAGACCAGAAGCCTTTCTTGGAAGTCCAGTCCTCTGGAAGATGAGAGAAATCGAATCCTTCGAGTTCGGGGTCTTTGGAAAGAGTGCTGGCGGAGGATCCCGTGTCACAAGGAAAATCGTTACACTCCTGGAACTCAGGTACGAGAGCTACTTTCGACAGTCCGCCTAGACGGTCTATGGCAGGACCCCACCCGAGTTTTGTTGTCTGGAGTGTTCGCTTGAGAGGTGACGTGGCGACAAGGTCGACTTCCTCTGCAATCTCGGAAATTTGTGGAACGAGAGCTTGGGCTTGTTTCTTGCCGAGGGCTGTCAGAGGGGCGTCATGGACTGTAGCATTTGTTAGATCGGGGGCAATAGCAAGTTATCTTGGAAATGGTGGGGGAAAACCCACTGGTATAGTCAAGGTCTACATTATGTTCTGCTTGTGCGTGCCGAGTAAGAATGATGCGAGAATTCGGTGCCATTTTGAGCTGCGTGCAAACACAATCTATGCTCTATTGTGAAATTGGATGTCTATGTAACGTAGAATAGTGAGTAGTTGGAATGAATCATGGCCGCTACAAAAGTTTTGGGACAGCTGTGACGACACAGCTGTCGGGTTACCGTGTGAAGTCATGCCGAAAGGTGTCTAGGGTCTGATGCCAGGGTGAAGAACGTCCGAGATGACTCAGCACTACTTTTCCTGATGCCGCCGGCTTGAACGTAGTTGCATACTCAGATTGATACAGCATACTTCGCGATACTCTTCCAGATTACAGCTGAGCTCAAGTTTTATGAGCTGGTGTTATCGCAAAAAGCTTATTGAACATATTCTTCGGATCATATTTCGCCTTGATGCTCTGGAGCTGTTCATAGTGATCACCAAAAACATCCTTGGAGATCTCGTCGTATTGCTGTTCTCAAAGGTCAGTCATGCGCAAAGTGGACATATCTATGAATTTACTCACATCGTAGTTGCCATACAGCATTGTCGCCCCCTTTTTGCCTCGTCGGCTGGCACTCTCCACGCCCTTGTTTGTCTCTTGATCTTGTCTCGCCAGCTCTGCTTTGAACAAATTCGAGACGTCCCGCGCCCACTGTCGACAGATTGCATCGTTGGCTTTATCCTTCCAGCTCGGCATGACCAGACCATTTAGATGGTAGCCTCTGTTTGCAAAGCTGCCGTTATCGAACTCATTCACTTTAATCGCATCATAGAACTCAAATGCCACAAGGCCTGCGGCAGCATCCGGAACGTCGGCGACAAACTTTTCAAACGAAGCAGCGACTTCGAGGACGAATCTTGGTCGAAGTGGTGCGAAGAAAGCTGCGCCTTTCATGCTGCTGCGGAAGCCACTTTCCGTAGGTACAAGATTGTTAACCTTTGGGTATGGCGACATAGCCACGGTGTTGACGACTGGGCCAATATCTAGGAACGGCTTGAGCAGTTCTCTACCTTCACCCTCATTGGCAATACTTGGTGCGGCAACCAGAAGAAGCAGCATGGTGTGGCCACCAGCTGGTGGCGGCTTCGCGATTGCAAGGAGAGAACCGAGTCGCCCTCCCGCTTTGGTCTGAGGGCCACTGACAGTTTCTTTGACCTCGAACAGATCATTCAAGGCGCCGACAACCTTCCCAACAATTTCCGGTGTTGTTGGAAATAGCAGCATGCCTGCATAGGCTTCTCCTTGGGGATATGCTTTGAGCACGAACTCTGTGGCAACGCCAAAGTTCTGTCCGGCGCCTCGCAGCGCCCAGAAGAGATCCGGACGCTCGGTCTCGCTGGCCTTGACAATATCACCATTGGCGAGGACAGTGGTGATGCGGACAACATTATCGATTGTAAGGCCATACTTTCCGCTGAGGTGCCCGTAGCCTCCACCGAGCAATAGTCCTCCGACTCCTGTATCAGCAACGGTGCCGCCTACAGTTGCTAGCCCGTGTTCCCAAGCAGCAGAATCGACATCATGCCAGAGAGCGCCGCCTTCGACATAGAGCAACTTCTTCTCTGGATCGACGCGTACGTTTCGCATGCGGGCGAGATCGATATTGATTCCACCATCCGTGCTGCTCGCGCCTGCTGTTGAGTGGCCACCACCCTTCACTGCAACATCGATCCCGTTCTGCGATGCATACTTGAGCGTAATGGACACCTCCTCAGCTGCGGCAGGCTGTATCGATACTCCTGCAGGTTTCTCCGCTGCTCGACTCCATCGCTTGATAGTCGCAGCATATCCGTCGTCATCTGGTCCGAAAGTGTAGGCTTTAGTCTGAGCCAGTGCCGCGCGTAAGGCCTCTACGTCTGCGCTTGTGGCACTGCGTAATGTCGCCATATCGAGGGCTGTTCGCTGAGCTAGTTTCTTTACCCTTCCAAGTCGCCTTGGTGAAGTTTGTGTTGAACTCAGAGTACGGTAGATGGAGGCAAGCCTCGACTTTGTATGAAAGTACAGTTGCTTCGCAGGAACCGGAACCTTACCACTGTCCGTAAGCCCTCAATCCTATGCCCTCAATCTGAATCCTGCGATCGTCCTCAGCTGAAAAAGTGTCTGCGTATTTGCTTCGTCGGGAGACCGAAGCGTGCAGAGCAGATGAAGACTTGGCTTTCAGCTCGACGGCCCGTGTGAGATGCTATATCTCTGCAGCTCAGAGAGGTAAGCAGCAGATGGCATGAGGTCCCTGGAGACTGGCAGACGCCGGGAAGTGTGTTACAAATAATTTGCGGTCACAGTGACCAGTAGCAACAACACAACTACGGGGATCTCTCAGAAGGCGAATGATTCCTGCTGCTTCATCGGGCAGACCTTGAAGCACGCTTGCAATCCTCGGCGGCGGGTGAGGGGTGGCTCTCCACTTGTGTGCATCGCTTAAGCCATGGGAGACTGGGATGTCGACAGTGATTTATGAACATTTACTGTTCTCTGAGATGCGGATGACGGTGTCCTTGCGCTTTCGATGCTCTGTATTCACGTTCATGAAGGAAAGAGAACGGTGACGATCTGAGCTCAATGCGATCTGCCCGGGTGGACTGGCATTCAAAAGTCGAGAGACTGCACATCCAAGAATTGAAATCCGGCATATGGGAAACCACAATGTTTTTGCACAGAGCCAATTGTGATATTGGATCGCACTATAGCATAGTCTCTGGCGCGACTAACAACTGGCAGCCGTCAATGCCATATTACCTCTGCTGACAAGAATGAGAGCAGAAGTCCGTCCTCTCATTCAATTTCGCTCCTCCATAGCCAATACACATTCTATCACTTCGGCAACGGAGAGTCTCCGAACAACTTCGACATCATGGCGGGTGGGTAGCGCTCGCCTTTCATGCCTCCTATACTCTCGATGGCCTTGCGAATCTCCTGATCGTCCTCCTTCGTAAGCTGAATATCGATTGCCTTGGCATTTTCCTCGAGATACTTGATTCGCTTCGTTCCGGGGATCGGAATGAAATCGTCCCTGTGATAGATCAGCTTACACATACAAGATAAATCTGGCAAAGTCGAAACATACCCTTGAGAGAGTACCCAGGCAAGAGCGAGCTGGCCCGGTGTGGCGCCTTTCTTGGTCGCGAGCTCTGTCAGCTTCGTGACAAGCTTGAGGTTGTCAGCAAAATGCTGCTCGGAGAACCTCTGGAATTCGATGAATATTAGCGCGTGTCCAAAGATCTAGCCATGTGAGACAGCGACTGGACCTTACCGGATGATTTCTCCGCCCATCGGTCTCGTCCAAATCTGCTCGGCTCTTGATAGCGCCAGTCAAGAAACCACGGCCAAGTGGGCTGTACGCCACAATCTTGACCCCAAGCTCACGAGCTGTACGAAGGAAATCGGTCTGCTCAGACTCAATCTCCAAGGCGAACGGCGAAAATTCCATTTGAGCAGCGGCGATAGGGTGCACTTTGACCGCCCGTCTCAATGTCTCCGCTGAACACTCAGACAGACCCAGATAGCGAATCTTGCCTTCGTTCTTGAGCTCGACCATAGCCTGAACAGTTTCCTCGATTGGCGTCTTATCATCCACACGATGCTGGTAATACAAATCGATCTGTTCGACGCCTAGTCTCTCGAGACTGTCATAGCATGCCTGCTTCACGTATTCCTTGTCACCTCTCACTTGAATGGAGCCGTCAGACCCACGCGTGTGACCGAATTTGGTGGCGAGAAAGACTTCCTTCCTCCGGCCTGTATCTTCGAACCACTTGCCAATGAGTTGTTCATTTGTGTGTGGCCCGTAGACATCGGCTGTATCCCAGAAGTTGATGCCGAGATCGAGAGCTCGAGTAAGCACTTTGGCTGATTCCTCATCATTATAGCTTTCACCAGATGTGTATGAGAAGCTCATGCCCATGCACCCTAGGCCTTGGGCGGAAACGTAGTCGTCGCCGATCTTGCGCTGTGGGTATTGCGCTGAGGCCATGCTTGGCATTGTCAGTGGTTAATACCAAGAAGTAGGAATGGAGGAACTGGAAGACAGCAACGTTGATGTAGCATGTCCGTAAGCTCAGCAATGTGGTGACTGATCAGGTGGAGTAGGTCGCTAACTCCGGTATCGCCGACCAAGGCCGCTGCTCTTACGCCCGCAACAAGTGCAACGACCATTTCTGTCAGCTGCTCCCTCACGGTAGACACTTCAGGATCAACTTCTGTACGCGGACAAGGGCACGACGATTGCACCGAACGAATCGAGCTCCGCAAGACCTACGAGAGCGCAAGTTCGCTCGCGGGTATCCTGATAGTTTCGCCCAGCAAGACAGGGAAAAACACACCCTCGAGATGTGAAACAATCTCATTAACCATGTGTAGAGCACATCAGGACCTGCAACGCCGATTTGAGGGAATATTGGAATGCTGAACGCATGAATCATGCCTGACAGACGGGTAATCCGAATGGCTTGCCCTATACAGACAGACAATAGCAACAGGGCTCAAGTACTGTCGGATCCGACGACTTGTCTCTAGAATCATCTGCGACACCATTCAAGGTGAGTCTAGCTTGACCCTGACGACGCTAGACAGCCGACAATCGTGTCTCAGGAGCCGAGACTCGACTCTTCCCTTTTCCTTCGAGGTATAAAAGGGAACGACAGAGGCCGCACATAGTGCCTTTCTTCCTTCTCAAAGGAAACCTTCGCAGAGCTCAAGGGCAAAACACCAGAATGATGATGTATTCCCAACGTAGCCGAAGCCCCGAAGGCTTTGAAGCCTTCCCACGCAGACGCCCAAGGGGAAGGCAACCAAGCATATCTTTATCGCCAAGATCTCAACATATCGACTTTAGAGCTCCGGAGGACGCCGTAGCAGCTACCAACATCCGTCCGCTTGCGCAAATCCGCGGCACTGGATTACTCGCATCGATCGACGCCCACGGCCCTGATGTAAGGCACCGACAGGGGCCAAATGATCGTCTGCTGCAACCGTCTCATGGACGCAGAACACGCCTCAGTCCGTCTCATCGTACTTGGCTTTGTCGTGTCACCCACTCACGACTGATCCCCAGGGGAAGCAGGCGGAGGGCAATAAGCGGCGAAGCAGGAATACCGGAGCCATCTCGGACCCCAGCAAGCAGACTTCGAGAAGCAATTGGATTTTGGCAGACTTGTAAGTGAATGCAGGTGCTTTCATGGAGAAAGGTGCTGACAAGCCACCAAAGGAGGATGAAGTTGGTCATCCCATGGAGAGCTCTGGCTGTTCAGGTACGTTGGCCGTGCTGCGCGGGTCGAGTGAGAGCTGCGGTCTAGTACTATTCGGCATATCAAAATTACTGAGCTGGTTCATATGGCAGTGGCTGAACGGGATGATGGTTGTCCTTCCTTGGCAGGATCTCGAAGCTAGAAGCTCTCCTCCTAATGCGAGCTCATAAGGTTCAGGCGATGCACTCGGCATCCCTCTCTATGCTGCGTGACGTAATGAGGAGCCATTGGAGGAGGACCTGTATTTGTTATTGTCAGTCGATGCTCCAACGTTAGTCTTCAAGCACAGAAATTGTACATCTCCTACGACTTCCAATTGCTCGGAAATTCGGCTTCACCATGTCTCGCCAATCCGTAACTTACAATCCTCCCGAGTGCCCGGAGCCTCAGCCCCAATTCTCCCAGGTCAACACCTTCGTCTTTCAACCTGGCGACAGACTCGTTGCCATCACTGGCCAGCTCGCAATCCAGCCCGATGGAGTCAGCGAAACTCCCAAAGACTTTGAAGATCAAGTCCGTCTCGCTCTGCAGAACCTTGAAAACTGCTTAAAGGCTGCCGGTGCCACGAAACGTGATATCTTCAAAGTCACGCACCATGTTGTGGATTTCCATCCTACGAAGCAAAACCCGAGTCAAGTGTTCATTGACTGGCTTGGATGCGATCATAGGCCGGCTAGTGCGATGTTGCCTGCTTTCAGATTGGCTGGTCCGGATTGGAAGTATGAGTGAGTGTGGACATCTCTGTCTTTCCCCGTTTCCTGTATGATTGTATCGTGCTGATTGAGGTTAGGATTGAGACGTGGGCGATTGTGCCTGGAAGCAGCTAGCTTGGGAAGAAGAATAGTGCTCGATGTAGACCGGACGAAGTAAACAGTCATGTCTTTGGACAATCGGACGGGTTGATGTATCTGTAATTGTTAGATTCGTTTATTTAAGATCAACATTGCGAAGACCACAAAACGTCAGAGCTATTGTAGCTGCTAGCTCGTGTGATGACTCTCGAGATCGAAGGAATTGTCCATTCGGGCACATCGAATCTCAGTTCTCACTCAAGACACTCTCAGGGTCAGCCGTTCTGATTTGGGGCGCACGAAGCATTTTCGTGGTTTCCTGTACTCCCTACCTGTTGTCATTGTGCTAGACTTTACTGCAGACCATCGAAGCACACAAATGGCAGCTCGCTAACGGCCTATCATGTGCATCTCTGTTTCTGTCATTCGATTGAGGGCGCAGTACGATGATTGTGATGGCGTGCAGTGTGAGAAGGATGGGAAACGATGTTGATGGCGTCAAAGGGAGACGAAAGGGCAAGGAGAAATGCCAAGGCGGCTGCTCCCGCTAGCGGGGCCTGCGGCACGCGACAACGACAACCTCGTCGAGACAGAAGGTGTATGCAGGTTCTGAGGCGGCATCCTTGTGAGAGCATGAGTTGGCCGACGCAGCAGGCGATCACAGATGACGTTTGATGGCACAACTAAACTTCACATGAGACCACCTGATCGAACATCACACTTCACATCACTACCGCTCACAACAGCTCATCTACCTCCGGGCAGCTGAGCTTGATCTGAATTGCAGACAGAAAGAAGCTCCATCAAACGACATCAGCATGGCATCTTCAGCGCCAACAGAGGCTGGAGCTCAAGCAGCATCATCTGCACAATCCTCGCCAAGCGAGAAGTTCTTCCGCTACTTCCAGCATGAAGTGACAGGTCCGCATACATCAGCAGCAGGACTAATCGTTCAGCCTGACTGACTATGTTGAAGATCTCCAGGAGCAGATGGCTCGCATCAGCAAGCATAGTCTGACCGGTGGCGAGAGATCTGATGCGATCGATCACTGCCTCTCAAGCATTGCAAGACTATCCAATGAAGTGCAGGATGCATCTGCATACGTGCCTGCATATGACCAGAGAACGTACGGAGAAGCGATCAAAGCACTGAACAACAAGTTACAAGACGTCCGACAAGCACATGCGCCAAAGCCCAAGTTCTCGTTCAAATCGAAGAATGGACCTCTCTTCTCTGCTACCAAGAACGAATCGGCCATCAGTCTCACTGATGCGGCGGAGCTCGCTCATCAGCAACGACTTCAAGCTCCAGTCTACATTTCCGACCTCTCCAATAACTCCAGCATGCCCGTCACACCTGCCAATGAATCTGCTGGCTCAGAAGATGAAGCAGCTCGCAGCAAAAGCGTCAATATTCCGACCGACACATCGCGATTCCGACAACCCTCATTCTCGACTTCAAAGTCTGTCGAAATCTCGGACCACGACGACATACATGTTGTCCTTCCGACATCTGCTTCTCATGCGACCTCATCGGGCACAGTCTCGAACATCAGTCACTGCGTCGTGGATCTCTCGCAACCAGCAGCAGACAAGCCTTTCGCAGCACTCTACCTGAAAAACATCTCCTCCTCGCTCATAGTTTGCGGACACGTCTCCGGCGCAACAATGCTCACCAAGGTCAAAGATTCTGTCATCCTTGTCGCCACGCGGCAATTCCGCATGCACGACTCGTCGAACTGCGATGTATACCTGCTCGCCACTGGTCGGCCAATCATTGAAGACTGCAACGAAATCCGCTTCGCGCCACTACCACAGGCGTACATGCTGGAAGGCGACAGAGCTGTGGAGAACAAGTGGAGCGATGTGGACGATTTCAAGTGGCTAAGAGCAGAGCAGAGCCCGAACTGGAGTGTTATGGCGCCCGGAAAGAGAATCGAAGACAGAGTTTGGAAAGAAGTCGTGCCTGGTGGACCGGAAACGAGCGTGCAGGATGTGCTGGATGCTGTCAATGTGCCGCGTCTGAATTAGACACTCGGCTGACCACATGGAGTGCAAAAGGGGTTGGGCTGGTCGGCGTTGAAGCATACGGAATGTTTACAGCAAATCGGGACACAAGAGATCAAGTGAAAAAGTTGTCATCTTGGTCTGTACCCGAATTCCGGCTTAGCTGCACCGATGCGTCGATTCTCGGATTCATACACACATGTAGTCATGAAAAGCTCCTCATGCCTTGTCGAGCATTCACGCTAATTCGTACATTATTTTGTTGGCCATCGCGGGCAGATCTAGCCCGTCCAATGCCAAAAGGATTCCCAGAGTCCATTGTCTCTTTCTAGGCAGCATTTCAAAGTTCATGCAGCAGCTCCATATGTCCTTGAACGCCGCCTCGTGTAGCTGTAATCACAGACATCTCGCGTAACAATGCTTCGGTGCTCGATATGTCGAACATCATGACGTCCTTCAACGCCTGATTCGCAAAGACAACTCTCACTAATGGGGCGTGTGGTATCACAGATAATCTTGCCTCTGGGTGTATTCAGCATCAGCGGGCCTCTCCACTGGAATCCAGAAGTCCAAAGTCGCAAGGAGTAGAGTATCGCATCGGTGTCCGGGCGCAGCTGTCCTCGATGGGCGCAGCTTCTGTTCAAGGGATAGATAGTACCAATATGGTTCCTTGACCAAAGTTTCCTCATTCGACAGCGGCTTCCGCCTTCGGGGCGTACTTGTCTCCCCAGAGTTTCTGGCTCGCACGCTCCACACCGGAGCTGTCCGACTCCAGTCTTGCTCTTCGGCCCGTCTTCATCAGCGTCCAGACACGACGTACAAGGCCTGGCATCTGTGGCATAGAGCAGCAGACCAAGCTCAAGTATACTTCAATATGGCTCCACATCGCCAGTCCTCGGTAGTCGTAAGTCAGATTTGTGCTGTTCTTGGAATACAGTGAGATGTACGAGATTCTGACTCCACTGCAAGCCGTCACGGCAAAACCGACGAGGAAGACGCTCAAGATACCCACCCGAGTCCTCCATGGAACCCGAGCTTTGAGAAGATTCCGGATAGGCAAGAGCAGAACTATGACATCGAAAGCGATGACAATGGTCGCGTTTGCGATTGACATGACTTTCTGGTCAATGCATGTTCCAGGCACATTTGGTTCCAGCTGACGCCAATAGCGCGAGACAGGCTGGCACTGCAGCAAGACCGGGAGGAATCCCGCAGGGATGGAGAGCACCAGTAATACTGCGACCACAATGCAAGTATATCGAAACTTGTTCTTCTCTGGCCAAAGTCGTATGTACAACAGAACCAGTGAAAGCTTCGTGAGTCGTGTGGCAGTTATATAGACGGGCTCGGCAATGTAGAACCAGAGTAGAAACTTCTCAAGTTGATAAGCGCTCAGGAACCACATATCCCGACCCAGTCCATAATAAAGGTTCATCTCGGAATCCACCGGAAATGCGACGACCGGGAAAAGGCACAGGAAGACCACAAAATCGTCCCACCAGAATCCTGCGCCTTGTAATCTTGGCCATCGGGATAATAGTCGAGCGAGTGTGAAGACAACTGCAAGCCCGAACAGAGGGTAGATGATGGCTCGAATTTCGGCTTGTCTATCGTGTACTGGAAGTTCGCAGGTCTCGGCGCGGAATCTTTGAGCTCTCAGTTGGTCATCGAGAGAGCATGATGTCCGGAGGCATTGCGACAATGCCTGGCTTCGTGGCGTGCGTTCCTCGCAATAGCATGGGTCGCTGGGCTGGCAGTTGATTCCAGTTTGTTCAGTGACTTGTCTCGCGCAATCTGTCTATCGGGACTGTCAGTACTTATGATCGAGCGCAAGCTAATCATTGTAGTATACCGAACAGATCGGCAGCTCTCGCTGCGCAGTCACATTGACCTCATTTCTCGGTGCAAGAAGTGTCGCGTTGACGCTCGATGTCAGTAGAACCGCAACAGCAAAGCCATGAAGAGAGAGTCTCATAACTCTTTACGCCATGCTAGCCCTTGCCACCAGTCAAAGCGATTCAGTTCCACACTACACGTGTAAATCGTGAAGAGAGATCAGCAGTAAACCAAAGACCAAGAAGCGACAGCGTCCGTTGTTAACAAGCACCAACTCCCACCGGCGCGAGGTCCACCCAGATTGTATACTTTCCACCACCAACACAAGCGAAGCTCGTCAGCCGCTGCCAAAACTCTGCCATGGCCCAAGGTCTCTCTTCCAAGGCAAGCCGAGCGCCTTCTTCCGCGAGAATCGAGAACTGTACGCCAGCCGAGGTGCAGAAAGGGAGCTGTGTGCAGGGATGTCTCTGTTCTCTGGCGGCATCAACCGCGCAAAGAACAAGCAGAAATGTCCCGAGAAAGTGAAGTAGGTTTGAAGGTCCGATGGACGAGCTTCAGACTTGAGTCAAGAGCTAAGCTCGATTTCGCGGTGGATTGGCCCGTAAAGGCGGAAGCGACGCCGATCGTGAGGCAAGCGAAAGAAGCAAGTTGGGATTGTGCCGCATGCTAGCGATAGTTGGCGTTTTGCTATTGATGATGACCCTTGGACTTGTTCTTGTTGGGTGAAAAGGTGAAGGTGATGTCTGTTCACGTTCACATGCAGTTGTCTACAGGGATATCTGATGATGTCATGGAGCGGAGTGAAGAATGCTTGCTGTCGACTTCAATACATGTACACGGCACGGCACAGCTGCTTGCATGCGGTGCCACAGACGGGACATGAAGAAGAGAAGATGTGCATTTGCATGCTATGTGTATCTGCTCATGCGTTTACTGGTAAGGTGGAGGCGAAAATTCACCCGCCATCGGATCTTCATCAATCTTAGGACCAGTGTAGTTCCTGCGTCCCCAGATGTAATACCAAGCGAGCGCTACGCCAAGTCCTGCAACGAACACTGCAGAACCATAGTTCATAGTCTCAGCCAGAACGGGGAGACCAGCTGGCATGGAGAAGAGAGGGATGGCAAAGGCGCACCAGGCTGTGGAGAGGTTAGTTAAGTGCTTGAGATCTAGAAAAGCAGACCACTTACCCATTGCAACAACGTTGCAGATAGCACCGAAGATTCCAAAGTTGTATCGTGCTCCAACAAGCTTCTTGCGACCAGTGCAGAAGGAGATGGCAACAGGGATGACATAGCTCAGTGTCAAGAAAATGACACCAGAACCATTGAAAGCGTTGAATGCTGCAGATGAACCAATGTAGATGACGCCAAGGATCAGCTGAATTGCCATACTCAGCAACATGGCGTTCAACGGAACGTCGAGCCTGCGGTTGACGGTGTCGAACTTCAGAAGGCGGGAACCAGGAATGGCGCCATCACGAGCAAAGGCCCAGGTGCATCGAGATGCGGCAGTGGTGCAGCTTGTGCCGCAGAAGAAGCCCAGGATGATGATCGGCACAGTCAAGACGAAAGCGCCAACCTCGTTACCAATGGCACGAGAGAGGATGGCAGGAAGTGGCTGTCCGGTGGGATCGGTAGTGACAGCGACCAAGTCTGGAAGGATAAACATCAATGGCACCAAGAAGATAAAACCGCAGGCCCAGTTGAGGGCGAGTGCGCCGACGAGGGCCTTGGGTACCTGCTCGGCTGGCTTCTCGACTTCCTCGCACATGCTGACGACCATACCGGTGGCAGAAGTGGCGTATGCAGCGTGCAACAGACCAACGCAGAATGCCCATCCGGGAGGGTTCCAGCCAGAAAGGACCTCGAAGTGACCGAATGCATAAGAAGCAGATCGGCGACCTTCCCTGGCAATGACAAGTCCGGAAATGATGATTGCAGCAACGCCGATGAAGGTGAAGCCCACAGTCAGGGTGTCGATGAGTGGCAGGTGCTTGTTCAGCAACGAGGAGATCAAGTTGCAGATGATCGTGATGCCGATGAAGATCAGGTAGATTTGGTAAGGCTCGGCTGCGAAGATTCCAGCAGTCGTCATCTCCCCTGTCGCCTCATCGAGGTAGGGCTCGCCTTGGAAGATATTGATACAGCCGACGAGGAAGAGTGTGGTACCGAAGTTCACAGATAGGGTGATAATGATGTTGCCGAGCACGAAACACCAGCCGCACATCCAGGCGGCGAGTGCACGGCACCAGCGTGGCGAGAGCATGTAGGTTTGGAAGTACACACCACCAGCTGTAGGGTAAACCTGGCAAGAGTTTAGTACGAGATCTTGGCCATCTTTTGCGCACAGGCCCGTGACACAGATGGTGGTCATCGTGGGAGACCAATGTGCACGAGGTGACTCTTCAACATACCGAAGTGATTTCACCGAGAGAAATGGCCACACACATCATCAGCGCACAGACGAGACACCATCCCCAGATCACAGTGGACGGGCCACCGCCTGTCAAGGGGTAGATGAGCGTCGTCGACAATCCGTAAGGTACAGATGCCAGCACGAAGGACATGAACGCCACGCTCAGAGTAGATCGATTACGAACCAGCTCTTGCGTGTAGCCCATAGCCGCGAGCACATCCTCAGCGGCGCTGTCCACGGAGTTCAACCGGCGGGGTGCATCGTGGTGCACATCGTTTCCATACTGATCTTCCTTTCCATAAGCATCCGCCGGCTTGGATGCTCGTCGATAGGTGGTGTCAGCGCCGGGCGCATAGCCGTTGTACGGATCGGATTTCGACATGTTCGCAGGAATAAAGTAGTTCGCTGGCGATAGGGCTGCAGGCTTGTCGATGATATGTATCACGATCAATCACTCATGCAGGAATCGATTTTTCACACGAAGGATTGTCGCGTTCGGGTGTTGTCGCTTTGGGCGGGTCGAGCTTTCGCCTTATCAGATAGCAATAGATTGGGCGCAGTGGGCTTTGTCGTATACGGAACTTCTTCCAGAGTGGTCGCAAAGGGGCCAGGAATGCTATACCATATGTCGCTTTGGGATCCAGAAGACGAAGTTGCTTGTGGGCGTTGTCGCTTTGGGCTGTCGCGTGCTGATCTAGTCGAGGAAGGCTGCACGGAGAGAAGCGGGGTAGAGTTCCTGCTTCGTATTTGAGTCCTTTCTACAAAAGTCTGCAGAAGAGTTTGAAATATGTCTGGTAGAGTGGTAACTCAGCTGACGTCTGCTGAGTGCCTCAAAAAGAAGACCCAATAGACAGATTACAGCAAGCTGCGTAGCACGAGCGCAGCTTTCTGGGTCCCAGCATTTTGATTAAGTACGCCGGCCTACGCTGCACGTTGTGCGAACCAACTAAACGTAATGAGTTCAGTGGTTCGGTTACTGATGGACCGTCAGATTGGAAGTAGACTTGTATAGGGAAAGCGTCTTGGAAAATTTGCTTGGCTGAGCTATGACCGGTTGGTTCTGTGCCAGCCTGAAGTCCGGTAAAAACGCCGACAGTGGACTGCGCGGTGCTGCGACTGGTCGGATGGGCTCTGGCATCGCAGGCATCGCCGGGTGGACACCACCGATATCAGCAGCATCAGCCGGAGCGGAGCTCCTTGTAGCAAAGCGGCACGTGGCAGTGTGGCACCAACTGTGCGATTCGACGCCACAGCTCCTCATGGCGCGCATGGAGCTTCGTAGGGCGCACAGACGGGACCTCCTCCATGCGGAGCACGACGCCTTGGTCAGCTGATGTCGCTTGTATTTGCAATTGAGGGCTGGAGCTGGCGCGCGATCTTTCGGAGCCTCAGTGCGAGACCGCAGCTGCCATCTGATCAGTAGGATGAGTTGAGGACAGGCATGGTCGGTTGGCAGAGCGCGGGTGTGGGTGGATTGGGTGCGTGTCACAGCCGCCGGCTAGGGCTCCTGTAGTTGGTCTTGTGAAGGGCGGGTCGCTTATCTGCTGCAACGTCGAAGAGCGATCGAGCTTCTTCGTTCATCATCGCCTTCGACAAGGAGCTCCGCAGCCACAAGCGTCCTCGTACTCCATTGGCGACGAGTGTGCTGCCGCACAGGACAGTCTGGATTGTTGTTCATCATGCGTTCATCCGCGACTGTGAAAATCTCGACCTTCTCTCGGAGTATGCTGCCGGTGCACGGTCGGGAGAACCGGGGGGGCAGGACTCTCCAAAAAAACCACTTTCATCATCGTCTGACTGCAAATTTGACGGTGTCCGCAGTGGGCTGCGAGCATTCTGTTGAGGCAACATCGCCGGACGTCATGGTCTTTTAATTGTCAGATCCTTCGTGTTGGGCCACAGTTCGGGACAAGGCATCGCACGACAACGCTCGACCGCACGCGCGACGCACGCAGACATGGATGTCGGAGGATCTGAACATGGCCAGAAATGCGTGCTGGGATATTGACCATGTTTCCTCCCTCTGCGCTCGGTGGATTGTGTTGTCCGTCTGACTGAGTTCCGGGCGCTCAGTAGTAAGCAGCAGCCGAACGTCGAGGCAAGGGCCGGCAGAGCCTCTCTGTATACAACAGAATATGTAGAGGGCTTCGAGGTATATGAGTCCGTGGACAGGAGGTGCGGCTTACGAATGCAATACGTCGTAAACGCCATCCGCATTCGGCAGCAGGACTTTAATGAGCTTCAATGCTGACTGGGCAAGCCAAGCCAAGCAACGAAGCGAGCACCGATGTCTTCACCGCAGTCGACTCCCAATGCCCTTCACTGTCACATGAAGATGTACCGTACAGACAGCTCGTCCCGCGATCACCGAGCGCGAGACGTGAAGAACCCTGTGTTGAGGGCTTCTGGATGCCACGAACGCGTAATAGCCTCTGGTTTCTGATTCCTGTTACCAAACATGCGAGAATTGGAGCATAGCGTAAGTTGCGTGGAGTTGGACTCAAGGGCACGCCATCGAAGGGGCGAGTTCGAAACGACGAGGAGGAACTAAAGACCATGAGCGAGTCGCCATCAGGAGTGTTTGCTTTTTGTCATGTCAGAAGCATATGAGACTTGAAGCGAAGCAACGTAAAGTGAGGCACCGTGTGTCTAGCTCGTGCAGCTGAACCCGTACCGCAGCAAACGCTCGCGTCTTCTTAGAGAAGCTGACCATTGCCCTCATATCGCTCCGGTGTTCTCGTGGCACATCCCATTCGACTTCAATCTAAAACAGCAGTGCCGATGCCCCGCGCCATGGCAGCGTCGCTGGTGCTTCCAGACAGCAAATACAGCGACATGACGATCTTGTGCGAAGATCGCAGCTGGGACGTTCACGCAGTCATCGTATGCCCGCAATCCAGCGTACTCGAGGACGCTTGGGACTCCGACCACACGGTCAGTTTCCACAGCTGTCAATACGCGAAGTCGAACGTTTCGTGGCTGACACAAAGCAGGCTTTCTACTCGAAGCAGAACCCAGAAGTGCTACAAGCAGCCATCGAATTCTTCTACAGCGAAAATTATCGGGAGGCCACTGGCGGCAAGGCAGCAACATCGACTTGCTCTGTGGTGTTCCACGCTCGTGTCTATGATGTCGCCGAGTATTTGCAAGCCCCGGGTCTCATGTTTCTTGCCGCAGACAAATTTCAAAAGGCATGCGAAGACCTCTGGGCCAGTGATGGGTTCGCGCTCCTAGCAAAAGCGATCTATTGCGGAACGGAGTTGGACGGCCGGCTTTTCAAAAACGACCACGACGAGCTTCACATTCGCTTCCTGACAGTTGCCAAAGCCCACGCTGCAGATCTGTTTCGTTTCCAGGCCGTGGGCAGGTCAGTCGCCTCCAATTAACTGCCTGTTGTGTTTGCATTCTAACAAGATGACAGGGAGTTCAGGGACACACTTCGTCGTATTCCAGCCCTTCATACTCTTAGCTTCGAGCTTGCAGAAGCCCTAGCCAGTCAATTGAGGTTGGCTGACAAGCGATGCGCCGCAGTCGGTCTGGTTGAAGCTGAAGCCAAGCCGGGGATGACAGATGTTTCGTGAGACGACAGGAATGTCCGTTTACGCCGACATCGAAGGCGGAAGATCGAATCACGAATGTGGGCTTCTACGTGCCCTTCATTCCGCATCGAAACCTTGTTGGCTCACGATCATGCTTTGCTCAACAAAGACATATCGACATTACCTCGAGCGATGCTGAAGAGGCGGCGCGACTGGTTAGAGAGGACATCCAGGACGTTCATCGTAGCACGAAGATGAGCGGCAGACGCAATTTGGTCGACGCTGTTTGATATTCGCGGACCGCAAAGACGTGCGCACAGTCAAATTGAATACCTGCTCCTCGAGCCACTGTCCGACGATTGTGGGATGCAGTAATGCATGCCGGCACAGCGTGCTTCGTTACTGACATCAGAGTATCCTCACAGCCTTGATTCACACTGTCCCATCGATCCGTTGATGACGAGCCTTGCGAAGGCCCCCGCGATACGATATGAGCGCCGGACGTCCTTCGCACGACCACCTCCTCCATCAGTCTGCAACTCTTAAACTGTTCCACGCATCCACCTTCATCGTCAAACGCTCCTCTCGGGACGTTTTGTCTCGTTCGAGGTCGCCGCGGCCACGTGGAGGCACACGGCACGCATGTGTGTAAGAAGCGCCAGGGCGTCTGGGCATCTGAGCAAAGAAGACGGCGTTACAGGACGGGCAGAAATAGCGCGTTGGTTTCGTCGCGTCGCGTGAAATACGGCTCGAGCGGCTGATCAGTTCGGAAAAGTCGAAATCGGGCTCTGGTGCAAGTGCAGTCTTTGCGAGATGAAGAGTGAGTCTTGGTGATTGTTCGAGAACTTGCTGAAATTTGTCGTAAGCGCTGCCATCGTTCAGGAGAAGTTCTTGTGCGTGAGCAGCAGCAATGTCCATGATCGCTTCCCTAAGTGGCTCGTAGGACTCAGACATGTACGGGTATCTGGATGGTAGAGTGATGAAGATTTCCTCAGCGTGCTCCGCAAACTCGTTGGACTTCCAGATACTGCTCGCAACCTCTTTAAACTTTCTCGCCGCTACAAGGCGGAGCTTGGGGATGCTGTACTGGCATGCCAAGAGGAATACTCTCGCGTGGAACTCAGAAGGCTTGAAGTTGTGGATCATAAGCTCGTGCTCGTCGATCGTCGGTGACTCGTAGTCAATGCCGTAGCAAAACTTCACTGCCGCGGAGACAACACAGGGATCCTGACAGTTAAATGTGATCTCATGGCTGCCATTGTCCTGAGACGTATCAGTGAAGTACAGGTCAGGTGCCATTGCCAGTAAAGTCGTACCCGCATAGCCTGGCATCTTCTCAGGAAGAAGGGCGACTGGGCCGAGAGGATCGCTGCATGGACGTTGAATCGGTAGCGCTCGCAGACGAGGACCAGATCAGTCAACAGTCCATTGTCATGAAGAGATTTGACGCCTTCAATGATGTCAGGCGAGTCGCCACAGTCCATCTCCTGATCCATGATGTGATTCTGAAGTGCCGGTTGCATGTTGTAAGAGAGAAGATCGTTACTGTGCGGCGAGCTTGTTGCCTTGGATATTTTAGCGAAGGGGAAGGTGCGAAGGAAAGGGAATGAGAGAAAAAATGTGCAGGCAACGGCTCCTGCCATCTTTGCGACGTGAGGCAGGCGGCCGCCAGCACGTAACTTCCTTCACTTCACTTGCAACGCGCTCCACGCGTCGATAGCGCGTGCCAACCGCGCTCATAGCTCTAATGAATGCTACATACCTATGCAAGATGCCAGATCACTTCTTGAAGGTCATACTCCTTCCGGCTTTCTCCTTCTGACTTCGAGGTAGCCCCTTTGGAGCATCCATGCTCTTCGCATAAGGGTTCACCTGCTTTTGAGACTTCTTCCGATCCTTTCCGCTCATCCGCTCACTCGGTGCATTCAGTATGCTTGGTGCGCTGGCATAGTCGAAAGGGACCTCATCGTCTCCGTTTTGCATTTCGTCCTTGCCTGATGCATCAGCGCCAGCAGCCTTCGCCGCCATCTTCGCAGCTCTCTTTGCTGCCTTCCTCTCCGCTTTCTCCTGCGCACGTACTGAAGCCTCATCCACGATAGCAACCTCATCGGAGTTGGCAGCCATTCCATCTGTGGGTTCTGTGGCACGTTTTCGTTTCTTGCTCGTGTCTTTGAGTATGAAAACATCGTCCTCCTGTTGTCTAGGTACTGGTTCCGGGGTGGGCTCACGTTGCGGCTGCTGTCGCTCAATCTCTGAAGCATCTGCGAATATCTCTGCCGTCAGAGGGGGCAATGGAACAGCCAGTGAGATCTCCGATGTGGTGGGCACGCTTCGTGTGTGATCCCACGCGCTGCTTTCGAAAGCCGGACCCCAGAATGATGAAGCCGTACTTCGAATCGGAACGTCGGTAGACACGATCAGTGCAGATGCACTGGGTGCAGTCTCGATTACTGGCTGTGAGATCGACGCTGTAGTTTCTCTCGGCAACTTTCGCGGACGCTGTGGCTCGACTCGGTTCAGCAGTTCCATCATCTCAGGCCCATCTTTACCAGCTTCCTTGGCTTTGATGACCACACTGAGAAGCTCATCGGCGCGTAACCGTACCGTTTGAGAGGCAGGCGTCGCAATTCCCAGCAATGCCAGTCTGTTAATCGGCATACCGCGAGCAATGCTGAAGATCTGGTGGTTTGGCATGATGTAATGCGTACTGTCGTCCTGCTCTCGTGCGACCTGGTCTCGCCACTGGTGTACAGCTCGGAAGACTGAGAACTGCTCCTTGCTAAGTAGAGCCGGTGTCCTGGAAAGCAACTTGTACCAACCAACGCCTTGACCAAGTTCCGCATCGTAGATCGGGTATTCGTATCGTCGTAATGCTTCCTCAGAGCTTCGCTGCAAGACGTCGTAGATCTTATCACCTTCGCGGTCTGGCAGCTCGAAGTTCGACCTCTGAATGAGCTCGTTTCGCATGTTATCGAAGATGTACAGTAGGAAATGTGTATCGCTGCGGGCATAATCAAACAGCTCTTTCGGCAGGGGTCGCACTCGCCAGTCAGCTGTTTGGTATTGCTTTTGAGCATCGACGTTGGCAAACTTCTTTAGCAGGAATGCCAAGCTACCGCCTGTATATCCCAGGCATCGCGAAGCGTGGTGTGTATCGAAAAGACCAACAATGTAGAGCCCCAGATCTCGTTGAAGCCACATGATGTCCATGAACGCGCCGTGAAGGACTTTGATGATGTTCGGATCCGCAAAGACTTCGTTGAGGCACTGCAGTTTCCGCCTCCAAGGCTTGAGGGTGTCCACTATCCAGTCTTTGTTTCTGGTGCTGATCTGCATCAGCGACACTATGCCGATATACGACCTGCTGTCATGATGTTCCAGATCTATTGCGATTTCCTTTGCCTGTTTCAACTCTTCCAACATGTCCTGTAGCGCCTCTTCCGTGTCCACGAATGTCGCTGTCGTCTCGTCGAATGGGTGGTACATGATGGGTTCGCTCTGCTGATATATTCGCGCAGGGTATTCGTAGTTCTCGATCTCGTGTTGATAAGGGTGAGGGTATGTTGGTTGAGTCTCGCCCTCTGCTATCCGTGGCTCTTTCTCCAGCGGCGCCTTCGCATGGGGCTTGGTCTCCAGAAGCGGTTTGAAAGGCGCCTCATCGTTGTTGGTGGGCACATGCTCGAATAGAAGCTGTGGCTTCTCAATGCGCTGGTCGCGCTGCGGTGCATTGCGACCCGGTTTCGCGTTCTTTGGTGTTTCTGCTGCAGGACTCAACCTCTTCACGGCGCCCGTGAACTCGTCCAGCGCGGTATCTGCGCGCTCCAGCAGACTATCCACCACATCGACCACAGCTCTCCAATTACCCTCCACCGATTCGAGGTCCTTGAGCCTCGGCGGTCGCGTGATCTCGGTATTCGACGTGGCAGCTCCGATCAGTCGCTCTGCGAGGCCTAGCAGGCGTGCATTTTGCTGGTCCAGAGCCGGTCCCACAGCAGAGTCGAGTGATCGTTGAAACGGAATGTCCTCGTTCGCCATCGATACTGCGCTGCGCGTTGTCGATGTGAGCGCGGACTTGATGCCGGCCTCGAGCGCACTGAAGTCTTCCATGATGGGTGTTGTGGCAGAGATGAGCGTGCTCAGCCCATCTTTCGCCTCGATGTCTTTCTTCTCAAGAGCTCAGTCGCAACTTTCTTGATCGGCATGCGCGAACCCCTGCTAGCGCAGCTGTGCCGGCATCCGAGCCGGCCGCAGCGGGCCGCAACATCTCTCTCTCCTCGAAAGTCAAGACTCAGTCAGTGTTGTGGTGATCACTTCGACCCCGCAATGTGTGAGGGTTCAAGCACAATGCCCTAATCGTTCTATCAGACAACGATGTATCAAGTATCGCGTGACAGCAGTTCGAAAACACACGCATCCGATCGCGCCGGCACAAGGCGTGGTATTTGAATCTCGGAGACTGTGGCTATTTCACGATGCCCGATCCAAGGAGCAAGCAAGGAATCTGTTGGCCAACAAGCGCTGCGAACTTCCGACATTGACAAAGAATCATGATGCGCAATCTGCGCTGTAGCGACGTCGAAGGATGTCACTGCAACATGGAGACTCCAGTCATTGGCACTTGCTACACACAACTCGCGCTTTGTCTTTCAGGCAGCCACAATATACCTGTAAACCGGAGAATTGAAAGACGTATGGGCATGTTACCCTTTTCGGTCCCGGTGACTAAAAATTGCTTCCAAACTTTTCCTGTTGAGCTCGGCAAGAGACCAAGAAAGACAAGAATTTCCTAAGAGCGGCTGATTCCATCGCAGCTTACTGATGCAGCGCTTCAAAGTCGAATTCGAGACGGATTGGTGTTTGTGGTAGGACCACTCGTGCACGCACAGCTGATAAGTCACAGCAATCGGTAAGCAGGTGCTTTTTCCCAACCTGGCATCTGCAAATGTCCGCAACAAGACGAGAAACGTGCTCTACTGCGGGGCTGGCGTGACCTACCGAATTTGGCAGGCGAGCTTTGTGAGGCAACCGATAGAATCTGGACAATGCAAAACAACGAGGCTTCGTCCCTTTTGCTTGAGCAATTCTGGCGACTGGCTGAGATGCGATTCTCCATCCATGCAGGGTAAGTTTGGCCTACATACGGAGGCGGAAAGTTGTTTCCACCTGTAGCTGCTTCCCGCTAGGCTGTTTCGAGCGTGATGTGTGACAGAACACGTCCCTTGAGCGTGGCTGGGACGATTGAGACATGCCATGGTTCGAAAGAGCAGTCACGCATGTTGACTCACATAGCACGCACTCCATCACGGCAAGGCCGTATCTCTCGGAGACCACCAGCCAAAGAGAAATGCCCCGACGATCCAACTTTTCGAAGTCGTCAGATCGTGCTACAGGGTGCAGCTACCCTGATCTCCTGGTTTGCGCACGAGCTACGCATGGCGCCTGCTCGCCTGCTCGACGTAGTCGTGGGTCGCATCGCATGAACCGCGCATGCAACAGACTGTGCCCAAGGTCTGGGAATGCCTAGTCTCAGATCAAGTCCCCCCTTCCAGTACAAGACTGATGAGCGGTTCTACACTTCCTTCGGGTAGACCAAGCAACGAGTGGGTACTGTCAATCCTAGCGGGTTGAGCGGCGGTGCGCAGAAATGGGACTTCACCAGTCTCGCGTCCATGACGCTTTGTGAATCCATTCTCGCATAGGTTCAAGCGAATCCGCAATCTATTCAATGCATGAGCAGAGGCGATCGTCAATACGAACCACATTGAGCGTGAAGGAGGTGCCATCTGATGCAGGCAGAGAGCTCTGGACATTCGGTGGTAGCATGATCTCGAATTCATGCGTCCAGCCTCTCGGTACCGATACGAAGAACTTGTTCTTCACGCCTATGCTGAAGTCGACCAGTCAGTGAATGGCATGCTGCCTCCTCCGATTCGATGCTACAGCTCGTTTACAGGTGCAGCGAGTCCAATGCAATGCAACAGGCTGAGCTATGGATCAATCCCTGGACTGTACCCAGCTTCTGCCTCACGAAGCTGACTTGGCGTGGAATTAAGAAGAGCACAAGGGCCGGACCGCAATGTTCGACGCAGCATACAGGCAGCAATTTTAGCCAAAGATCGATATGACTACTCAGCCAGCACATCGAAGGGATCTCGTCGTGGTCTTCGATACACAAGACCACCAGGTTACACTACAGCCACGGCAGCACAACCCAAGCCTTGGCGAGACCTCATTGTTACGAAACAGCTGCGACGCCTGTGCGCAAGCTAAATTGAAGTGCAAGAAGGAGAAGCCTACATGTTCACGTTGCACAAAGCGAGGCATACCCTGCAGATATTTGTTCAGTAAACGAGCAGGTCGTAAACCTTCGAAATTCAGCAGTGGCTCCGAAGGACAGCAGCAGAAACCATCTCAGCGTTCCCCGACTCTCGATACTGATGCATCCTTCAGTTACTTCGGCATTGGGGAAACAAATCATGCCGGGCCATCAGATCTGAGTCTGGATTTCTTAGAGCCCATGGGTCGTCATACCATCAGCGGGCTCGACCTTACCAACGAAGGAATCACGCATGACTTTACAATCGACCTTCCAGTATCATGGCCGACCAATGAGAGCATAAGTGGTACTGGCAGCAGGTTTTCCGAGCAGCGTGGCGATTCTACCATATGTGGGACGCCGATGGACATCGACACCTTCGCGAGTACATCACTACCAGACACGCACGGTTTGACCACTCTGGTCTCAGGTTTACCGACGCCTAATTGCGATCCGCGAGTTGGTCAAGCCTCCGAGACATCCTGCATGTGTATGCAGCGCGCTCTCCAGGACATGCAGAAAGTGACACATGCGGGCACTGTCTGGTCTAGCACTACAGCTGGCGGACCTTCCACACTCCTCCGAGCATCGCTAGATGTGGTAAAGAATAACAAGGAGATCTTGCGTGGCATGATAGAGATACTAGCATGCCAAAGGACGCACAACGCTCATCTGCCAGCTCTTCTGGCTTTCGTCTTGTCTGGCGTGATCAACCTGTATGCAGCCCTCACGATGCCTAGGCCACCACCAGCGATCCAGGATCAAGGGCTGGCACATCCGACATGCTCGAGCTCCTCGATCAGCAGCGCACAAGCGGCTCGCGAAGGCCACTATGAGGATCCAATCCATGCTGCTGCGTATATCATCTTCGGCGAGCTACAGCAGATTCGCAAGTTACACGACCAGCTGAGCCGCCTACTCAAAAATCACGCGAGTTTACAAGAGAGCTCCAGTAGTGATACGATGGCTAGCAAAGTCATTGCACTGCCATCGGCCACGATGTGCTATACGCTAGAGGCGGATCTGAGTAAACTTTTGGAAGAGTTAGCTCTGGCTGTCATACAGAGATTGACATGACGCTACCGATATTGCATGCCACGGTCCACTATAGAAGACCACAGTCATGTGGTTCAGACTGACCGTGCACCTGCTTGCGCTCGGGAGAACGTCGCCAAGTACCAAGTCATACGCATGCAAAACAATACCTTGATGGTATCTAGCGTGGCTAATCGAAATCTCAGCAGTGCGCAAACATGCTTTCACTCAAAGAAATAGTGCAGACGACCATATTATTCAGGCTTTCGTTCCAGCTCCGCTCAAGTCCATCACGCCGCTGCAGCGGCTTCCTCCTCTGCTGGAGGAGCCTCCGCTTCCAGCTTCGCTTTTTCCTCTTCTGCCTTCTTCATTTTATCAGCCAGCTTCTTCATCTTCTCTTCCTCCTTCTCTTGCTTCTTCACCACCTTCTTATTTCCGGCATTATGCTGTCTCTCTTTCAGCACCGCTGGGCTGGATTTGGCACTTGAGAAGGCCGTCTTGAGTCCCAGCTTCAACTCCATGCACGACGTCTTGAGATGGCCTTTGGACGACTTGTAGTCAACTCTGGCGCGTTCGGCTTGTTTCTTGGCGCGATATGCCGCTTCGGCTTTCTGAGCTCGCTGGTAGGCGGTCTGAGACTTCTCTCGCTCCCCACGAAGCATGAGCTCTGTTGCTGAGGGGGCTGGTGGAATATTGACTGCTGCTGCTTCGCCTTCAGGCTTCTCGACTTCCTCCCCCTCCGTCTTCTTCCTCTTCAAGAGCTTACTGGGGCTTCTGAGAATACCCATGATGAGATCCTGGTTCTTGCTCTCTCGCTGTCGCTTTTGATGTTCTTGAATCTGCTGAATGAATGTCGGAGCCCTCTGGAAATGAGTTGGAGTCTGATGCGAGAAGATGAATGGACTAATGATGCCACAGCCTCCGACGGAAGTTCAACTAGGTGTTATAAAAGCGTCAACGGTCGGCCAGGGATTTGTCGAGTGCTCGCGCCGAATACTTATGCCTAATGGCCTGGAACAATTTATCTGCCCGGGCAATCAGACGGCCCCCGTGAATATCTTGCTCCGTGAAAGCCGAGATGAGTCACTTCTATTTACACTGACAGGTTGGCTACGCCGGGCGAGATGTTCATTCGAGGTTCATCATGCGCCCAGATATCATGGTCTCCAGCAGTACAAAGACAAGGAATGTCGCAATGACCTTGGTTTATGCCGACCCTGGTCCCGACCATTAGTTTCATCGCATAATCTCGGACGCCAGAGATATAATTGAGACGTCCCGTCGAACGAAATGTGACGTAGCCTTCACTTCTGGAAAAAGGCACTCACAAACGCAATGGTTGATATATTTCTCAAGTCGACTACAATCTGGACGCCCAGGAAACCGTCCACCAGGAATTGTCACTAGGTCGAAACCATCGCAAGCTGTTGCACTGGCCTGAGTCTTGGCGTTCCAGGCTCCAACATATGGTCATAGTGATCTGTAGTATGAATTGGGCCGCCTGCTGAGCCTCATCAATACCGCCATACTGCAGACGGAGGCCTCGTAGAATTTTGGCACAACGCAGCTTCAATCTCCACGCACAATTGCTGACCAGGATTGAGTGTCCTCGGAGATCAAAAGAGTTTGAAGGATCGGAAGGGTCTCGAGCAGAGAGTCTCAGCTTCGCAGACGTTTATCAAGGCGAGATGCACCGCCGCTCTGTACAACAGAGTTGCCGTGAATCAGCAAAGAGCCGACAAGTTGTGACAACCGTACCAGTGCAGATGTGCAATGTTCATGGGACGACGGTCTTGCTTGCGGCTAGGCTTGAGTTCTTCGAAGTGCGTTCGCCTGTACGCGCCCATCTATGTGTATGCCAGAGGTTATGGTAATGGAATGTGTGCCGGAAATCGGCATACTTGAGATTCCTTTCCCGGATCGACGTGAAGTCCAAGTGGCATCGCCACGACGTGGAGTGGCGAAAATGGTTGCTCCACATGCGGAAACCGGGTAGTCCACGTGGCAATCCACAATCAGCCTCACATCTGATCCTTGAACTCCTGCACACATTCCATCGAACACAACTTCCTTTCCCATCGCTTCAGCGCTCGATCATGTCCGCTTCATTAGCGCCCGAATGTAATGAGGTGAAAGAGTACGTGATGTGATACGGTTCTGGCCTTTGTTCGCAGCCTTTGGTTCTGACCCACACCGTGTTCTTGCAGACGCTACGATTCGTGTTTTTTGAAATGGTATTCGGAAAGTAAGTACTGCAGCTTGAGCATCAGAATCTGGTTGGAAGCAGACACTAGCATGTTTGTCGTGGATGAGCGCAGAGTCGACGAAAGATGGAAACGTGTGGTGTGAATTTCTGCTGACACGGCTGGACAGAGTTCATCCGAGGGACGGCGAAGACAGATGAGTGTGAGCCACTGTTCAAGCAATACAAGGAGTGCCTGGGGGTGAGAGATGTGCACTGCGATCAAGTTGGTCACCTCACTGACGGATTGCACAGAAAGCACTGAAGGAGCGAGGAATTGACACGATGCTGGAGGAGGCGAGAGCAGATAACAAGGAGAATGATTTGGAGTACATGAAGCCCAGTCCGAAGGTGGCATGAACAGTACGTTGCTCTGCTGCATATGCAATTGACCTGATGCACTGACACTTGACAGGATTTGTTGATTTTTGCGCATAGCGGAGGCGTTTGACGGACGAGCATGCATAGACATCCCAGCTCAGCATTTTGGCGAAAGACCTTTGGCATTCCAAACGCACAACAATTTCCTGCCAAGCTAACGCAACAGTCCGCCCTGGGACATGCAAAGATTGCCTGCTATTCGAATTTCGCTGCATGTAACGATTGCTGATGTTTTCTTCGTAGTGATTTCACTGCGAGACAGCACACAAACGCCTGAAGCGCCAGCCGCAAACATGCGTCTCGACACGAAAACGCCAATTGCAAACGACGAACGGGCTTTGTCGACATGCATACATCAGCTGGATGTATCTTTATCACCTGCTCCACGACGCATCGCTATACACTATTGCGTAGTCACGCCAAATCTTCATCAATACTGACGCAATGACTCACGTTACTGTACTGCCCACTTCCTCTTCACACTCAAAACGCTCATCTCCGTGGCGCCGCGCGACTTCGACTCTAATCGGCGCACGAAAACCCCACCATCTCCGCCAAAAGAATTTTCAAGCAGCTCCCAAGTCTTCTCCTCGGTACACCTCACGTGGAAGGACTTCTAGAGCAACGTTCACTTGGCAGCCTGGGAAGTCCACAGCAACCGGAACACAGTCTATGCCAAGCATCCGAATTCCTACCATTCGTGCGATGGTTCTAAGATCAAGAGTCGCCTTTTAATCTGTGTCTTCAAGACTGTGACATTAACGAAAGCCGTGCCCATCTTCCCTCATGGCGATGAATGAATGCAGAAGAGATCTGTCAATCACAACGGCTCTCCTCATCACGATCAACGAAACTTCGACTTCCCACTTATACTGCATGCAAACTCAAGCAGAAATGTCTATATACGACAAATCGAGGACGTAATCCGCCAAGTCAGGCAGCAGCAGGAAATGTCCCCTCCTCGCGTGGCCTCTTCTGAAGCGAGATTCGTTCTGCAAGCTGAGAGCGCGAGATGAATTAGGCGGCGTTTACCTTCTCTGGTCCATACGAGTCGTCTGGGTGCAGAGGCCGATACAAGACCAGCTCTTTATATTAGATTGGCAAAACTCCATGCGCAAGAATCACTGAACCTCGAAGCTGTCCTTGATCGCGCGCTGAATCCAGGCTCCTTCCGTGGACGGACGTACGCGCTTTCTGCCAGGCTGTCATTCTGCCACCAGGTTGGGCAGCTTTCTAAGGAAACGAGCCACCTTGCTCAAGGGCGTCGTTGAGCTTGCACAGAGTGCTTTCACCTCCGCCGGTCGAAAGCCTCGCTTAGGCTCAAAGAGGCGGTAAGCAAACCATTCTTACGCGCAGTGAACGGTCACAGGAGTGAATGGTCAGTGATTCGGCATAATTGCCGGTCGCGTCTATCAATTTTAAACCCTCAGTATTCTCTGATTCCTGTTGACCGACACTCATCCTCCAAAGCAAAACATACGTTCAATCACGCTCTCACACCCGACCGACTCGAACTGCGGAGCCAAATCGCCACACATACCCAACCCGGAACATGTCTCAGCACGTTATCAGTTGTGAGGACTTTGATCAGAAGCTCGACTTCTCGGCCTCCATTGATGGGCAAGAGACCACCAAGGAGGCTATCGCAACCTTGAACCCCAAGTTCCACATCATGTTGCTCCCGTTCACTGTGCGGGAGCAGATTCTGCAACACCTGCGACCCGTCAAGATCATAAGGGTGTCTTTGCCAGGCTTCAATGGTCCACGGCCCACTCCGATTCAGTTGCCAATCACGGCTCACGCAGGCGACAAGACACTTCGCCTGGAGACCATTCGTACGGCCTTGCTAAACTCTCAACTTGAGATCCACTCGGGCCCAGCCAATCGCCAATTGCAGCAGTGGCTTGCATCTCTGGACTTCTCCGCGATCTCAACCAATCTCCAAGACGGCTTCGATGTGGTGCGCAAGCTTTCATTCCCGTACTTCAGTCGGTTTCCCCACCATCTACCCCAGATCACCTCGAACCAAGACATCAACTTGATGAAGAAGTGTCGACGCCTCAAGCAAGTCTGCATACACTTCGTCGCAGAAGAGGTGGTCCGAAGCGGTGTTGAAAAGACTGCAGACCAGCTGGTACGAGAGTACTATCTAGACCAAATGCTTGGCCTCGACGAGCTGGAGATCTTGGAGTTCTCTGGCCACTGTACCCAGGACACCGAGGTTGGAGTATACGCTACAGCACTCTGGGTCAAGAGACAGTTCGATCAGCGGGAAGATCAGGATCTGAGGAGCAAGGAGGTCAAGGTGGTTCTGCCTCGTGGCTTGGTTGTCGAGCTGCATGCGAGTGCTACATTGAAGAACGAGTAAGCCAAGAGCCATTTGATCGATCTGTGGCTCCATAACCCTCGGCTTGCTAGGGGTGTGTGTGAACACCGAGCGACAAGTGGATACCGGCTGGCACTGAGGAGGTAACGACTTGCTTGGCGACATGACAGCTGTTATATCGAGAACATGCTTGGACTGGATCGGAGCGAGAAGCCGGCACCACCTTGCGCATACCACGTCGAATGAACGTGCCAATTCAATATGCGAATTCCTGGGTCGATAGTGGATGACGATGCTGAGGATTTCCTACTGCACTAGCTTTCATAAACACCTATCGGAGTTTGCTTCCAACACGGACTTTCAGCTCAGCTGATGCAGTTAGACTTGCAGAATGAGGTCTCGAGAACATGGCTAGATTCCATACTCATTCTGCTGAAAGGT
The DNA here is from genome assembly GCA_005356885.1 of Cercospora cf. flagellaris. Classification (NCBI taxonomy): domain Eukaryota; kingdom Fungi; phylum Ascomycota; class Dothideomycetes; order Mycosphaerellales; family Mycosphaerellaceae; genus Cercospora; species Cercospora cf. flagellaris. The sequence continues at coordinate 127,921 of RJLU01000020.1, forward strand.
ACCTGATTCGCAAACGGCTAGATTGCATCAAGAGGAAGCTGTCACAGGTCTCACGCTGCTACTTGTGCATCGCACGTGCATTGTCTGGGCTTGTGGGTGAATGAGATGTATCTCCAGCTGTGGAATTGGGTGAACGAAGCCGCTCCATTCACCTCGGGCATATTCACCAGCTCTCCTATATTCCAACGGTCTTGCTATTGACCTTCTGATCTTCTTCACCCTCTAACAAGAGAACTCGATTTTCAGCACACGCTAAAATCTCCGACACAACAACTACTACTCTTCCAGCTCCACACACAGACCTCAACATGCCTCGACTAAACATTACTTGGGCCAACGTCTGTCGCCAAGCGAACGGAGAGCGCCTCGAGACCTCATACAGCAAAATCGTCACACCTGCACAAGCCGCCTCCTTGCGCAGCAAATTCGAACTCATGCTCCTGGATCCAGAGATTCGCGAACGCATCATTGAGTACGCTGTTCGTGCCGAATTCTACTCTGATCCACCAGTCAGAGCGGTTTTCCGTCCTGGACAAGCAGGCGGTCTTCTTCCTGCTCCGCCAGCTATCAACATGTCGACATTGACTCGAGCTCGAGATCGGCAGCTGAGACTCGAAACGATCCGTTCAACACTCATGACAGTCGCACTGGAGGTGCACAGTGGATGGGGAAATGCGAGACTCCAGCAGTGGTTGAGCGAGCTGAGGCTCGCCGAAATCTCGAAAAACATGGCCGACGGCTTCGATGCCGTGAGAGCGCTGCGGTTCCCCTACTTCAGTAGGTTTCCGTATCACCTTCAGCACATCACATCGAACGACGACATCAACCTGATGTTGAAGTGCAAGGGGTTGAAGTCAGTGGCCATCGCTTTCTACCCTGGCAGTGTGGTCTCCCTGTGGGGCACTGGAGTGCTGGGGCCAGAGCTGTCGGCTGATCAGCTGGTGCGAAACTATTATCTCGACAACATGCTCGAATTGAAGGAGCTTGAGGAGCTGCAATTTCTACAGTACTGCGGGCGCGATCCTTCGCTAGGCATTCCTGCTTTGGCGAGATGGTTCAAGAACGAGTACGAACAGCGCAAGGAGTCCGGTCTGAGAGTCAAGAATGTGCGGATCTTCCTGCCTGATGGTACTGAAGTTTGAGCGAATGATGCAGGCGAGGACAGGTTGGTTCTTGGAGTATTATGCCATTGAGTGAGCTGGTGGTGGACGATCCTCTGCTGCAAATTATCGAATGCCAAAAAACTTCGAATACCTGAATATCAAGGACAATACTTTGTTACGACTCTGCCCCGTCAAATTAAAATGAGTATTGTCATGCCATTGCCACTTCCTGTACTAACAGTCTTTTTCAGTTCGATTTTCTTCATCCAAAAAAGAAGCCACAACTTCAGTCAGCCATAAAACCATTGACGTTTCGAATTGAAAACCACAACAACAAAAGCATAAGAGCAAAAGTTTAGCTCGGATTAGTTTCGATCTAATGCCCTCCGGGTTATGAGCCCGGCGCGCTTCCGCCTGTGGTATTGTTAGTTGGAGTCCAGGTGAATGCGTTGTTGAGAAGTGATACTCACTGCGCCACCGAGCTTGTAACAGCTCCTAGAGATGTTATTGGATGCCAAGCGACAACATGGACTATTATAAAGGCATAGATTCCGAAATAGAGTGCCGACATTGGAATGTTTGGTGAGTCATGTGAACTGTGGAGCACAGCAATGCTGGAAATTTTGAGCGCGGAAGCGGTCGGCTTTGTTCGGTGCTTGGCGGATTTGATCGTCCTGTTTTGATCTTTTGCACTTCACAGCAATTGCGTGCTACTGCTCCATTTGGAGATCGTGGATTGGGTCCGACGTAGCAGAGGCTTGTTCTGTTGTTACAGTACGCCACAGGACCATTGATACGTGGAAATGTGCTTCATTTGGATTGGCAGGTGAAGGTCTTCGACGGCTTGATGAAACTTGTGGAGATGGATCGATCACGGCGTGTCCACACGCTTCAGAGGCCTGTCGACTGTAGAACGATGTTCATCGTGTTGCCCACACTATATCTTGTTTCTCGATAGCTGTGCAAGCCTACGAGGTCCAGTACTGCCCGATCCTCTCAAGCTTATACTCGGCTCTCACATTGGAGCATGCTGTCTTGTTGATTGTGTCCAAAAGGCGCGGAAGCAATTCCTTGGCCGGATGGACGAGGTACCTGCAGCTTTCATCCCGCCTTAGGAGCTTCTTCGTTCATTATCGTGGAAGACTCGCCTGCAATTGACGTCTCGTAGGCCTCGATGTCAAGATAGAGCAGAATTGATAGAAGAGTAGTAGGCAAGTGGTGTTCTTGCTTATCAAAAGCAGCTTCCGCATTCGCCCAAGGCCGACGATCCTTCGCTCACCTCGGCAGCTCCCCTCCATCGCGCGCTCCAACTCCAGCTCTAGGAAAGTCTAAAAAGCATTGCATCGAAGGACAGCTTTCCAGAAGCAGTCCTCGCACCTCATCGTGTGGCTGGCTAGCATGACGTCCAGCTCGTAGTCCTCTTCTTTGATTCTCCCCCTCCCTCCCTCCGCTCTCATCCTCTCCCACCGCCATCCGTCACCATGGCTCCCGCCGACAACCTCCGGAAACGCAAGACAGCCGCTGACGGCAACATCCCCTCCAAACGCGTCCCCGCCAAAACACCCGAAGAATACGACAACTCAAAAGAGAAACGCGATGCTCAAGGTGTCGACCTCGAACCCAACATTTGGGTTGTAGCCTGGCTCGCATTATCCTTCATCAGCTTCATCGTCGCCATCTTCTACTACAAAATCGACAACCGCAATCACGGACCCGTTGCAGCATACATCAACCAGAACTACCCTTTCGTTGATCGCGCTCTAAACAATTACGCCTTAGGCAAAAAGCCCGCTCCGCTCTTTGGCGCCGCTGCGCACGAACACGATGGCAGCGAGCATGATCATTCCCACGATAACTTCGACGATGCCACACCTATGGATATCCCGGGCATGGCAGACGGCGTCAGCGATCTCCTCTCCCTCACCGAAGCCGAGTTGAAAGCCTACACCGGCGAAGACAAGTCGAAACCGATCTATCTCGCCATCAACGGCACAATCTTCGACGTCTCCTCCTCGCCCGCCTTTTACGGACCTGGTGGCCACTACAACCACTTCACCGGAAAAGATGCAACTCGCGCTTGGGTGACGGAATGCTGGGATACCGATGATCAATTCACCTGGCGTCTCGAGGATGTCCACCTCATGTTCATGCCGAAATACCTCGACGAAATGCTCACTGCAGTCGCCGAGGGAGATTTCTCGGGCGATTTGGGTGCAATGGGTGCCATGCCGCAAGAGATGATGACAAATTTGGCGAGTAAGGCTATTGATCGCTTTGGGAAAGTCAGGCCTAAGACCATTCAGAAGAGAAGAGAGGAGGATCGGAAGGAAGCGGATAAGAAGGTGTTGGAGACGCTGGATCATTGGTATAATTTCTTCTGGAATAATGACAAGTATAAGGTTGTTGGAAACGTGATTCGGGATGAAGAGGGAACGCCAAAGACTCCTCCGAAGCCGTGCGAGGAGGCAATGAAGAAGAGGCCGCTCAAGGGAGGTAAGCTGGAGTCCATGATGGGAAGTGTGGGGAGTTTGTTCCAGGGCGGTGGTCCGGCGATTGATCTTAGTGCTATGGGTGGTGGAGCTGCTGCGGGCAAGGATGGTGATGCGAAGAAGGGAGAGATGCCCGCTGCTGTGAGGGAGCAAATTGAGAAGGCGAAGAAGGAGGCACAAGAGAAGGGCGGACAAGCAGCAGATGCTGCGGCTGATGCTGCGGAGAGCGTTAAAGAGAAGGTGAAGGAGGGAGCCAAGGGCGCGGCGGACAAGGTGAAAGAGGGCGCTGAGAAGGTCAAGCAGAAGGCCGAGGATGTGAAGGACGAATTGTGAGTGATCTCAGTGAACGATGTGAACGAATGTACGATGTCGACGAGAACCAGACTTGGACATATTCGGTACATACTGTACATATGGCGTTGGATGATCAGCTCAAGATGAGGAGGAAAATGATGTTCCCGCTCGCAGCACGGGACATTTTTCATTGCATGCTTGGGTCATTCATCCTATCTATCTGAGTGTTCATCTCTACAAATGCAAGTGCGCTTCAAACGTAATCAATTCACGCTCGCTCTCTCTCGTCTGCCTTCGTCTCTTCCTCTTCTCATAGCATTGATTCTCACGTATCATCAATGGTGGAGTTTAGATGTCTCGTGCCACGTCTGATCACGCTGCCAGAGTATTGTTCTCTCTCCAAGATGCGGGGCTGGCTGGCGTTGATCGGACAAAGGCATATAATGTCGTTTTGGGTAATGCAGGATGTGGCTGGGTGGTCTCATCAAATGGCCCACATTGGCCGGGAGCGTGGTTGGTCCTCCTAGTGCACCATCATCTCTGGCTGTTGGTGTGGTTGCTGAGCTCCTCCTACAAGCTTGCTGTTGGCACCATTTTGAGCAGCGCCATTCTCAGCGGGCGCATCGTCCATTTCCATGTCGTCGCCCTCCTCTTCATCATCTTCCTCGTCATCCTCATCGTCTTCGCTCTCTGCTTCGAGATCTTCACTGCCGGCGTTGGACTCCTCATCGTCGTCCTTGCCGTTCTCCACGCCCTCCATTTCGGCGTCCTCGCCAGGAACCTTGGCAGTTGCGCTCGCCTCGCCCTCGGCAAGAGCTCCTGCCGCGGTGGCATCCTCCTCCTCCTCTTCTTCCTCCTCGGCACCGTAGGCTGCCTCGTCGTCTTCCTCGTTGTCCACGTTTGGCTGCTCCGGCGGGAACTCACTAGGAGCGCTCTCCTCAGAGTCCCACTTGATCTGGAAGCGGGTGACACGAGGCTTCTCGGCGAGGATGGTCCGGCGAATCTTCTCGATTTCTGGCTTCGCTGGCGGGTCGTCGTTCATGGAGGCGTCGACATATTCATTGTTGACATAGTAGCCCACACGCACGAATTCGCGGTCGTCGTAGGAGCAGGAGAGCAGGATGACGGTGACGCCGAGGATATCGGTGCTGGGGATGTGCTCTGTTCGTGGAGCTTCCGCTTCGAACACGAACTTGTTGACTCCGACTGGGATCGGGCCGACGAGCAGAGAATCGAGCTCCTGGTCGTGTTCGGAACTACAAACGGGTGTCAGGAGCTGTGTAGTGACGAGGGCATGGATTCGACTCACGATGTGGCCGAGCCCACGTAGGTCAGCTTCCACTCCAGGTCCTTCTGCAGAGGCTCGAGGCACTCAAAGGTGATTTCGAACTCGTAGGGCGCGTTGAATGGCGCAGGGTTGTTGCGCACGCTGACGTTCAGTATCGACACGGTCGCCATGTCGCCGGTGTTGGATATGTGGGTTTGGCGGGGGTGGTGATATACGAGCGGTACGGGTGCTTCGTGGTGGATGGTGGTATAGTGTGTGAACTGTGAGTTGATGTGTTGGATGTGCTGAGATTGTGAAAAGCAGCCGTCGTTGACGTGGTGCGAGTGAGACCGGACGTTGCGTTTGTTGGCGTGGAAGGTGGGTGGATGGGCAACAAAGTCAAGCGCCCGCCGGACGCGACCAGAACGCGAGGCAGGCGCGCGGTGAAGCTCGTTTGGAGAGGGCAAAGAAAGTGCTGGGACAATGCCAAGGATCAGAGCGTTCCTGCTGACGCCAGCCGCGCCGCGCATGCCTTGCAAAGCAGGCCGCTGGCATGTGACAGACCACTCTTCACTCTCGCTTTTAAACATGTCCATACTGAGCAACTGGATTGCTGTGCCTTCGTCCGCTCTTCAATGAAATCGACTGAGGCGCCACTCTAACCTCATCCAGTTGACCGGTCATGGCTCACCTGCTTCGAGGCAAGCAGGCGGGCATCCAGAATGATCTGAGCGCCGGCCTGCAACCCGATCTGTTCGCCGTTGACGATCTCGCACGATATGGCGTTAATTCACAAGTCTCAGCTCTGGCCTATGATCCCGTTCAATCATTACTTGCAGTTGGCACGAAAAGCTCTCAATTCGGACCTGGACAGATTTACATTTTTGGCAAAGGCCGCATCCAAGCAGTATTGCCCGCGCCAGCACGTGGAGCCAGCATACAGACATTGCAGTTCTGTGCTGAGAAGCTCGTATGTCTGGATTCCAAGCATGAGCTGTCGGTCTATTCGATCGAATTGAAGAGGTTGATCAGCTCGCATTCTCCTTTGGGTGCAGCAAATGTGCTGTGCACCGACCCTATGCTGGATTATGCCTTTCTCGGCATGCAGTCCGGCGAAGTTGTGGCGTATGATATGGATCGAGAGGGTCCGGCACCTTTCAAGATTCCCAACTTGTGGCAGGACATCGATCCCAAGGCCCGGATAGCGACTGTGGTCTCTTTGCAACTTCATCCTCGCGACATTGGCACCTTGTTGATTGGTTATAGACAAGGAGCTGTCATTTACAGCTTCAAGCTCAATAAAGCGCTGAGGCACTTCCAATATGAAGTACCTCGCGGAGCACCCGGAGGGGATAGCGATCCAACAGGAGCCAACATCGTTAGAAGACCCCTCCTCACACATGCTGTCTGGCATCCCACTGGCACTTTCATCATGACTGGCCACGAAGACAGCTCGATCGTCTTCTGGGACACTCTCAAAGATGGCCGCATGCTGATGGCCAGGACCCTGACCGACACAAATGTTGCCACTCCTGGAGCCACAGCAGGTGCTATGGGCGATCGAGGCACATTTGCTGTCAAGGAACCACTCTTCAAGATGTCATGGTGCGCACATGGGCAGGATCCCGAAGATACTATGATACTTGTTGCCGGAGGTCAGTCTACCCAAGCGCCCAGCAAAGGCTTGACCTTGTTCGAGATGGGAAGGACACCCGTCTATGCCACCAGCGCATGGGAAACGTTCATTACATACTTCGACGCACCCAAGAGACAGCGCATATTACCGACGCCGCCTGGATCGGAAGTCGTAGATTACTGCCTCATTCCTCGCACTTCGCCACACTTTGCTGGCGCACATGACCCCATTGCCATCGTTGCCCTGCTGTCGTCTGGTGAGATGCTGACACTTTCGTTTCCGTCCGGGATGCCCATCAGTCCCACGAATCAGCTTCACCTCTCCTTGACCTTTGTGCACCCATATATTCACCACATCACAACTTCACAGATAGGGCGCGAAAGATGGCTGGGCTGGACAGAGCGCAGGCAGCTAGGTCCCGCGATGCTCACTGGTGGCATTGAGGAGCCACGTCAGCTGCGCCGATTTGAAGATCGCAACATTGTTTCAGCTGTACACGCAGACGGAACGATCCGACTTTGGGATCCTGGATATGGCGACGAGATTGAAAATGACAAGCTAGTGCAGGTCGATGTCGCACGAGCAATCGGCAGATGGGACAATGTGCAGGTCACGACGACATCTTTTGCGAGTGCATCGGGAGAGCTCGCTGCTGGCCTTCGAAGCGGCGAATTCGTTGTGTTTAGATGGGCAAACAACAGACATGCTGGGAGAGAACCGCCGGCACCAAAGCCGAGTCAGCCAGGTGCTATTGTCAACATTGCCGACAACATGGATCCTGCGTTGAGTGAAGGCCTAGGCCCGCACATCATGGTTGACCAGAAAGATGGCCCAGTGACTGCGGTCTGCCAGAGTGAGATCGGCTTCACAGCTGCCGCGTTCGAAGGTGGAAGTGTGATTCTGATCGATCTGCGGGGACCTGCCATCATACTGAAAACCTCCGTACAGGACTTTGCCAAAAGCAGCAGAGGTGGCAGTCTGCGGCGACGATCTAGTGCCGCTGGCAATAAGCCGGAGTGGGCAACGACTCTAGCTTTCAGCATAATGGTACTGGACGGCGATGACTACAGCTCAATAGCGTTGCATGTCGGGACGAACCTGGGCAATCTTGCAACGTTCAAGGTCATTCCAGACCCAAGCGGACGTTATACGACGCAATTCGCGGGACATGTTGCCTTGGGCGATACGAGAGTGATGTATATCGCCCCCATCAATGCGGACACTGGAAAGCCTGCGACAGCCACACAGACAGTCATGGGCAACTTGCGAAGTGGGCTGAGAGTGAATGGCGCTCTAATTGCGGTGACACCCACAAACGTCCACATCTTCAAGCCGGCAAAGTCGAAAGGCGCCCACAAATCATTCGACAACTTCTTCTGTGATGCAGCCGGCGTGGTGCGGTACCAAGACCAAGGGTATGCCCTTCTTGCCATGTTTGGCGACGGACGAGCCCGTGCGTACACCATTCCATCGCTCCGAGAGCTGGCTTCCATCGATTTGTCAAATATTAACAACACTGGCACTGGCGTCGATATCAAACGGTTGGGCAACGCAGCGATCATGCCCACCGGTCATATCCTGGCTTTTACTGGTCCTTCAGAGCTGGCACTGCTCCACGTCTTTGGCACTGGCGAGACGCTACCACGGAGACAGGACAAGTTGTTCAGTCCTGAACGTTTGATCCCTCCTCGACCAACCATATCGACAGTTCAGTGGCTCACTGGTACACAGTATTTGACGCCATCCGACATGGACATCCTCATCGGTGGACCAGATCGCCCTCCGAGCAAGCGAATGATTGCGCAAGCGAAAGCAGAAGAGGAGCAGCGGCGAAAAGCCGGGCGTTCGGCCACAGCTTCTGCAAACGTCGGACAGCAGGACGAGGGTTATTGGGCGTATATGCAGAGGCAGCTCGCGGAGAGGACGGAGAAGTTGAACTTGGTCGGAGACAACATGGAGCAATTGGAGCAAAACAGCAGCAATTGGTTGAACGACGTGAACAAGTTTGTCAACAAGCAGAAGAGGAATGCTGCTGGAGGGAGTAAGTTTGGATTTTGTTGCGAAAAGGAAATTTCACTGACGTGCTCGACAGTTATCAAAGCCAAGTTTGGCTTCTGATCCTGCTCGTTCTCGGATTTTGAGCCTGCCCGTATGTTCACATGCTGGCTAGGAGGGCCGTGCAGTGTCCAGCGGGATCCAGGAGAGCATGTGAGAGCTTTCACATGCTCACATGGAAGGCACCAGATCAGAATGGAAGGCAAGCGAGATCAATGAGCACGCGACCAAGCGATGTAGCCCAAGTATGACAATGTACTTGTGTACGCTGCCGCTGGATGTTGGCATCATACTGCAACCAGAAGTCCTTCACAGTTTCGAGTCGCCACGGCCGTAGGTCCTCCACCTAGATGCATCGCTGACAGAACACAATGTACCACAGAAAGCGCACGAATGTCACGCATCATTCACAGAGCCGCAACGGCCGTATGTCTTGCAAGGCTTATACCCGAGGTGCTCTTGGAAATAACACCACAGTGCGACAACGACAAGTCACATCGGCGGACGGAGTGGCGGTCCACCGACAACGTGCGTTGATATCTGATGCCTAAAGGCTAAAGTCCGCACCAAGCATCTCTCGGATTCAGCTCGGGTTGTCCAAAGCAGTCCGGCCTTCCCAACGGAGACGATGCGAAACTCTTTGCAGCCACGAAGGGACCACAGCGTGGCAGCCTCACCACAAGCTCCCGACAGGCAGCGATGTGGTTTTACCCCGTTGAGTAATTCGCTAGCCCGAAGTGTGCTCTGCTTGCGCTCGTTCTGCCGAGGCAGTGGCGTTGAAGGGCAAATCAATCCCCTTTTGCGACGTCGGTGGCGCTCAGGCAACACCATTCGTCGCTTTTTTCGTGGACGAAAATTGTGGTGCCTGAGTTAGTGCCTGTCGGCGCAGGTGAGATGAGTTTCGCCGACTTTGCAGGCAGACGGTTTTCGTGTTGGGACATTGGATCACTGGGATATTGAATGTTGTTCCGAGGGTATGTGATGGTGATGCCGAGGATTCTGTATGTCGAGATGGCGAGCGAGATGTGGATATAAGGGCGTTGGTAGGTCGTACAGAATTCGTTTCTCATCAGCATCAGCATCAGCCGCAAGCAGAACAAGAACAATCAAACAGTTCAATCACATCAACTCAACTACTACCACAGTCAACACTCTACCCACCACAACAACTCAAACAACACACTACACAACAATCATCATGCCTGCCGCATCAGACTACAAGGGTGCTTTCACCTCCTACTCCAAGGTCGACGACCTCCCCGGCGCTAAGTTGGGCGAGCACTTGCACCACATCTTCTCTGGCATCAAATCTCGAACTGCCACTCCTTCCACTTCACGCAACACTTCCGTCGCTCCTTCAAGAGCCCACTCGCCTGTGAGGGAGATGACCAAGTCAACGGAGGAGACCAAGGAGAAGAAGAAGGGTTTCCGAGAGGGAGGATATTATGCTTTCTAGATGAAGCTTTGGGCAGGGAATTGAAGCGAAGGAGTTTTATGGGCCAGGGCTTTTCTTTTGTAATTTGGCGCGGAGTTTCGGTGATGGCCATTGATCAACGAGGGGAATTTTGAGCAGGATACCCTTTGAAAGGAAAATTGATTAGACGGATGGAATAGATTGGGATGTAGGAATAGGAAATATGTGAATGAAAAACTTCAATATTGCAAAATGTCTCGCAAAATATACTCGGCTTCTTCGTGCTCTACTATCTTAATCCATCATTGGTCTGTTGTGGCTTCTCTCGAGATCGGGCAGGTATATCATGGGTAAACTGGCTTCCTGTTCAGCTCTCATCGCTTGGACATGGTCGCTCGTGGCCCTCAATGCAGGCACGCCGCAGCTGGGACAGAGTTCCATGTTTGGTCGGTCTCTTTTCAAACGGATCTAGCTCCAGGAATGCTGTCTTGTTGCATGCTGTAGCTCATGTACGAGATGGCTTCTGCTTCCGGAGTAGATTTGCTTGCGCTTGAGATATCATTGCTGGCCGATGTAGTCTGATCAGATCTCCTAGGCTTAAATCTGGAGACGAATGGAAGCGCTTATGCGCATCTGTGGTTCTTGACCGGCTCAAACAACCCGCAAAGCGTGCGGGGAAGGTTAGTGTATATCCGAATTCAGGACGTCGAATGGCATGTTGCAAGACTGTCGGCCTCGAATAGTGAATTCGGTCGAATAACCAATGCACATCACTCAGGAGACCTGTACACCTCACTCATACCTCGAATTTCCCCACTTCTCCTTCTCCTCAGCATACGCCTCCTCAATCTCCTTCCCTAATCCCTCCAAATTCCCCGTCGTCTCACTCCTCACACTTTCCAGCAGCCCCATCTTCCCCAGCGCATACGCCATTGCACTCCCTTTCCACCTCTTCTCGTACTCCAACCTCGTCACCCGCTTCCCCACCTCCACAAACCGTATCGTATGCAAGATCCACATTCCGTACTGCAGCTCCTCCCTATACGCAAAATCTTTCTCTCGATTCCGAAGAACTTTGGCATTGCGAAGAACTCCAGAACCAGGAATTTCGATTTGGAGGACTTCATTGCGGAGGGCGTGGATGGGGCCGAAGGTGTGTTCGTTGCGTTTGAGGATCATGGCGTCGATGGGAATGCTGCCGCGGATGAGAGCTCCGCGGACGAAGGTGTATTCGAGGGACTTGTCGCGGACATAGGTCGGTGTTGCTTTGATTTCGGTGGAGACTGTATGGGAGATGCTAATGAGGGAGGGCGAGAGGAGGAGGGCTATGGCAGCAGTGAGGAGGATGAGGAGGGTAAGTCTTGAGGGCATGCTGGAAAATTGTCAAGGTGGGTGATCCAGGTCTGGAGAATTGGAAGTGTTGGAGCTGGAGGTAGAGAGAATCGTCATTGTGAGCTTGCGAGTTGCGACACGTGGAATGCGTCTTTTTTGGTACGCGGGCTGCTTTAGCCAAAGGTTGTTGTCGTGCTTGGTGGGGAGGAGCCGAGGCATCCTTCGCGTCTGTACCAATGTTTGGGCCTTGGTGCCTGATCACTCTGGACTTCTCCTGGCCAGTTTCAAGACACATTGTTTTCGCCCAATGTGCGACTTTCTTCGCTGTTCATCTGGATGGCCAGTGGAAGCCAACTGGAGCTCCATGAAGCTAGCCAAGAGCATCTCTGTACACCCCAAGAACTCAAGCTAATGATCTTGGCTTTAAAGGTTCACTTCTCGTCGAGAATGGATTGGCACTGCCAGTCCTATGCGAATCGACAATCTGTCGTTGCATCCGGCTGACTTTCGCGTACTGGCATGAAAGCGGCGAGAAAGAGGTGTGTATATTCTGCCAACGGGGTATCTTGAAAGTTGCTATCAAAGTAAAACGCTATGCTGTCGTAAAGGTATAGAGCCTTGATCATGCCCCTGATAAGAGAAAACTAGCAGACGTCAGCACAAGTTGAGTGAAAAGCTTCCACCCTGACACTTACTACGACCCTCCTAGAGTTCCTGCCAACGCGAGGAACGTCAGGATTCCCGCGCCAGCTCTGTCGCCTGTAGTAATGGGAGTCACCGGGTCTGCTGGATCCTTGTCGCCACCTTTCCATCATTGTCAGTTGAACGTTGCCAAAGGAAGGAAAAACCATGCTTACCTGTTCCCGCGTTGGGATCCCCCTGACTTGTGCCTCCTGTCTTCGCGCTCACTGGCGCCGCAACTTCGTTGATCATGAGAGCTCCAATGATCTCGAGCGCAGCCATTTGTTCTCCGACACCAGTGAGTCCATCGTATGTCGTGTTCTGTGTCCATTGTAGACCACAAGAGTTTCCGCTCGTGCCACCGGAACACTGCTGCCCTGCTGCTACTGCACTGGCCTCGATATATGGCCGTATCTGGTCATACAGGAAAGGAGCATATTTGGTACTGATGGCCATGAAGCGTGACAAGTACGCCTTGAACGATTGCTGATCGGTGTTGCAATTCTTAGTGGGCTCGCAGACCTCTTGCATGATCATGTTGTTCGTGCCAGTGAAGTAATTGCGCGCGGTAGCATTCCAAAGATTCTGCGTTCGGGTCTTCCATTCGTCGGCGCTGACTGATGACGCAGATGCATCCGCCTCGGTGCTGTTCCACATCACAGACGCCCCGTAAAGCATCATGCCGGCGGTGTAGGTCCAGAGGGTGTGATCCAAACTCGTGCAGTTGTCGTCAATACTCGTGCCATCATAAACGTCGAAGTTCTCTCCAATTAAGCCAACCGCGTCCATCCAATCCCAAGCCTTTTCTGCCCATTCGAAGTAGGTGTTGTTGCCGGTGTATGCCCCAAGTCGTGCCGCAAGATTGAATAGGCCTCCGTTGGAAGCAGTATTCTTGTAATCGTATCCGTTGTTCCACGTGAAGATCTGCCATCTCAGACCTCCAGCACAGTCTGCAGAGTCCCATCGAGCTGCCTGAGAATTGAAAACGCCTTGTGCCAATCCTAGCCAGCCCGTTTCGCCATCGGGTGGGTTCTCGAAATTCACTTCGGCTGCAGTCATCACAGCGCAGCCCCAAAAGTATTGATCGTCATTTCCCTCGGCTTTCGTTTGGTTTGGTGGCTACTATTGAGTTAGCACATCGATCGAGCTGTGCCTCCAACGATTCATCGTTACCATGTAGTTGTCATCCGGGCCCACTTGGAAGAGGAGGCCTTGTTTCGTGATGGCATTGAACTGAGTGTCGCCCGTATAATACCAGTAATCGATCAAAGCATTAAACATTCCGCCTCTGAACAATTGAACGTCAGTCGCCAAAGACTGGAATTGGCGCGAAACTCTGCCACTCACGTTTCCCACCAGTAGTAGGGATCGCCCAACTCTCCAGGAATTAGACCAGGTTCGGCGCCGTGATAATAGCCCACCATTTCCGCAGCGATTGTCTTGGTTGCGCTCTTGATGCTGTCCGAGTCGCCAACAGTGACTTGGATAGCATACGCCAGTCGCGAGATGGCCAGCGTTGCCGCTACAGTTTGTAGAGCGCGACGCATGTTGGAATGAGTACAATTCAAGCGAGTGTTTGAAAAGGAATGTCAAGAATCCCGGCCGCACGTTCTCACTTGTGCCAGCCTTTACTTCAACTTCACCAGCCCGTTGAAAGAAGATCGATGAAGAAGGTTGGTGAAAGATGCTGCGAATGACCAGCCAGTGGCACAGTCGGCCGCTTCCATCCTCAGGGACATGAAAACACGCTGCGGTTGACGTACGCTTGCGCGCGCGTAAGTGGAGACGAATCGTAATCGGGGGCGTCTCGAGGCCCGGGTGGCACGGCAAGCAGTGCTAAGCTTTTAGCTTAGCACACTATGAAGTGTCTTGTCCCACTCACGGGCCCACTGGAATCCTGAGGAGCGTGAGGCCGAAGTGCGCGCGAGACCAGTCGATTTGTTTGCTGCTGTGCTGCGCCCACATTTCGCGACTCGCAGCGTCCAAGAATAGCCTGGCCGTGTGGCTGCTGCTGTGGAATGGGCGGCGCCGATTTCGTGCACCGGAGATGATGTGCTGCATCGTCACGGCCAGCTACGCGACTCTCTCCAGCTCCTCCGCGTGCTCTGCTTTCATTATTTCCGCAGTGGTGGTTCTGTGGTTGGAGATGCTGACGCACAGAAGCTGGACTGTCGTCCCATGCTGGAGGTGGCCATGAGGAGGGCGCACCGCGATCCTCTCGCTTGCTGGCAGTGCCGAAGTTGAGACACCGGCACCCATCCTCGTTGCAGAGCTCTCGACACTCTCTGTCCAGTCATCCAGATTTCGCCTTTTTCCTAGTGGCCTGGCCGCAGTGAGGCTGCCATTGGGATCTGGGACGCATCCGCAAGGTTCCGCGCGTGGCTCAAACAGAACCGCTGAGCGCCATGCTAGCTGGGGAACACGCCCAACACGCTCCGTGCAATTGAAAGCGCACGCCGGCGACATGTCCTCCGCCATGTCAAGACATGTTGTCGTGAAGATGAAATTGACGAGACCAAGAACGCAGAAGCCTTCGCCCAGACATCGCAGCTGCTGACGACTTGAAACACGCCTCGACACGAGGAGCATGTCGTCGCGTCATCTAAGCTTTCCACGCTTATCAGATCTCGCAACTTCACCTTCAAACAATTAATGCAAAATGTCCGACTCGAATGAAGAACAAAGGCTTCCATCGGATAGAGACTTCGGTGAAACCGGCTACACAGATTCGAGCCCCCTCATCGGGCACCATCACGGCGAGGAAGATGAAGCACAAGACACGAAATCCGAACCTCTATCCATTCTCACCTTAATCGCCTTGACATGTGTAAATGGCGGACTACAAGTCTTCTTCTCGACCACCATGGCCAACCTCGCTGTTTGTCTTCCCAGCTTTTCCGATCACCAGATACTGACAGCAGAACCAGCCCTACCTCCAACGCCTCTCCCTTTCCAAATCCGCTAGTGCAGCCATAACCATCTCTCTGCCTCTCTCCGGCTCCTTCATTGGCCCTCTTTCTGGTGCCATCTCCGACCGCCTCCGAACACGCTTCGGTCGTCGAAGACCGATGATGTTCATCGCCATGCTCTTCAGCATCGCCTTCCTTGGCCTCCTAGCCTGGACTGAAAATATCGTCCCTGAATCCAATCTGTCGGGACGTAAAGCTGCTGCAGTCTTGTTCACAGTCCTCCTCAGTATCGCTGTGCAACCTGTACAAGCGGGCGTGAGGGCTCTCATGGTCGATATTGCACCCGCGGCGGAACAGAGTCGAGCGAGTGCGTACGCGAGTAGGATTCAAGGCGCCATGTCAATTTTTGGCTTCTTTGCTTCTTCGTTGACGTTGAATTCTTTGCCTGGACTGGGGAGATTCACGCAGTTTCAGTGTTTGGCTTTGTTGAACTTTTTGACTTTGGGTGGGACGGTGCTGTTGACTTGTCTCTTTATTCGAGAGAGGGACAGTAGGAGGTTGGGCTTGGAAGATGATGAGGGAATGGGTATTGGAGAGTTCTTCGGGAGGCTATGGAGGACCGTGAAGGAGTTGCCGCCCACGATTGGACAAGCGTGCAAAGTGCAGATTGCGAGTTGGACGGCGTGGTTCCCGTTCTTGTATTACAATACTACGTATATCGGCGAGCTGGGTGAGTTCTCAAGATGCTGCATGAGGAATTAGTTTGCTGATTGATGCATCGCAGTTGACGTTGCAGAACGAAGCGAAGGCGATCAACTTGCTCAAGCAGGCTCAGTGGCGAGCCTCTGTTTCGCAGCAGTAGGCTTCTTCTTCGTGCTGGTGCTCCCGGTCGTCCTACCGTACATCAGCAGATACTTCCACGGAAACCGCCAGGCCATCCACGACGCGGAGTCCAACCCTCGAGACCTAATTTGGCTCTGGCTTTTAACGCAACCCGTCCTCGGCTTACTCCTTGTCCTCACCCTCGCGGCAGCATATCAATGGCAAGGCACAGTTCTCATTGCAGTGGCAGGTCTTCCTTGGGCGGTGACGCAGTGGGTGCCCTGGGCTGTCATTGGTTACGAGACTTCCAGATTGGGACTTACCGGTTCACGAGGAGGAGATGAATCGGGTGATAGCCAATCCGGCGCCATACTAGGTGTACACAACATGGCGATTTCACTTCCGCAGGTTCTGGCTGGAGCGATTGCTAGTGCCATGTACAAGATTGCAGAGTCGGCGGGTAGTCAAGTGCCAACTGCTTGGGTGTTGGCGTCAGGTGGTCTTGCGGCTTTTGTGGCGTCGTTTCTTTGCAGGAAGATGCTTTGATGGCGTGACTAGATTGACGGGCCTAGATCGCATCGGGCGAGATCATAGTTTATCATTCCACGCTTTCAGAGGATGGCATTTGAAAGAACAGATTGAATGTGAGTGAAATCGGCCGTAATGTGTGCAGGCTATCTAAGTAGATGCTGCTAAAGTGTGCAGTCCCGCGCTGTATTCGCGACCACTATTGCGCCGCCATGGAGTCTCCAAACTTGGTGTGTTGGCGAGCGTGACGGATTTTACTCAACAGCAAGCTACTCAGGCTATTCCTCCCTTGTGACCCGCCTCCTTGGCTGCCTCAGAGCCCTTGGTGAACGTACCGTCCGGGTTGCGGCCTGGCAGAGCGCCGCCTTGAGCTTGGTCTGCACCCTCGCTCTCATCAGTCTTGCCTGTAGCATGGAGCCCACCGAGGTGTCCAGCCTCCTTGGCAGCTTCACTGCCCTTGGTGAACGTGCCGTTGGAGTTGCGGCCCGCTGGGTGAGAGTCGGCGGTGGTCTCAGCCTACAAATCGTCAGTGGAAGCATGCAGCACAAAGATCAATCAAATGGATACCTTCTCTCCGTCGTTCTGATGAGAGTGCAAGCCACCGAGGTGACCGGCTTCCTTGGCAGCCTCACTGCCCTTGGTGAAAGTGCCATCTGGGTTGCGACCTGGAAGATGATCCTCCTGGAGTCGTGTCAGTACCAGTCAATGCGGGCTAGAGTTCGTCACGGTACCTTGGAGTTGGAGTCACCGTTCGCGGAGTGTCCGCCATGAGAAGCCTTGCCGCCCATCGAGGCGATGGCCTTGACCTCCTCAGTTGGGCGGTTGGCGAAGTTGGCTGGGTTGGTGGAAGCCATTTTGCGAGATTTGTGCAGAGTCGTGCTTGGAAGTGTGGTATGAGTATGACTTCGGTTGTGAAGCAGGTCGATTGCGTTGTGTTGGTCGAACGTGCGAAGTTGTGATATCTTTGTACTTCACTTGCTGCCAAGACCTGCCGCTGCCTGGCGTGGCAAACAGGGAAGTGGCAGCTTGACTGACGCGAGACCAACGCGAAAACCTGCTGTGGAACCGCTGCTCGCTCTTCATTGAATCTTCCGTGCGTGTGGCCTGATGTAACTCCACCAATATGTGTGCTTCCACCTATGGCTGTTGTCACCCGTCCTGCTGAGGCGGATTGCTTCGGAGCGCTGTTGACCGGTCTTCTACATGGACTTCGGATTGGTTCCAGACATGTTCAAACCGCTCAGTCATGGCACAGTGCAGCCTGAGTGCAGCCTGCCGCGGACCATCCTGCATTGGCTGTCTCCGATCAAGTTGGCAGCCGAGCACGGTAGCATTTTCCTCCCGGAAAGCGACTTGTATGGCAGCTTGCAGCTGAACACGTAGTCACCGTCTCTCTGAAGGGTCTGTCTAGTATCTTCATCGCAGCTTTCGACGCATGTCGGCATTGCGCAGACGTAGACATACGGCCTGTGGTTCATCTTGGGACATGCTGCCAGGCAATTTCGAGTCCTGTGTCACATAGCGCTTCGACATTTGCGTTCTGTCAGCAATTCAAGGTGCATTCCTTACAGCGGAAGTCGGCAGCACAGGGAAGGTCATATCATTGAACCAAATGACATGTGTTGTAGCGAGAATCCTTGAAATCAAACGATTGAGAAGCTCCGAGAACTAGTCTGATTCAACGGCGGTCAATTGTTGGCCAGAGCGGCCAGATCGCGAAGGCGCCGTGAGTCAGGCTGCAGATATTGGGTAGCGCTGCTGGAAATTATGTTCTCAAAGTCTACTTGCAAGGTCGACTCGACATCGCGGGGCGGGTGTTCACACGGAAAGCGTGAGTCGTGTGGCGAGTGTTCAGATTGAAGGTCTTCGGAATGGTTTCAGGCCCCGCGTTGCGTGCCAGCAGACCAGAGGCTCAAACATTGCGTATCGACGTCGAGACGAGGTGTGGTCGGGACAGGTTGTCTTCAAATCTGTACTGAATTGAAGGAGGGAAAGAGGGTACTGAAAGCGGACGGCAATCGACATTCACTACGGCATACCATAGTGAAGAAGTGCACGCGCCACGCAGCTGACAAGACAGCTTGTGATCGATGTCACTCTCCAAGACATCTATGTAATGCATCTCTTGGTGCCTAGGTGCCACTGACACCTTCACCCACCAACCTGCGACCGACGCATCATCTCCCACGCTCCCTAATAACCGCCTGCTATCCCATCGCCGTAATCCCTTTAGCCACGCCGCGTCATTTCACAGGACATGACCGCATTCGCCGGCGGTCCTGGCAAGACTGCTCCGAAGCTCGCAAACGACTTTCTACGATTCGATCCCTTGCACTGCGACCGCAATGCGAATTACCTCGCAGATTTCACACCTCCCGTCGGCGAGGGCAAGCAACTTGCTCCGAAGATAGGCAGCTGCCAACATGAATACTCCACAAAGCACGCCCAAAGCATTCCGCCGCCGCTCGATCTGCGAGCCGATGGAGGCACACAGTACAAGCTTGCAGTGTGCTGCAAGAAGTGTAGGATACATGCGGACATCCGCATCAGCTACGCTTTTGCGGTGAACCCATGCCCAAACTCTCAGGACCCGCTACATCACTTCGTGCGGCGGCATGAGTTGGACGTGGCTATACCAGACCGAATAGAATACGCCTGGCAGTGCTCCTCAGAGGGATGTCGCGCCGATCTCAGAATCAGCTTCAGAACGGCGAAGATACAACCAACAGAACGGACTATGCTGGTGGATACGGATCGACTGAAGAAGGCGTATGAGGCGATGGTGCGAGAAGAGCCGGAAAGGGAAGGCATACGGCAGGCGACGCCGGTAGAAGTGTTGCAAAGATTGAGGAGATACATCAAAGACGCTTTGAATACTGAGCACGCGCGAAGATCGTTTCCAGCAAACAACAAGCGCTTTGGGGAAGCTTTTGGCGTGTATGGAGCGGACTGCTATGAGTTGCTCACCCGGCTGGGTTTCAGATACTCGGTAGGCTATGTGCGTGTTCCCGCATTTATCTGTACTGACAACACATAGCAAGCACAGGGGGACCAAGAAGCAATGTGGCAGCTGCCCGATCCTCCGGTGCTGGACGATCGGTTTGCTGCGCAGGGCAACAGCCATCGCGAGCTACTTGAGGATATCGAGACCGAGCTGCACGCGCTGATCATCAAAACCGCAGCCGAGACCAACGCCGTGCACCCTGCAGCGTCAGAAGGGTGGCCACTGGCTGACCGCGATGTCGACCGAACGCTTGCTGCGCAGGGTTGTATGTCTCTCTTCATTGTTCCGTTTGCGCGGTGTCCACGCTAATGATATGCAGACCCGCGTTTCTCATCCTTGCGGCGGCAGGTGGCATCGCCGGAGGAGCTTCCGTTTGTTACTCCTGCCTTCTGACATCCGCGCCTGCAGCTAACATCAACGTTGCAGATACTTTGCATCACTCGGCATCCCACCCGACTCTGCGGATTCCATCGTGACATGGGCTGTCGACAAGCAGTTCACTACTGACCCACAACGACAATCGTATTACTTTGAGTGCTTACAGATCATTGCGGAGGCTCGCAAGACAGAGGACCTGCAGACAACGCTCGCGCTCGTGGAGTCCCGCGGCCTGATTAGCCGAAGAGACATTACAGCCGCCTATCGATACCTGGACATTTCGCAAACCGACGCGCAGACAGCCGACGACGAGAGGATACTGAACTTGTTCTACGTGAGAACTTCCGATTCGGGACCTGAAGCCAAAGAGGAAGCGAGACGCGCATTGAGAAAGATAGGACTTGTACGACAAAGCCAACGCCTGATTCGGGCCGCCGAGCAGACAATCGAGACATACGAAGAGGCCTTGGACTGGCTCGGAAACGGCGCCGATCGCCAGACTGCGGACGATTGGCTGATATCTTTTGCTGGCACAAAGCGCGAAGAGAACGAGGAACTGACGCGCAAAGCTATCTCGGTCATTGCGCACGAACGGAAAAGTGACGCCCTCAACCAGTGGTTGTTGACGGGTCAAGCAGACGGCTACCAAATGGACAAGGAAGAGGCATTGCGCCAGCTCGGCATCCCCGAATCATGGGCCACCATTGACAAATCGATATTATCGATGCAATTTGACGTGGCGCGTATGGACCGGCCGGGCGAGCAGACGGAAAAGGCGATCGCTGCACTTGAGAAGGCCATAGCCTCCGAGCAGACTTCGCGGTCCGCTGAGACTTGGCCAGTTGGGCTCACCAGTCATGGCAACACTTGCTATCTGAACTCCCTTCTGCAATACTACTTCAGCATCAAGCCTCTTCGCGAGATTGTGCTGAACTACGATCAATACAAACTGGACACGGAGCACCACACCAGCAAGGATGAGCGGGTAGGCCATCGGAAGATTTCCCTCGAAGAGGTCAAAGGTGGTCAGCGATTTGCGCGTGACTTGAAACAGCTCTTCGATCGCATGATCAAGAGTCCGAGTGAGCATGTGCGGCCCGAAGACGATCTTGTATGTCGTGCTTTTCTCGAAATGAAGGACTACGCTTTGTTGTCTTCGGCGGTGCAGGAGCTGCGAGCCGAGCACGCTGAGAAGGCGAACGGCGTGGTGGAGAACGAGAACGAAGTGAAAGCGGATGACAACGAGCCAGCTCATATTCCATCGTCCAACAGAGTCGCGTCCGATGCTAGCAGCGTAACATTGCGAGGCGAAGAAGATGTTCCAATGCAAAATGGAGAGCTGCCCCCAACGCCACCTAAATCGCCACCCCAGGACGACTCTGCAACAGCACCTCCGCTCCCACCGCGGCGCTTTTCGACCACGCGCGAACACGCACTTGAGAAGGCACAAGAGAAAGCAAAAGCGCAGCAGGACGTTACTGAAGTGCACGACGATGTGTTATTCAAGTTGAGAGCCGGCATGACACCACGAGGCGCAGATGAGACAGGCGAACAGGAAGATGATCTGCATCGTTTGTTCAAATACAGCATGATTGAGACCTCAGTCAAGAACGGAGTCGATGGTAAGAAGAAACCATTGCTTGACATGGCGATTACCATTCCGCCTCCCTCTGGAGCAACCGACATCTACAGTGTGCTGGACCAATTCTTCGACCTGCAAAGCGTCGGCGAGACAACCGAGGCTGGCAACACGGAAGCCTACAAGTCATTGGAAGTGCTACCACCTTTACTGCAGATCAACATTACACGCATCGATTACAACAAGGAACGAGGTGCATTCAAGTCTGAGGCATGTGTGAAGCTCGAAGATGAGCTCTACCTTGATCGATATATTGATACTTCGCACCCTGATGTGTTGCCGAGGCGGAAAGCTTGTTGGTCCTGGCGTCAGAAGTTGCACGCGCTGCGAAAAGAGAAGAAGGCCATCGACGATGCTCCACAAGTTGTCAACAAGCCGAATGACCTCAGCGGGCCACTCGTGATGAGCGAGGCCGGTGAGTATCTGCACGACATGCCTAAAGTCAATGCGGAACTCGAATCGCTTGGTATGAACGGCGTCGAGGTTCCGGAAAGCTTGCCCATAGCTGTCATGTCGGAGACACAAGACCAATTGGCCCGACTTCTGCAGCTGGAGAGTGAGATCGCCGAGATCGAGCCACGCCTCAAGGATCAGTTCAGCGAGTTCAAGAAGATCAAATATCGTCTTGCTGCTGTCTTTTTCCACCGAGGCAGCTATGGTCACGGACATTACTGGATCTACATTCATGACTTCGAAAATGACGTCTGGCGAATGTACAATGACGAGCGCGTGGATGAGTTCAAGAATATCAACGAGATCCTCGAGGCAAATACCTGGAACCATGGCACTCCAACTTTTGCTGTGTACGTTAAGGACGATCACAAGACTGAGATCGTGCAGCCCGTGTGTCGAGCTCCGGAAGCTGTGCCGGAGGCGGATCCTCAGGCGGTTCCTGATATCGACGTTCAGATGCATAACGGCGGAAACGAGCCTGAAGGCACGATGGATCCACGACACATGATGGTCCGTCGGGACTCCGCCAGTGGTCTCGATAGGAAAGAGAGCAGTGGAGAGTGGGACTCAGCGCGAGATGTAAACAATAATCAGTGGTAGAGCTTCACTCTTGCTGACATGGATTTTGTCGTAGATGCCAGCATCTCCGGTGTTTATCCATTACACATACGATGAGCAAAAAGACCACGACACATTTCGGCTACCTCCTCATCACAAGATGTTTGCTGCGCGAGATGGAGGACTAGAAGTAAATCATGGAGTTTCGCATGAGGACGACGAGAAGATGGCTTTCTAAGGCATTAAAACGGGACGAAAACGAATCGCATTGCATGCATGATGAGCACACTGTACAGTATTATCATTGACTGTATGATACCCCTTAGCGAGCGAGAGAGATGCGACATTCTATGGCATAACAGGCAAAGAAGATGATACAAGCTTTCTCGAGCCTTTGAACGTTCCTCTTCAGTATGCAGTGCGCTTGAGTCTCATTCGACCAACTTTATGCACCTGCTCCGAACGAGCGTTCGCTCCGGGCTTGGCGAAGGATTTGGCTTCACTAGGCAATACTTTTCTGCAGCTGCCTGTGGCTTGTAGCCCTTGTGAAAGGCTGAGCTAAGCTCGCCACGTGCGTCGGGTTGTCATTTCTTTTGTCAATTCGAAGCGAGTGCGAGGGAGAAAAGGGTAGAGCAAGCGAGGGCGTGATGAAGTGCTGTTCGACTGGGGGTTTGTTGATGCATTGTTGCGCGGCTTTGCCGTGACTTTTCAGTTACTATTGCTCCTCGTGTTATTGTAGCGTATCGAGTGGTGAACGTACTGATGGCAAACGAAAAGCTGCAACTGGTGTGATGTGTGATGAGATGGGCAATGTGCCGCTTGTGACGATCCTGCTGTACTTTGAAGATTAGCGTGCTCGGCAGCATTATTTGCGGCTGTGGGCTAGTACTTGTCCGTTGTACTGTGTATCTTGAGGAAGTTGCCGAGCGAGACGAGGGCTGTGCTGCGTTGCGGCTGCTTCTGCTACGTACGCGACTTCCTTTCTGTGATGCGGAGGATGGGTCTGTGACGGCGAGAGTTTCGATTTCATGACCGGATACGCGTGAGGACTCGGCAGTTGACGATTTTAACGAGAAGCTCCTTTCTGTGCCAGCGTTGGGTCTGCGCTGGAGTACGTTTGTTTGCGAGGATCTGGATTGAGCTGGGGTTGAAGTCCTGCGGCAAGAAGGAGGGCGCCTCCATGTCAGGTCAAATATGCTTTCCTCATTCAGCAAGCAGGTTCGGATCCTGGCCATCACCTGCGTAGTCGTTGTTGTTCTTACGCTTTCGATGCTATCTCACACGAGACGCGTCACTCCAGAGAAACTCCATGTACAGGAAGGCATTCACCATTCAACGACGGCAGCCACGACTCATCCCATCGATGATTTGATGCGCTCCGGGAACAAGCAGTTCGAAGATCTTCTGTGGAAACGAACGAAAGGCCTCAATGCCGCTGCTGCCGTGTACAGAACTTCTCGCGGTCGACATCCACCGCCAGGATGGGACAAGTACATCTCATGGTGCGAGAAGAACAATGTCTACTTGATTGAGGACTTCTTCGATTCGATGTATCGTGATCTCGCACCTTTTTGGTCGGTTTCTCCGGAGAAGATGAGACTTTTCCCTCAGCAGTGGCATAGGACGCTAAGCATCCGGAATGGTTCTGTTCTGCAGCGGCAAATTGGCGCATGGAATCTTGCGAATTGGACTGGCTTGTGGCAGAGTGCAATTGAAGCTTTACCGATCAAGGATCTGCCTGATGTGGATCTGGCAGTGAACCTGGATGACGAGCCGAAAGTTTTCGCGAGTTATGACATTCTGCATGAGGCGACGATGCAGGCGGAAGAGGAGCGTTTGAAGCATGTCGAGACTCCGCTGGATGAGATTTACTCCGAGTTTAAAAAGCTCGAGGAATTCAACGAGAAGCTGCGAAATGCATCAGCTGAGAATGCGCTCTTCAAGTGGTCGGACAGGCCTGCAACAGAGCCAATTTGGGAGGCTGTTCGGGATATCTGTCCGCCTGGCGCACCTGGGAGGCTCGCGGTGACGAATGTGAAGTACAACACCTCCGCAGAGACGTACTGGTCGCAGCTGTCTGATGGAAAGCACATGGATCGTGGTTTTGTTCGAGACTGGGCAGCTTCCAAGTCTGCATGTCTCAATCCTGCACTTCGCGAGGTCCACGGATCTTATGTCGGGCTGAAAGCATACAGCATCGAGGAGCCCGTTGGACACGACGATACGCGGCATATGCTTGAAGAACTTGTGCCGCTTCTTTCAGGCTGTAAGATCAGTGGCGTCAGTAGTGACATTCTGCTCCCGCCTGCAATCGAGTTTGCGTCTTCGACGGATGATTACATCTACGACCCGCACCTTGCCAAACCATGGTCGGAGAAAGAAGCCAGCATCATTTGGCGCGGGATGGCGAGTGGAGGCGACCATACGGGAGATAACTGGACTCGATTTCATCGACATCGGTTGGTGGCGATGCTGAACGGGACCCTCGTCGCAGAGCATTTTCGATATCGGGAAGCAGAGAATAAAGTGCCTGCGGAAGTCCCAGGGGGCAGTCCTCCACTTCCACACAATTTCCCACTCCCTCCTACTACCGACGGCGCATATCCCTTATCGCTCACATCTGCGCCCGATCTTGCAACCGCAATCGAGACGTGGCTGAACAGCATGACGCCCAAAGTCCGCTCGGGCTTCAATCATATGCAGTGCTTCAAAGAGAATGCCTTCCTGACGAAAAGCTGCTGGTACATGGATCCTTGGTACACTGTTCTCGAGAGCATCCCCAGCGCCGAGCAATTTCAGTACAAGTTCTTGCCTGATGTCGACGGGCATTCGTATAGTGGGAGATTTCTCGGTTTCTTGCAGAGCAACAGTCTTCCGATCAAAGCGACTGTGTACGACCAGTGGCATGACGGGAGGTTAATACCGTGGAAGCATTTTGTGCCAATGGATAATGGTTTTGGTGATCTGTATGGGATTCTGGAGTACTTTGCGGGGTACGATGTGGAGAAGATTGAAGGTGGCATTGGCGAGGATGAAGTATTGAGAGGGAGACCGGGACATGATAGACAGGCGGAGAAGATTGCAACAGAGGGAGCAAGCTGGTCGAGGAAGGTCTTGAGGAGGGAGGACCGATTGGCGTATCTGTATAGGTTAATATTGGAGCTTGCGAGGTTGAGTGATGATAGGAGAGGGAAGATGGGCTGGGTCGAGGATCTGAGGGGGAGAAATGGGACTGAAGCAGATGTGACATAGCTGCAGCGTTGTATTGATGAAGTCTCGATATTGGCATGATTGGCATGTCTCGCCAGATGTCACATGCTGTTTTGTCTCCGGCTAAAAATAAAAGCGGCCGTGGGGCGGATTGGCCTCCACTACCCGGCCTTCCAAGCTTCTTGTCTTCCATCCATCGTCACTACCACCACTGAAACACGGCAGACGTCGAGCGAGCAGAGAGAAGACAAGAAATGCATTGCTAAGGCGCGAACTTCAGCAATGTCCTGGACGCGAAGCTGGAAGCATGGGCGACGAAAGTGACTCTCCGACGCACCGAGTCGAGAATGAGGCACAATTCTGGGCCGGTATGTGCAACACTGAAGTCCAAGCCGAGGCCGTTCAAGCTGATTGATATGCACAGAGCTCGACGATATCCTCTCGCCGGACCTCATCGTATCGCCTTCTTCTTCCCTCGCTGCGCAGGTCGGCCTTCCAGACTCGCCCACGACTTCCCTCGCGAGCTCTTGGTCCGAGGATCACGAGCAGATCGACGATGCACTGAGACGATACCTCGAATTCACCAGTCAGTACCGCGCTGAGTACTTGCCCACCGAATACCATGTCGCGCGCTGTTGCTGGAAGCTGTTGGACGCAGAATTGTTCAGAAAGAATGAGGACTATGTCCGCCGACAGATTTTGTACTGTCTGCTGCAGGAAGATGAGACGGAGACACTACACCTCGCGGCGGCCATTTTGCTGTTCGATGGCAGGGCAGCAGAGACGACATTCGAGCTGATGCAGGCTGAGGGCACCTTTCAGCGCTTGGTGGAGCTGGTGCGCGATAAGCGAGACGAGGACGTGGGACTGCATCGACTGCTGCTGGAATTGCTCTTTGAAATGAGCAGGATACAGAAGCTGTCTCGTGCAGATCTCAAGGTGATCGATGATGGCTTCATCTTGTATCTCTTTCAACTCATTGAAGAGCTGTCGTCGGATGCGGAAGACCCATACCATTATCCCATCATTCGCGTTTTGCTGGTTCTCAACGAGCAATACATGTGTCTCGCGAACGCGCCGCCTTCACCAGGATCTGCGGAACAGGGCGTGACGAATCGCATCTTGAAGCTTCTGAGCTTGCATGGACCTTCATATCGCACGTTTGGAGAGAATTTGATCTTGCTCCTCAACCGGGAGACGGAATTGGGTCCGCAGTTGCTGATTTTGAAATTGCTGTACCTGCTCTTTACCACGCCTAGCACGTACGAATACTTTTACACAAACGACCTGAACGTCCTTGTTGATGTCATCATCCGCAATCTGCTGGACCTGGACGAGAGCCACGACTCAGACCTGGCGCCAGACCGAGATGGACAGCGAGCCCTTCGACATACCTATCTGCGAGTTCTTTGTCCTTTGCTAAAGAATACTCAGCTTTCACACGAAGGCCAGAATTACAAACGAGAAGAAGTCAGGAGACTACTCCACCTTTTGATTGATCGCACAGGCGCACACTTTGCGCCGGTCGATGAAACTGTCATCAGACTTGTGATTAGGATCAAGCAAATCGATTGGATACGCGAAGAGGGGGATGAATTGGAAGAGGCAGCGGACGAGAAGCTGGCCGAAGTGGAAGCGACACATCAGAGTAAGAGATCAGTGTCAAGCAATGGCGGTGATGAAGTTGTGGCAAAGAAGTTGCTCGGCATGAGTTTGAACGAAGCAGGAGAGAGCTCCCTCAGCGTTGCAGATGTCAGTGCAAAGGTCATCAAGGCGAAACCGACTGTGCCCGCTCCCAGACGAATGCGAAAGACGAGCAAAGTTTCTGCAAATGGATCGACGACTCAGGGTGCTGTTGTGAAGGATGGTCAAGAATTGAAGTTGTCAGAGGTTACGAGTGAGGATGCTGAGACTACACAAGCTGCCATGGTCGAACCTCAACCACACAGAAGGCCCAAATTGCCTCCTGCGCCGCCCAAGTCCAAATATGGACGAAGGGTGACTGGCGATTCGTTGAAGCCGGTCGAGGTGCCGCATCACATACCAGCGAGGAGCGATTCAAGAAGTCCCTTTGCTGATGAGAATGCTGCAACATGAGGTCTGACGGCTGATTTGGACATTGGTGCAAGGAGGCGTCATTTGAGATGCCGTTTCAGCCCTGGAATTGGCTGTGCTACGGAACTGAACTCTGCGCTGACCTTACTTGGCTACGCGCTAGGAGCATGATTCTTCTGACACATCACATCACGATGTATGCTTCATTCCTTTGGACGGCTGCGACACGGGATCCGGCATGGACAAGTCTCCGATACACAAGCTCGACGGGTAAGCTTGATTGATGATCGCCGACGCGTTTGCGTTGTGTTGGTTTCACGACAGCAGTAGGCTCGGCTTCCGTCCCGCGCTGAAAGGGACCTGCATTAGACCGCGTTTGTGGCCATCCTCTTTGTACCTCGCATGAGCATGGTGCGAGGAAGTGTGGCAGCCATGGTGCATGAGATGTGCGTTTCAGGATGAGTTCTCTGCCTTGAGGAGATTGAGCGTCTCACTTTGATGCGTCGACAAGAATTTGGATACATTCAGCGTTTATCAAGCTGCATATTCATCGCATGAGCTTGATAAGGTGACTGCTCGCTGCCATCTGCCTGGACCTGGAATCAAGCAAACCGGGAAGAAAGTGACAGATACACAGCATTGTTACACAACAGCAACTCATCGGAACGACCCTGGTTGCTGGGAACAGCGCCACTTCAGCTTTGCTGCACTTCGCTCTCTTTGATCGAGGTCGAGAAGTCAGTGGGAAAGGAATCGTCTAGAAGGAAGCCCTGAGACTAGATTCGAGCTCCATGCTGAGCATCGGCATCTGCTGACGGGAAAATGTAGCACGAGAACCAAACAGACACACATTTTCAATGAATCAAAGCCGCAAACGCTGCAGCTGACGGCGCGTTGCCATCGGGTCACCACTGCCGTAGTAGCAATATGAAACACTTCTCTTGCTTCCAGGCCGTGCAGGTACTGTGCCTTACCGACGCCACGATCCGAACTTTCTCCAATCAATTTGTGAGTTCTTTGACGTCGAATGTCCCTTTTGTTGGCTGAAGGTCTACTACCGAGATGTCAGTGCTACGGATGACTGATACCGATGGTCTTGTGCTGCCTTTTCTCTTCTGCCTCGAGCCGTCGTTGCACCAGGTCCTGTAAGCAAGCCTCCTGCATGAGCCCTTGGGTGCAGAGTGGAGTCTATCTGTTTGCGTTCAAGCGAGAGTGGAGGGTATCGATCGGTCTTGGTCTGCTCGTAAGGCCGCGGAAGATGAGGTAAGGTATAAGATGCTTGGGATTGTTCCGAGTTCTGCATCTTGGAGTTGACAGACTCGCTCACTACGCTCGTTCGCTTCAATTGCTTTCTGAGCAGTAGTCTGTTGTTCTTTGGATTTCGTTGTTGCTGAGTTTGAGCTTGGTTCAGAGGCAAGATGAAGGCTTACAGCGCACTGATGGCCATTGCTAGTGTGGCTTCTGCTGTGGTGGCTAGTCCAGCTGAGGGTAAGAAAGACGAGTTGAACAATTGAAGAAATTGACTGACGCTCTTCACAGCTAACCCAGCCGCCATCAAGCGTCAAGAATCACCACGCCCTTACGGATATCCGCCTCCGGGATATGGTCTGCCAACTTCGTCTGGCATCTCCGTTCCTGTTGTGTCTACCTCCACCAGCGCTGCTGAGTCTACCGGAGCCACAGAAGTTTCTCCAATCGGTACCTCGGACAGCTCCTCTGCTCCTAACTTCACGCCTTCATTCTCCAGCCTTCCTCGCACCGGTGGGCCGCTCACCACATCTACAAGCACACGCTACTTCACCGAGTCCATCGTCTGGCCTTTCCCAATCGGTACTTCTGTCAGCTCGACTGAAAGCAGTCCTGTCACTCCCAGCAGCTCCAGCTTCTGGTACGCCAACTCTTCTTCTCCTGTTGGCCCAACCGGTACCGCCAGTCCTACGTCAACCTTCACTTCTCGGTCTACCACGACTGTCACGCGTGAGACTACGATCTACATCTCTCCAGTTCCTACCGGTACGGCACCTACTGGTGGTTCTACCGAAGGGTCACCAGTTGGTGCTTCTTCGAGCCCGTACTATGGGAACGGAACGTCTTCCAGCACTGCCTTGGCTGGTCCAACAGCTTCGAATGGTTTCTGGCCAACTGGCTCTCCGTCCACGTGCGGAGGGCTCAGTACGACTTTGCCGTGGAGTGGATATCCTAGCAGCAGTTCTGGGGGCGTTGAGGTGTCGCCGACTGATGCTACGGAGACAACGGGTACGTTCTCGAGTACATCGTTCTCTGTGTCGTATGGTACTGGAAGTTCGTCTACAGATGATGGCAGCACGGAAGTCTCGCCTGTTACTGGATCGGAGAGCTCTACGTCGACCTCTTCTGGGTTTGTGACTTCGACTACGAGGGCCTGGGGTGCTCCGTTGCCGTATGGACCGCAGAGCACGACCTACGGTGGACCTGGGGCGTATGGGGCGTATGGGCAGAACGGGGGCAGAGGTGGTGATCGTGGTGCATGGGGTTGGTGGGGATGGAGAGGGGAGTGAGGTGAGGTGGTCAGATTTTGGAGATGGTTTGATGGCGTTGGTTGGGTCAGGGTACAAGTGACGGGATCGACTCACTGGGCAAGAACTTGAGGGGCAAGCACATGCGAATGCTTCTGCGTAGACGATTTACAGTACATGAAGAGCAATCTCATAGTGCTTGATTAGGTTCCTCGCCATTCCCGATGGACCGTCATCGTCCGAGGTGCGTGCCAGCGAAACGCTGAATAATGCCGCTGTGGCCTGAACAAGGAGGGCATGGTCTTGTGGTCGCGTTGAATATTGCGCAGCTCACTTCACAGCGATCAAAGGGAACCGAAGAAATGCGATAGTGAGATACTGCGACCTTCCCTGAGGCGAATGCGACTCTGACTAACTTCGAGCCAGATCTATTGATTGATCACCGAGTCCGAATCAGCACTTGCAAGAACAAACTCTAGGGGACAAAAATCTCAACCTCTTTTTGTGTTACAACAAGAAGCTACAATTGCGCGACTCATTTCATTCTATTTGCTGCAGGAAACATGTCCTCTTCCATAAAGGAGGCCGCCGCGGTGCAGCATCAAATGGGAGCAATGAGCAAGAGCTGCCGACGAGCAGTACTACACGCCTCGGAAGCATTGCACAAATTTGCACGAGGCAATCCAGATTTCAGATCAACCGAACAATTTGGAGAGTCCCGACATGCTCTCCGCTCGGGACATTCAGGGCCGCCAAGGTCTGCCAGAGAGTGCGATGGAACGGAAGATAACGCACGACCCACCACTCGAGACTCCTCATCAAGCGTTTGCAATCCTTAACACCTGCAAGAGGGAAGGACGCGGAGGGAAACTATGCAGCATATGTCACTCGCTTCCCTTAGAAACCGACGCATTCCGGCATGGATACCGGCTGTTCCATGCCCATCTACGCTCCCTGGTGCACAATGCCGAAATGGGTTGTCCCTTTTGTCTGCTGTGCTTGGCCGCTATCGAGCGCGGAAGTGCACCTGATGCATTCAACGCTGCTCTAGCAAAATCAGATGGGCCTCCACAGGCGCACTTCGTTTGGCTCTGCGGCCAATTCTTCGAAGAACTGCTAATGTCAACCACGATTGATTTGGCGGAGTTGCAGACTCATGGTGAACAGCTGTATGTAACTGTCGGCGGGCCTACTACCGACCGAGGCGGAAATGACGATGACGAGGACTCATACACTAGATACGTCCCGCAAATTGGCGAGTCCATGAGCGTGCCTATGGTCACAGGCTGTCTCTATCTCGTTACTGAGCCAGCAACTCCTCCAGCCAAATGGCTCAGAGGTAAAAAATGTTCAGACGAGATCAAACCTTCCAACCCAGACATTTGCCTTCTGATAAAAGAGTGGACTCAGCGATGTATCAAAACCCACAAGAACTGCAGCAATCAAAAGTCGGACTTCACTCCATCGCGTCTGATACGGATCGGCCGTAAAGGCGCCGCCAGTCAACTGGTATCAAGTCGCGATGACTCTGAACCTTATGTGGCCCTCTCATACTGCTGGGGAGGAAATCACGGGTTGAGGTTGACACGGTCCAATCTTACTGCACTGCAAAACTTCCTTGACGAGTCGAAATTGAACAAGACTTGCCGCGAGGCGCTCGAAGTCACCCGTCAGTTAGGGCTGCAGTACATATGGATAGACGCCCTCTGCATTGTACAAGAAGATCTAGAAGATTGGAGCAAGGAATCGCAGTCGATGGCTCAGATTTATAGTAACGCACATGTGACCCTGCTCGCCAATCAAGGGCCCAGCAGCCAAAATGGCCTTTTCCCATCGCTGACAGCTCTACGAGAACTCCCACGTATTCCCCTCCGCCACTCACATCCGAAGGACCCTAACGCTAATGGAGTAGCATACCTGTGTCTTGAAAGGGCGGTGGGTAGGGGCCCTGCAGAAACACGAGCGTGGTGCCTACAAGAAAGAAAGCTGAGTGCGAGGTTGATCGTTTTCGGGCCCGAACAATTGTCGTTCCATTGTTTGGAGCACATGACGACGGAGCAGGGAGGACGCCTCAAACCGATCTTCTCTTCCCGGCCTATCTTGCCTGGCGGAACTGACATCAAGCGACGTAGGTTGGATATGCTTTTTGGCTGGTACGAAACCGTTGCAGATTATAGCTCGCGACAATTGACCAACCCACTCGACATCTTTGCAGGAATATCAGGTCTGGTTCGAGTGGTGGGTGGTGTTCCTCTGGGAAGGTATCTTGCAGGCATTTGGGAAAGCGATCTTCTACGAGGGTTGCTTTGGCTCCCGTCCAATGGTGGCGACCCTTTGAGACGACCAGTTCGGACAAAACCAACCATTGCACCGCCTTCTGGCCAAGACGTCGTCAAGCGAGCTCCGTCATGGTCATGGGCAGCATTGCAAGGTCCGGTTCGTTATGTCATACAAAGGAATTGGGAAGATCGTATCGTTATAGACAAGGAGAGACGGCGCATCGATCCCGTCCACCGATACCCTGAACGCTGGACTTTGCAAAGTAACGTCGGTGTGACACAGCTCTTCATGCCTGAATGCAAGCTAGAAGTCCGAGCTGTTCTGAAGCAAGTCACAATTTCAGCTTCTCCAGCCATCGATTACTACATGAAATTCGACTGTCATTGGAGACTCGAGTACATCAAGATAATGCATCTTTTCACAGCTATCGATGGGAACACAGAAGGAGAGATCGTGGCTGCAGAAACATTCGACTTGGATGAGAAGCATTCGGCAATCTGTACTGCATGCAAGTTGCTAGCTTTACTGGTCTCAAAGGAGCTCGTTGGGTCGATGGACTACTGTTGACGGAGCACGATGGAGGAAATGGATACGTGCGGGTTGGTGCGTTTCAAATACTCGATCAGGAGTACTTTGACGATCGCAGTGATGTGAGAGCCATCGATCTTGTGTGATGTTGCACGAGAGCACTGGAAGCAAAACATTGTGTGTAGCATCAATTAGCCGAAGCGCTTTCAGTGGTGGCCTGCAAATCTCGACGGACGAACGAGACCAGATAATAAGACCTACGGGCCCAAGGCTCGGTGCTGCGCTTCAACAATTATTAAAGGTGGCGTTGCACTCTCGCAACAGGTCGTTCTTTTGTCTTTGCCGGCAGCGAATTTCCGTCCTGATTTGAGCAGACCAGCGCTCTAGCAATATTACCCAGAACATCGAACAAACGGACTTGCACGTCTCCCAGGCGCATAGTATAGGCTTGGTACGGGTCTCCTAGATAACGTGGCGAGTTTGGTGCCTTCTTATGTAGGGTGTGTAAGAGCAGAATGCATTTAGGCAACTGTTGCGGTCGGCCGCTTTAAAGATCAGTAACGTATATATTAGCGAATCCTGTGCTGTCTATAGCGAAATTGGATCTCTTAGTACCCGCAGGCATGAAATGTAGTGTCTTGTATTCTTCTAATACGCTTCTCATCGAAGCCTCCTACGAGTCTTTACCGTTTTCGAAAAAGTAACCGAATCCCGCATTAAGACTTTCGTATCCTTCTGCTACAAGCCCGTCTTTAGCAAGATAGAAGACTAGCCTAGTACTTTAGCTCTTTGAAATTCCTAGTTAAGGCGTAGATGAACGTACCGAGCAATCTAATAGTGCTCCTCGCAATCGTTAGTTCGTCTATATAGTCGCGCTTACGCCCGAGTACTAGACCGCAGGCAAACACTATAGTTCGCATTCGGTAATCTATAGCATTAACTGCCGGATAATAACTTAGTGCATCGGAGGACGAGCTAGCTATTAGAACCTTATACGTACCTCTAGCAAAATAGGCTAAGGCATTATAATACGAAGACGAGGTGTTAGTAGCATCGATTATATATATATAGCTAGCATCTCTCCTATCCGAGCGTTAGTTTAATTACTCTAGGTATATAACCGATTATAACGAGATACTATAGAATAGTAGTAGTAGCTTACGAGAATAGTAAAATATCTCTGCCCTTAATAGTAATTTTATAGTTATAGACTATTAATATCGTGCCTTAACCGAGCTCTTCTTATAAAGCCTTCGCTTTTTATTTAATTAGTAATAAGCTATTAACGAGAAAACAACTCTCGTGCTATTTAGTTAAAGCTTAGTAGCGAATTATTAGTCGCTACTATAACTATATATTCGTTTTATAGTCTAACTACTATAAGAAAGTATCGACGTATTAGCTATAGAAAAGTATTATATTAGGCGGAATAGTATTCGACCTAGAATACTAAGCCTATAGATACTAATCTATAAGAGTATTAGCTACCGATCGATATAGTAGCTATAAGTATTCTCGCCTTAAAAGTCTTACTAAGCTCCTAAAGAACGTCTTCTATAGAAGTCCTTATATCGTACGCTATAGCTATTCTCGGCGAGCTACTACTTAGAAGAACTAGCTATATCCTATATACTTTATTTAAGATATACTCTAGGTCTTCGTAATAGTATAAGAACTAAAGTAGGCGTTCTACGTTATAGTATTAGCAAAGTCTAACTTTAACTATAGCTAGTAAGATATTACTACGCTTCTATATCTATATACTACTATACGAATATTGCTCCCGAGGGAACTTATAGTCTATACTAGTAGACTTATAGTAAGAGAGCGACGTACGTTTAGGCGAGAAAACTAGGTTCTAGAGGCTAAGATATATATTACTCTTAAGCTAAAGAGGATCCTTATAACTATAATATATCTACCTATTATACTAATATAGCAAATTCTTCCGCCGACTAAGCGAACGCGAATATCTAGTTAGGCTATAATATATTACTACGCGAGTATAGCGATCCTCGAGCTATAGAAGAATTATCTACTAGGAATTCTTTAGATTCGGGTAGTTAAGCGTAAAATTCTAGTCTACTAATCTTAGAAAGAGTAAGC
Organism: Cercospora cf. flagellaris; assembly: GCA_005356885.1. Taxonomy (NCBI): domain Eukaryota; kingdom Fungi; phylum Ascomycota; class Dothideomycetes; order Mycosphaerellales; family Mycosphaerellaceae; genus Cercospora; species Cercospora cf. flagellaris. Next base: position 163,157 of record RJLU01000020.1, read on the forward strand.
TTAGCTTATCCTAGAGACCCTGTTTTCTAATTAGGCAGGTGGACAGGGGGGTACCCCACAAACTACCCTTTTGGGGTGTTAGGTTACGATCACGTGACTAGCACCCAACACCCTTTAGGGGGTCACGTGACCACCACCCAATACCCCCTAAGTCACGTAACCTGACCTAACACCTTCCTAATACGGAAGGTGGCCGGGGGTGCCCCTGTCCAACTACCCTTTTCGGCTAGAAGGTTCTAGAAACCTCTAGGGCGACTGCGTAAGCAGTAGACTAGAAGTTTCTATAGATATCCTTCTAGACTAGCTTCTAGAAGTCTAAGGAACCTCGTAGAATATCGATTTCTAATCGATATTCTATAGTATTCTAAGCTATTCTACGAGGTCCTATCTTTAGTATTACTAGTCCTAGAGTTACCTAGTGCTCGTACGCGATTACGCGTACGTAGAACCTTCTAGTACGCGGTAATAGAGTATATAAGAAGGCCTATAGCGCGTAGTATAGTCGACTAAGTAAGCAAGGAAAGCTTTCTACTCTTTACTACTCTACTCTCTTACTCTCTGCCTACCTACGACGTCTGTGCTTCCTCTAGCACTTCCGCGATATTCAGAATACGATTTTGCTAATCTAAAAGGTTATGAGCCCGGCCTGCTTATAGCCTAGAAGACGCACGGACGACTCTAAGAAGAAGCTCGAGCAAAAACAAGATACCTCGATTTTGAACGACTATATCTCGCTTGTTTCTCGACGGATTTCTACGATTTCGACGCCTACGGAACGCCCTTTACCTCCTCTACGATCCTACAAGTCGGTAATATACTAGAGAGCTCGTAGCCTGCATAGTCCCTGCTGCCTCTTGCCTAAGAAACTAGGATAGACAAGAGTACTAGGAGTTAGAAAAACTATTATACTAGTCGGACCTCCTAGCAAGCGGTATACTAAAGGGTATAGACGGTGAAGGCTGAACCTATAGGGTAACTAAGGTAGTAAACTTCTATCCGCGCTATTCTCTCTAGAAAGAGAACGAATTTTAGCCGGAAAAACACGATGTCTCTAAGCGATAAATCCTTTACGTTTGCGCGTCTAAAGGGCTAAGAAAACTGCGAGATTTGGGCCCTTAGGATACGCTCTTACCTAACCGAAAAGGGCTACGTAGAGGCTCTAGAATAAGATAATCTAGAGGCCTCTACTATAGCTAAAGCACTCGCGGCTATTCGGCTAGGCGTAGAGGACGGCCCGTTGCTTCAAATCTCTAATAAAGCAATAGCTAAGGACGCTTAGAATACGCTTGCGGAATTATACTCCCCTAAAGGATTTAATTCTAAGTTCTTACTTTGTAAAGAGCTATTTTAAACGACCTTAGAATCCTCGGGTTCTATAGAGTCTTATATTAACTCTATATGTCGCCTTTACGACTAACTTAAGGCGAAGGGTATAGAGTTACCTAAGCAAGTAATTATTGCTTAGACTCTAAATAACCTAAACGACGATTACGACTCGTTTGTTACTTCTATAAGTTAAAGTCTTAGAAGTAACGAGGAGGCCTTTACTTTAGAGACTCTTTTTGCGAATATACTCGATAAGGCTAGAAGATATAATACTAGAGAGACTATATTATACTCTAGCTCGTCGCATAAATTCGGAAGTAGTAGTAAGGCTACTAAGCAGAAGTCTAAGGGCTCTAAACGCCTTACTAAAAAGGGCCCTAAAGACGCTTCTAAATACTGCTCGTACTATAAGAAAGAGGGGTATTTAGAAGACGACTACTATAGTAAACACCCGAATAAACGCCCGCCTTAGTAGCGCGAACGCGAATCTAATAGCGCTACTAATAGCGCCTCTAAGCCTTCTACTAGTTATAAGGAACCTGTTCTTATAACTAACGAAGAAGGGAAGGAAGTCGATTTACTATACGCCCTAGTAGAGGATCCTACTCGCTGCTTTTCTATTTAAGAAGGCTGCGTAATTGACTTCCCTGCCTTAGAGGAAGCTTAGACCCCTCGAGAGGAAGCTCGGACTTCTATAGAAGAGCTAGAAGAAGAGGTAATAGTTCTCTATTCTGGTAATTCTAGGAACTCTAGTCTAGAGGAAGCTCAGACTCCTCTAAGAAGCTAAGGCCACCTCTAGAGAAAATCGAGATTAGGTCTTAGATTCGGGTGCTAGCCGATGTATTATTATTAATAGATCGTATTTTACGACTTTTACTAATAAGACTACTACTATAAGGTGGGGAAACTCGGGTACTATAACCTCCTACGGGGTAGGCAACGTTAGAATACGATTTAAAGATACTAATAAAGTCGCTATTCTAACTAACTGCCTATATACGCCGGAATTTCGGCTTAATCTAGTCTCGCTTTCGCAACTAGATTCCCGTAGTGTTTATGCCCGACTTAAGAACGGCGTAATAGAGTTATTTAACTCGCAAGACGATTTATTAACTAAGGCGATCCTTAATAAATCGCTCTATAAGTTAAATATCTCTATTCCTCCTTCTTATTCTAAGGAAGTAAAGGAAGAGGCACTCTATTTAGAGTCTAAAAGCGACGCCGATATTTGGCATAAACGATTAGGGCATATAGGCGATAATACTCTTAAAAGATTAGGAGTATCCGCCGAGAATATTAGCCCTACGTGCGAGGTATGTATTTCTAGTAAACATACTCGTAAAATAAGTCGCTCTATAACCGAGAAAGCTAAGAGTTATCTAGATAAGGTAGCCTGCGATATTTGCGGCCCTATAGAGCCTCCTACTAATAGAGGATATCGTTACTTTATTAGTTTTATCGATAATTATACTAGGTATATAGAGGCGAATTTGATTTCTAGAAAATCTGAAGCTTTCTCGTGTTTTAGAGACTTTAAACTACGTGCCAAGAATTCCGACTCGAATTCTAGTAATAAACGTCCTAGACTAAAGGTCTTAAAAAGCGATAACGCTAAAGAGCTCGTTAGTTCTAAAGCAGAAACTCTGCTTAAGAATAGCGGCGTAAAACACGAGCTTAGTAGCCCTTATAACCCCGAACAAAACGGGCTTATAGAACGACCTAATAGGACGCTTTTAGGCAAAGTACGCGCCTTATTACTAGAATCGGGGCTTCCTAAGACGTTTTGGGGCGAGGCATTAGAAGCGGCAGTATTTCTATATAATAGAACGCCGCACTCGTCGTTAGGCTTTAAATCCCCTTACGAACTAAGATATAATAAGCCTCCTAATCTAGATAATATAAGAATCTTCAGTTCTATAGCTTACTATACTCGAGTAAAGGCTAAGAAACTAGATACTCGAGCTAAGAAAGCGATTCTTATAGGGTATAGCGACTCTAATATCTATAAGCTATACGATCTAGAGTCTAGGAGGGTAGTCTAGGCGCGCGACGTTACTATATTAGAAGGAGAATACTATAAGCCTTCAAAAGATAGAGAAGAAACGCCTCTAGAATCGACTATCTCGATTAAAAATTCTAGAGGAAGCTCGGACCCGGTCAAAGCTTCCTCTAGTAGCGACAATTAAATCTCTCTAGATACGCCTAATAACTTACTAGATTCTAGTTCTAGAAATAACGACTCTAGATCTAGCGTTACTTCTAGTATTACTCTAGAGGGCGACGAGCTAGTAGACGATTTAGAGACGGTTTCTAAGGCGCCTAGAACTACTTTAGGGGATATTATAAGTTCTCGTCCTATTAGAACTCCAGAAGACGATATATCAGATAACGAGTTAAGCCTCTATACCCTTATAGCTAGTAATAAGAGCGACGATCCTACGAGTTATTGCGAGGCAATAAATAGCCCTAGTAAAGACGATTAGTTAGCGTCTATATCCTCGGAAATTAACGACTTAAATAAGCTTAAAACTTAGGACTTAGTCGAGTTACCTAAGGGTCGTACTACTATTAAAGGCAGGTAGGTTTATAAGACAAAGCGCGACTCCTACGGCAAGTTTATTAAGTTTAAAAGTAGGTAGGTTGCTAAGGGTTTTAAGTAGGTATTAGGCTTAGACTACGACGATACTTTTAGTAATACGTGCCGTCCCGAAACCTGGCGTGCTCTATTCTATTTAGCGGCGTATAACGACTAGGAAATCGAGCAAATAGACGTAAAACTTGCGTTTCCTAATAGTCCTATAGATAAGGAACTATACGTCGAGCAGCCTACCGGTTTTATAGTTAAGGGATAAGAGTATAAAGTCTATCGCCTAAATTCTGCTTTATATAGCTTAAAACTAGCTAGTAGGCAGTAGTACCTATACTTAAAATCTATACTAGCAAAGTATAGCTTCTATCCTTTACTTAAGGATAGCGCGGCCTTCCTTAATAAAGAGATAGGCGTTTATATAACGTACTACGTCGACGATATACTTATATTTAGCCCTAATATTAGTCTAGCTAAAGAGTTTAAGACTAATATCTCTAAGCATCTAGAGATTAGCGATTTAGGCCCCGTAAAACACTATCTAGGTATAGAAGTATCTAGAGATCGGCCTAATAAAGTAATAACTCTTAGTCAAAAGAGTTATTTACTTAAGATCTTAGAGAAATATAATAAGAAAAGGCTAAGGCCTGTCTCTACGCTAGCAGAACAAGGCGTACGCCTAGAGAAAGCTCGGACCTAAGCCTCTATAGGCGAAATTAAGGATTTTTAAGGCTAAGTAGGGTCTCTTATTTACCTAGCGACTAAAACACGACCCGATATAAGCTACGCGGTCGGCTAAGTCGCGAAATTTATGTCTAATCCGGATTCTACGCACTTTAAAGCGTTAGATAGGATCTGGAAATACTTAAACGACCCTAAGAGTCTAGATAAAACGCTAGTATTTAAAGCGCAATCTCTGTTCCTACCTAGAGACTATAGTAACGCAGATTAGAGGGGCGATTATACTACGCGTAAATCTACGACAGGGTACGTGTTTCTGCTAGCTAATAGAGCACCTATTAGTTAGCGTTCTATTCTTCAAAAATCCGTAGCTCTCTCTAGCTACGAATCCGAATATATAGCCTTTTTTAGATTAGCAAAATCGTATTCTGAATATCGCGGAAGTGCTAGAGGAAGCACAGACGTCGTAGGTAGGCAGAGAGTAAGAGAGTAGAGTAGTAAAGAGTAGAAAGCTTTCCTTGCTTACTTAGTCGACTATACTACGCGCTATAGGCCTTCTTATATACTCTATTACCGCGTACTAGAAGGTTCTACGTACGCGTAATCGCGTACGAGCACTAGGCAACTCTAGGACTAGTAATACTAAAGATAGGACCTCGTAGAATAGCTTAGAATACTATAGAATATCGATTAGAAATCGATATTCTACGAGGTTCCTTAGACTTCTAGAAGCTAGTCTAGAAGGATATCTATAGAAACTTCTAGTCTACTGCTTACGCAGTCGCCCTAGAGGTTTCTAGAACCTTCTAGCCAAAAAAGGGTAGTTAGACAGGGGCATCCCCAGCCACCTTCTATATTAGGAAGGTGTTGGGTCATGTCACGTGACTTAGGGGGTGTTGGGTGGTGGTCACGTGACCCCTTAAAGGGTGTTGGGTGCTAGTCACGTGATCGTGACCCAACACCCCAAAAGGGTAGTTTGTGGGGTACCCCCCTGTCCACCTGCCTAATTAGGAAATAGGGTCTCTAGGATAAGCTAAGCTTACCCTTTCTAAGACGCCCTCCTAAGATTAGCTTATCTAGAGTCTTCTAATCTTATAATCTTAGTCCTTACGGCGTAATAACTCCTATTAATGCCTATTATTATCCGCGGCCGCGTATAGTCTTCTTAGACTATAAATTAAGGCTATAGGAGCAGCTTTAGAAAAAGGTCCGAGCTTTCTCTAAAGCTTCCTCTAGAGTCTATAGATACTTAATGTCCTATTCTTACTAATTCTAATGCGATTATAGGCGTCCCTATAACGCTAGAATAGCTATAGGCGATAAGCTTATAGACTAGGATAATTAATGCGTACTATACCGCTATTATCCTTAATATTAAAGCCGTATCTAGTGCTAAAACTACTCAAATCTTGAATCTAACCTCTTAACCTAGTAATCGCGAATAGAGCTCTTAGAGATTCTAAGTCTTTCTAAGACTTTTCTTAAGCATTCTAAGGCTATTATAAGCCTTTTTAGGGCGTATAACTAAGCATTCTAATCGCCCTTAGCTAATATATCGCCCGATTAATGCACCTTATAATAGGTCCTCTCTTAATCGTAAAAATAAGGGACCTTCTAGGGCTTTAGTAAGGATATCTGCTACTTGCTCTTTAGTAGAGATCCAAACTAGCTTTATAAGCCCGCTCTCGTTAGAATCGCGTACAAAGTGATATTGTATATCTATATGCTTTGATTTCGCGTGGTGCTCGGGGTTATTAGCTAATTCTATAGCCGAATTACTATCGGTATAGACCGTAATCGCCCTATCTTCTAGCCCGAGTTCCTTAAGTAAATCTTTAAGGAATATAGCCTCTTTAGTAGCCTCTTTTAAGGCTATATATTCGGATTCGCAGCTAGAGAGGGCTACGGATTTTTGAAGAATAGAACGCCAACTAATAGGTGCTCTATTAGCTAGCAAAAACACGTACCCTGTCGTAGATTTACGCGTAGTATAATCGCCCCCCCAATCTGCGTCGCTATAGCCTCTAGGTAGGGGCGGAGATTGTGTCTTAAATACTAGCGCTTTATCTAGACTTTTAGGGTCGTTTAAGTACTTCCAGATTCTATCTAACGCTTTAAAGTGCGTAGAATCCGGATTAGACATAAATTTCGCGACTTGGCCGACCGCGTAGCTTATATCAGGTCGTGTTTTAGTCGCTAAATATATTAGAGACCCTACTTGGCCTTGAAATTCCTTAATTTCGCCTATAGAGGCTTGGGTCCGAGCTTTCTCTAGGCGTACGCCTTGTTCTGCAGGCGTCGAGACAGGTCTTAGCCCTTTCTTATTATATTTCTCTAAGATCTTAAGTAAATAACCCTTTTGACTTAGAGTTATTACTCTATTAGGCCTATCCCTAGATACTTCTATACCTAGATAGTGTTTTACGGGGCCTAAATCGCTAATCTCTAGATGCTTAGAGATATTAGTCTTAAACTCTTTAGCTAGACTAATATTAGGGCTAAATATAAGCATATCGTCGACGTGACACGTTATATAAACGCCTGTCTCTTTATTAAGGAAGGCCGCGCTATCCTTAAGTAAAGGATAGAAGCTATACTTCGCTAGTATAGATTTTAAGTGCAGGTACCACTGCCTACTAGCTTGTTTTAAGCCGTATAAGGCAGAATTTAGGCGACAGACTTTATTCTCTTGTCCCTTAACTATAAAACCGGTAGGCTGCTCGACGTATAGTTCCTTATCTATAGGACTATTAGGAAACGCGAGTTTTACGTCTATTTGCTCGATTTCCCAATCGTTATACGCCGCTAAATAGAATAGAGCACGCCAGGTTTCGGGACGGCACGTATTACTAAAAGTATCGTCGTAGTCTAAGCCTAATACCTGCTTAAAACCCTTAGCAACCCACCTACTTTT
>RJLU01000021.1:0-166421 GCA_005356885.1 Cercospora cf. flagellaris
CCTAACCCTAACCCTAACCCTAACCCTAACCCTAACCCTAACCCTAACCCTAACCCTAACCCTAACCCTAACCCTAACCCTATAGCTATAGTAGAGTAGTAGAAAGAGTTTAGTAATTCGATATTAATTATAACTAAGTATAGTAGCAATAGATATACCTCTAAGAGTGCTCTATAACTAGCGCTACGACCCTATATATACCGGCTTAGCAAGAGCCGAAGTAGTTAAAAATTCTATATATTATACCTGCGCGGCCGCTTATAGCGTAGTAGCAAGCTATGCTACTATAGGCTCCTTGCTCGACTTCTAGGAACGGCTTAACGATTTAGTAGCATCGTTAGTAGCGTAGATGCACGTCGGGCACGTTCTACTAACCGTCTTAGTCTTGCTGCTCGTATATATCGCTTACCTAACTTGCCTTCACCTATTGCGCTTAGTGCTAGGGCCGCTACTAGCTAAAGTAACGGTGCTATAGAAGGTATTTAGGTATGCCCGTAGGCAATAGTATACCGATATTGCTAATCTGCATCGTTAGTACGGACGAGTAGTAAGGATTGCACCCAACGAAGTAAGCTTTGTCGACAAGGACGCGTTGATCAAGATCTATAGTTATGCGTCGGGAACGAGAAAGGCACAGCTCCCCGTCAATTCTTCTTTGGCACGCACGCTAACGGAGGACAGACTAGCTGGTATCATGTCTAGACACAGCCGAGGGCAAGCACGGGAGTAAGTATTACATTTCCTGCCTACGTGCTGCCTACACGACTGATACGGCGTCCAGTTCTTCTCCGCCACAGACCCGCGCGAGCATGCCTTCCTGCGGAAGCGAGTTTCGGCAGCGTACTCCATGTCTACCATTTTGAGCCTGGAGTCGGAGATCGACAACGTTGGGCGTCTGGCCTTCAGAAGACTCGACGATATGGCCACTAAGCGGAAGATTGTCAATTTGCAGCATTGGACAGCATATTTTGCCTTCGATGTGGTCTGCGCTCTCGGCATAGGGGGTCCCCTAGGGTTCCTCGAGCAGGGTGTTGATGTCAAAGGCATTATCAAGTCGATTCACGACTTGTTCTTCATGTCTTCCATCTGTGGTGATATTCCTGGCCAAATGGTCTGGTTGCGAAATCCCATAACTCAAGCACTGTCTCGATCAGCCGGCCATACTTCATCAAGTGCAGGACGCGATTTCGCGACCTGGCTGTTCTCGCAAGTTCAAGACCGTATGCAAACTCCCAACGATCCTGAGCGCCACTCGGATATGCTCGACCATTTCATCTCCATGAAAGAAGCGGACGGACGTTCAGTGAACTTTCCTGGAGTGGTCGTTGAGGCTGGCAATCTGATCGGTGCAGGAGCCGATACAACATCTGCAGGCATCAGCTCGGTGCTCGGCGAGCTCGTTCGCCATCCAGACGACTACAAAGCCGTGCAACGGGAGGTCGATGAGGCCTATGCCCGAAGCGAACTCCAAGCTCACGGCACGATCGACTACAAGACCGCTGAGAAACTTCCTTGGCTTAACGCCTGCGTCAAGGAAGCTCTCAGACTCACACCAAGTATCGTGTGGCAGCTTCCTCGGCATGTGCCAGACGGTGGCATTACTATTGACGGCCATTACATACCTGCGAGTGCTGTTGTGAGTTTGAGTCCATACGCTGCTAATCGCGATGAGATTGTCTTTGGGGACGACGCTTCAGAATGGAACCCGGGAAGGTACATTGTAGGAAACAAAGGCATGACGGATGAATATGTACGCAATATCGAGAAGTTCAATACCACCGTAAGTCATGGGTTCAACTCTGTGCAATTGATCACTCTGCTGACTACTTCTACCGTTCGGCTACGGGTCGAGAACCTGTATCGGACGCAACCTTGCGCTGGTCGAAACTTACCGTTTTGTCGCGGAGTTCTGCTATCGTTACAACATGACTCCGGTCAATGCCGCAGCTCCATACCGGACCATCTCGCAGTGGTTTGTCGTGAACAAAGACTTCAATGTAGTCTTGGAACGCCGACAGTCAATAAAGGAATGAGAAGATCGGTGGGACGTATTGTACTCGCAGCCACGGGTGTTACATCTTGTGCACTGGTTGCTGCTGATCAGAAGAGGATAGTGAGAACAATAGCGGAAATTTCTTTGTGACTTGATTCGATGACAAACTACAGGGCAGGATGCGTGACAAAGTGCATGGAAGAATCGCAGAAAGTCAATGGAGCATATCCCAGAGGAGGGGAATTACTTTCACAGCCGATGCTTTGTTTCATTGGCGACAATACCCTGGGCGCCCTGTTGAAGTCGATCATATCACTCATTCGATTGTCGCATCGGGTTCAGAGGGCTCAGAGGAAACGTGCGAGTCAGATACTGCTTCCACGCCTTGGGAAGGGCGTTGAGCATGCAGTTGCTCATCCATTGAGATCACAGTTATTGCTCGCAGTATGCAGTACAACATAACATTTGGCAAGCCGAGCGCTCTGAAGCTGATAAGATGCCATGCGTGATGCTCGAGGCTTCACTCGGCAACCAGCAAATACTGTTCGTTTATATGCGGACTCGAAGTCAACCAATATCGGCTATGACCCGCATCCAGGAATCCATATTCTTCTCACATCTTGCTTTGCCTTTCCACTGTAGTTTTCGATGTTGCAACTGGCAAGACTCGTCCGAAAATTCGATTGTACACGCAAAACCGCCCTGCCAAGGAAGGCCGGTGACGGTGAAGATACGCGTAGAATGGTTCTCGAGCTGCGCAGCCATCACAGGGCGTTCCAGTCACCGTGGAGCTGGCAATACCAAGCACCTCAATGCGCGCTCATCGCTACAAGTATGTCGTTCTCGAACTCGAGCCAGGCTATTCAGTGAGAGCCTTTTCTTGGTGTGGCTAGACGCCGCGTGCATCGACGTAGGATCGTGACATGGTAAAGCCTCCCGATACAGTCAAGATTGTATAGATCGTGCCAGGGCGCATGCGAAGCGCTTCTGTGGTGTGCAAGACTGCTACCAAGCCGCCCTTGAGTTCTTCGCAGCAGAATGGAAGTCGGCCATCCTTGCCAGAGCGCTCTTGCACTTTCTCGAGATTGTACTGGGTCGAAGGCCAAAGGAACATAATGCTGCGAGTGTTGCCAACAGGCCAGAACAGGACGCACGACTTACGATCTAGCCACAGTTAGTGTCAATCCGTTGTCTATTATACTACGATACGCACCAAATTGCACGTCAGTAAGATCTCCATGGCTCCTAAGAAACACACTAGTGTGATGATCTACCTTGGCGATGAGGTCGTCTTGCAGAGGCGGGATGCAGAGTGTGTATCCTTCTTCTAGCCTGAACACTGCACTGTATTGCTCCGCGACCGGCTCTTCGTGTCGGTAGTCGTACGCGAGCTCTTCAAGTAACCGCCTCTTCTCCTCTTCGCTATCGGCAACCACCTGCTCAGAACCACGCAGTAATTGGAACTCATCGAGGCGCATACATTCAACGTACAGCTCCCTCTCGGTAATCGTCGCCGTGCCAGAAAATAGCATCGAAGATGGCAGCAGTCTTGGCAGACCTCCCAAATCGGTCCAAAGCTGATGTACTTCTGGAAAACAGTGCTCAAGTGGCATCATGCTCGACCTTCGTATCGCAGACGCTACATTCGGATCTCCAACCCGGTCAATCACGTAGGTCAGATCATCTTCTGGATCGAGGCTTGAGCGAGATGCTGCGTCTTCTCCATTGCCGTTCTCGTAATCTGGCTCATCCTTGACCTCTCGCAAAGTTTCAGAAAGTGGAAGAGGAGACTCCATCCGGAGTGGAGACTGGCTGCGGCTGCTGACTGTTGGCCCAGTTGTGTCCTTCTCGGCCACGAGTTGGCTCAAGGCTATTTGCACGTCTCGAGGCTTCCATTCGATGACGGGTCGCTTGTGGCTACGAGCGTTCTTTGCTCCACGTGCGACCCGTTCGTCGCGGATGCTGACCATACGATCATAGAGCGAGGCCAATTCGAGCCCAGCGGCTTGGGCATTGAGGGGATTATCGCAGAAATTAAAGCTCGTGAGGAAGACGCCGCCGAACAGTGCCCAACCTACGGCAAGGGGCAGTTTCCAGGGACCAAGCGAAAGACCTCTGGGCTTTCCTGGCCTGCCCTCAGTCCGCTTATGCGCGGCAAGTATGTGTGACTCGAGTTTGTCGAATGTCTCTTTGCTGAGGAAGTTGTGGAACTCGGGTCCACGAGGAAGTTTGCGGAGGATGACTGCCGCCTGTCCAAGGCACGACGGGCTATCGCGATGAGCTTCGAGTGCGAAAAGCTGGATTGTGAGGTTGTCCTGGGAGGCGACATTCGTGATGGGCATCTGGGCGTTCCGAGCTTGAGTCGTGAGCGAAGCTGCTGCTGAAGGATGCGGTTCGACGTTTGGGTGCATGAGACATGTGGTTGTAAGCTGGGGCGATGATGGTTGCGCCTCGAGTGAAAAGCTTGCGAGTCGTCAAGACGTAGCCTGACGCCGTGCTTGAGTTTGCTACCTGCAAAATCGGACGCACGGTCCATAGAAACCTACGGAAGAACGTAGCCACCGTCAATAATCACATCACTGCCGGTTTGATAAGACGATGCATCACTCGCCAAGTACAAGTACAGTCCTTTGATCTCTTTCACATCTCCTTGTCGACCAAGCGGAGTCATACGAGTCGCCTCATTCACAACTCGGGGAGCAGCACCCATCTTCGTATTGAAGAAACCTGGAGATACGATGTTCACACGAGCAAAATCTCTCCACTCTCGAGCCAGGCTTTTCCCAAGGTGATTGATTGCAGCTTTAGTTGCGTTGTACACCTGAAGAACGTCAGCGTCTGCAGACTCTAGAATAGAAGTGCTGCATTGAACCTACCGGCTGATCAACCGGAACGTTGACAATATGGGCCGAGATGCTCGATGTGATGATCAGATTCCCAAAGCCTTGACTTTTGAACACTGCTCCAGCATACTTTGCGCAGTAGAACACCCCATCGACTGTCAAGAATCAGCTTGGACGAGATTTTGGGCCCTCTTCATCGTTGCTCACCATTCACAGACATCTGCTTCCTGTACTCTTCGACAGTCTGCTCAGTGATCGCCTTGGAGATCGCCATGCCAGCATTCGCCACGAAGACATTAAGCTTGCCAAAATCTGCCACCACTCGAGAGACTGTTTTCTCCACAGCCTCGTGGTCCGAAACCTCAACTTGATAGGCCAAGGACTTGATCCCAAACCTCTGCTCAAGGTCTTTACTCCTCGCAACAGCAGCATCGTTGGTGTTGTACCACAAAGCCACATTGGCACCGGCCTCTGCAACAGCCTCTGCAACAGCGAAACCAATACCATCTGCTCCGCCTGTAATGGCAACGACCTTTCCGTCCATTCGCAGCTGTGCGAAGACACTTTCGGGTGTATTGGGCACTGGCTTTGCAGCACGCGCCGCCGCACCAGTGACTTCCTCAATTGTCATAGACATGGTGAATTCTGGTTGAGACTAGATCGCAAAAGCAGGAATGACAGTGTGACAGACGTTGTGAGTTTGCAATTCTGCAGTGTTCTGCAGCAATTCCGGCGTAGACATCTGTTGCTGGACATCGGAAGACTGTGGGCCGAAGGCTAGGTCAGGGCGAGCGTAACCCTGTGGCTGCTTGCTAGCATGAAACGGGCTCGGTCATCCATGCTCCGGTCATTTCCAACCTTATCCTAGTGAACGAGGCGTGCGCTTCAATAACCCTGTCAAATGTACGACCACGTGCAACGGTAGTCAAAGCGTCGAGCGGAGGCTCAAAATGGTCGGGAGAACAGGCCGGTGAAATCGCTGCAATGTGATAAGTGGCTCGACTGCAGCATTCCACCACCTGTAAGTCACATTGCCATTGCTAGCAGGTGTCTCTTCGTCTGCACAAGTCGCTAAAAGCTCTGTTATAAATCATCTGCCTACGCTCCACATCGATGCACAATGAATCAATTGTACATGTCGGTAGGCGCAAAGTCGTCCAATCCGTTAAAAAGAGCGTGCAATGACAGATCTGCTGCATTTCCCCATTCAGCAAGAACGAGGTTTGGGATTGCTTGATCGAAGTCGAATGGGATGCTGGGATCTGTCGGCGGGTCTTGAAGATCTTGATCCTGCTGAGTAGCAGAAATTGTTTGATGCCCAGCGGGCGCATGAGGCATGCCGTGCGACTCTATTCCAGCCTGAATGACCATATCCATAGGCACGATGCCACTTGTCTGTCTGACCACATCTCGGAGACGGCTCACGATGCGATAGGCTCGATTGGCAGCTGCATTCTTCGCCCTCATCGCCTCGATACAGCTTACTGCCACTGTTGCTGTTTTCTCGTAGTAGTGAGTATCTAGATCGTGCAGTGTCTGATCCATTCTTCGCCGATATACGCATTGCGATGTGAAAGAGAGCATCGATTGCAGCATGAAGTAGACCGCGTACCAAGCCAGTCCACTGTGTAGCTGATCTGCATGCTGCTCACAGAATGAGGCGATATCATTAATTGTCGAAGCAGCAACAGACTGGCACCTTGATCCCACGGCCAGCTTCTCAAAGGTGTCTACACGATGCCTCTGGCTTGCTAGGAGCAGTAGCACACGCAAATTTGCTGCTTTCCAGCTGACTATTTGGCGCGGCCCCAGGAACCATGCAGGGACGTCCGAACTGCTCATGTATGCTGGTAAGGCGGCCTGCCAGTTCTGAATCATTTGCTCCATCACCACAGTCTGGTGATCAACATCAGAGCATGAAGTTGCACAAATTAGTTCGTTGTAGACCTTGTTGGCAATCTTGGTCAAGCGAGCAAGCGCGATGGTCACGGAACAGATTGTCGGCCCCGGCGTCTCATTGACCATGCCCTGATCATCGATAGAGCTCTCGTCCACGTTCTGTGGCATTCGAACGTCGAAACTGGCGTCCGAGAGGAGTGAAGGCCTACCGGTCGTAATATTGAACCAGCTATCAAAGCAATACAGGACCCAGAACAGTATCCGACGACGGTGTCTCTTGAAAGGGCTGGCATTGGACATGTCGGGGAGTTCATGATGCAGGCCCAAGCCCATGGCTAGCCTCAGAGCTATACCGAGATAATTGTAACCCGTGTTGGGACGATCAGTCTTCTGCAGATAGTTTCCGAGTATCAGAAATGCCTGCACGTTGTTCAGAGAGCCCGATTCAAGCACTTCGGGTTTCAGTAATGACCGTGCTGCTTCGAAGTATAGCGAAGGCTGGTCTTCGGCACCACTCCCAGACACCCATTCGCCCATGGCCAATACCGCATAGTAGGTAATGTGCCACGACGAGGCCCGAGGCAACGACTTCCTCCTGGCACATTGCTCGCGGAACGATCGTTCGTGGAGGATAGGATAGTAGGCATTGTACATAGTGAAGTACGCCGAAATGAGCTGCTCTTGAATGAAGGTCGCGGACATGGTGTTTGAGGTGATGCTCGAGAGCTCGTGGGAAGGTCCCACGTTTGAGATGGGCGTTTCTGGCAGAGTTCGTGTGTTTCGACGCCCGGTAGAACTTGAAGGCGGTAGAAAGGATGACACAGACTGGAGAAGTTCATGACCCGAGCTCTTTCCCAGATAGCCAGAACCGGAATGTTTACTGGTCAGCGCGGCCATGCCATCTCTTGCGTGATCGCTATCAGATGACTGATTACTCTGCTCAGGATCTGAGGCTTCATTCCACTCATAGTCTGCTGTCCGTTCCCGAGCATGAGGCGCACGTGGCCGTACCTGGGTCGTTTCCTGCTGAGTTTCACTCTCCATCGCCGTGGCAGCCAAACTCTCGCCCTCACGCTGATACAACAGCTGCTCCAGCTCTCGACATCGTGCTTCTGCTTGGTCAAGATTCTGCCGCGTGAGAGGCGTCCGTTGCTGCGGCTCCTCGAAGATGCAGGTCTTCCCGGCTCGTTTGCAAAATGCGCATTGGAGACTGTCTGCGCTGGGAATGCATTTCGTCTTTCTCCTTTGGCATTCATTGCAAGCCTTGTCAGCCAGGCCTCGACGCACGCCGCGCTGGGCTGGCATTTCGGCGGTGGCTATTCCGCATTGTGATGCTTGCGCGGTGTACGACTTCGGCTGACTATGTGCGAAGGAGAGGTGTTTACTCTCGGATGACAGTAGTCCGATCACGTGTCGAGATACGCCCTACCAGGTTTTCTGGCGCTAGCACCGATCGGGCTAGATGAAAATTGAGAATTCATCCCCTGGCAGCGCGTCTCTCCGATTCCGATACTGACAACGCAGCTGACTATCAACCAAAGCCTCGGAGGTGTCTAATAAGGTCTCGTCCGACCATGGTCTACACAGACTAATGGCGATCAATCCTGTGATGAAACAAGCAAAGAATCCAGGTCAACTTCCTCCTTGCGACGACGATACAACAGCTTGTTCGCGGGATCGAGAGAGGTCATCACTCCCACGGTGTGGACAGGAGCCAGACTCGTCCCATCCGCCAACTTTCAGTCGTACTTGAGCAACAGATGACACACTGCGATCTTGGTCTCATTCGCAGCTGAAATGCGACCAGGACACGCGTGGAAGCCGTGGCCAAAGGTGAGGTGCTTGGGTCTGGTGCAACACAAATTTGCTTTGTCCGCTGTCTAGGGATCCTCTTGCACGCGCAGGTATCAGAAGCCGTCGTATTCTTTGAGCTCTTCATACAATTCTGAACCGACAATGACGACCGCAGTCACTGAGGCAGCCTCGCCCAATTCAGTGAGGAGCCCGTACGGCCTGTCCTCGTATCTTTTTCTGATCCGTGGCGAATTTCCTGAGCCGGTCTCTAGGAGTTGGAGTTGTTTGAGGCAACGAAACTGGTACCATCGTGGAGCTTCGACAAGAGGAACCTGCACTTTCCCCTTCGAAGTTTGGAGCAGTTGACTATGAACTCAGCAAGAAATGTTGTGATCACAACTGCGGACAATCTGCTGTTTGCTTTTCAATCATCACGAAGACCTCTCGCAGACATGTTAGCGGAAGAGAAGTACAAAAGCTACATGTCAGTGCCAATGGGAGCGCGATGTGGAATCTCACGTGTCGCGGAGAGAAAATCCTTCGGATCGACTAGACGTGTTCAAGAAGCTCACCCTATATGTTATCAACGAAGATCGGTGGGTTGCAGGTGCGCTTACTGTATACGCTCAGCTCCGGGACATTCCTTGGCCCTTGCCAGCTCGTACAATAAGTAAGCAGCAACATCGGAAAGCCAGAGGGCCCGTATGCCCTGAGACATCGGTATTTGCAAGGATCTTGACCTCCGTTACACTTTCTAGAACTCCCTGCGCCCCGCTGACAACACCGATGTTAGTCAAGATAGGATGACTTTCCCATGCCAAGACTGATGCATTGGCAGGAACTGAACAAGGAGACGGGCGGATCCTGCTGCTCCGTCGCTGTCTGAGATCTATGCCTGAAGCGTCTTTCCCTGTCCGGCACTATTTACGACCGAAGATTTCAGCACCGCAGCAAAGATCATACATTCTGACTGGGCAGTGATGTTGCATACCGGCCGTATGCCTACACAATGCCAAGAAACTGGAGGCGGATGCTGGGCTGAGTCGAAGCCTTAGAAATCTTGCAGTGACAGGGCATGCGAGTTGTTTAAATCATAACGAGTGTCTTGATCGTTCGTTGCTCGCTGCAAAGATCTCCCTGAGCGTACACCATGGCACGATGCGATAACCCACTCGATGTTGGAGGTAAGATTGTGTTCTTCACGTGGTAGATACCGACTGAAAGACCAGTAGTTCACGAGACGCCTCTGTTCAAAAACTTCACGGCTCATGATCTTCTGATCTTGATAGCTGGGGTCTGCGCACTCGTGGCATGCACAGCGTCAGCGTACCTGATCTACCGACATATCACACACTACACGCAACCAAAGCTGCAAAGACTGTAAGCAACACAGCAATGCTCAGTATTGAGCTAAGCTGGAATGAAAAGTACTGATGGAAGATTGCAGTACCATTCGCATTGTGTTCATGGTTCCGGTCTACTCCATTTGCTGCCTGCTTAGCGTCCCGTTCTACATGCCGAGTGTCTACCTTGCCGTCATCTACGAGTTCTACGAATCATTGGTGATTGTATCTTTCTTCCTGCTCCTTTGTCGGTATATGGACCAGGATCTTGATGTAGTACGAAGCGCCTTTGCCATACTCGTACCACGTCAATGGCTCCCCCCAGTCGGGCCTTTCAGGAGATTCATATTACGCAGGAAATCGATGACGAGCGGCTTCACATGGTTCAATGTATGTCCAACATTAGCTGCAGGCGCCTCGTACAAGCGTCTCATTTCGCTATGGGTATGGCTGACAGATGAATTCTGCAGAGAATTTCGACTTGCGTGCTCCAATTCTGCGTGATCAAATTCCTGGGAGCTATCGCGAAGATCATCACAGAAGCTTTCGATGTTTATTGCAAGCATTCTATGAGTTTCAAGCATGCCAGAAGCTCGGTATGCCACAACGAATATCCAGACGAGGGTGTGCACACTTGCTGACATCGCTCAGATCTTCGTCGTCGAAATTATCTCTCTTGTGACCGCCATGTGGACCTTGCTGAACTTCTACAAACAGACTGAATTGGAGTTAGCCGCCCACGGTCCGCTCTTAAAATTCATGGCTATCAAATTGGTGGTTTTTCTCTTCTATGTGCAAAGCGTGAGTTACCATGCACATCGTACGGGTCTTGCGGCACCAGACTAACAAGCACAGTTTCTATTCAGCCACTTGACGAAGTACGACAGAGCGATGAGCCCCACAGACAAGATATCATATCCTTCTGTGGCCGTCGGCATTCCGAATACAGTTCTATGCTTTGAAATGGTCCTTGTTTCTATCATGCACCTCTACGCCTATCCGTACAAAGTGTTCAAGGCCGACAACAACCAATCCAAGAAGCACATCGGTGGCGAGGAATCTCAACTCAGTCAACCCGCCTATATCACCAATGATCAAGAAGCGATTCTATACACGTCCGACGAGCCACCACTGATCGCACTCAACTGGAAGCAGGCCGTATTGGACGTCTTGAACTTCAAAGACATCTGGATAGCAGTGAAGCAGGCCATGTGTGGTCGTTTTGCTTATGGTGAGAGGAAGCGAAGTCATGGTCAGACGACGAATGAGGTGGACAACAATGTCCGAGGCATGACCACAAATCTGTCTGAAGCACTTGCTCTCTCCCGGCAGAGCCGACCGTGATGTGAGAGCCTGCGGCCGTGGATGAAACCACGAGGTTTGTACACTAGGACGCCTGTGAGAGTGCATCGAACTTTTCCGCACGAATAAATGTCACAATAAAGATATGATTGAACGGATCAGCGGATCTTAAAGCAAGTCGATACATCCCGATCGGGAGCATTCTGTGTTCGGGTTTACCCAACGAAATGACCGAGAGATATGTGCCTAAGTATAAGCTACCAGACCTATCGTTCGGCCCAATTTACCCAGCCAGAGACAGTGCAAAGTCACACGCAGGTCTTTGGAGCAACTTATCCAGACATCCAAAGTCTGTGGAGTGCAGCCTTGAACTAACCACGAATGCCGTCGGAGGATTGCACTCCGCACGTGGCGTTCGTATACCTGGATCTTGGCTGGTCAAACTTTCGGACGTGAGTTGACCGATGTAAGCGCCACACTCTGGACTCACGCTTGAGCAGATGGACAGAACTCTCCATGTCTGAACATGGGATAAGTACCTGGGGTCGACCAAGCTTCTCCACGTTTCTCCATTATTTCTCCACAATCAACCGCGCGACTCCCACGTGGCAACACGATTTCTTCTCAATCATGAGCGATCTCAAAGGCGATCAATACCAGATTGAGGTCTCGGGCGATGCCAGCTCCTCAGAACCATTGGAGACCAAGTTCGCCTGTGAGCATTACTCTTCAGTCCCGGATTGACAGGATGCTTACATGCCGCAGCACTTGGGAGATGGCAGGCAGCAAAAGTCTTCTGGAAGGCCATGCTGTTCTGCATGATCCTCAACTGGGCAGCGCTGAACGATGGCGTAAGTTTGATGTTCTCCATCACTGCTAGAGATCATGCAAGTCTGACAAACAAATCAGTTCCAACAACAAGTTCCCGGCAACATCATTCCACTGCCAGCCTTTGTCAATCAGATGGCAGACACGGTAATCGACGGCGAGCCGGCAGTCAGTGGCCGCATCGTTTCATTCTGGCAGGGCTTCGCAGAGATGTCAAAGATGGCGGGAATGTTTGCTGGCGGATATTTCGCGGACAAGTTCGGCCGCAAGTATGCATACTTTGTCTGCAAACCCGATCATCTCGATGCTGACAGCTGACAGGAAAGCAATGATGGGTGCTATCGTGATACTCCTCGCCGGATCAGTGGCTGAGATTGCGTCTTCGAACTGGAGACACTGGCTTGGAGCTGCGGTCCTTGTTCGTCTTGGTGTTGGTCTGGCCCAGTCCATCTTGATCACGTACATCTCCGAATTGGCTCCTTTCCAGATCCGTGGCTTCATGATTGGAGCCTACCAGCTTATGCTTGCTTTTGGTCAGCTCATCTGTGCCATTGCTTCGCAACTGGTCCAGGTTCATCGGCCAAACGAATGGAGACCATTGGTAGCAACCGAATTCATCTTCACCGGTGTAAGTTGCGTCGATTCGTCGTGACAACGGTGACCGTACTGACAAGAGACTGCTAGATTCTCATTCTGATGATCTGGTGGGTTCCGGAGTCCCACATCTACTACGCACGCAAGGGCAACACGGAACTTGCGAAGCGATCGATGCTCCAGCTTTATGGCAACGCTCCAGGATACGATGTTGAACATGAATACCGTGTCATTGAGCACGGTATTGAGGCGGAGAAAGAGTTCAGCAACGCTTTCAAGCATGCTTCTTTCCTGGAGATCTTCCAGGGCACAAACTGGCGCCGAACACTAGCTGGAGCTGTTGGCATCTGCAGTCAGTGGTCAGCCGGTGCTCCCATTGTCTTCAGCTATTCCACCGTAAGTCTAGGCATTGTCACTCAAACATGTACCCGATGTTGACTTGTGACGTCTAGTACTTCTTCAAGGTTGCTGGTATGGAAGACCCGTTTATGGTCACCATCATCACCTTCGTCCTTCTCATCGTATCGATCTTTTGCTCACTGATCGCCTGCGAGTACATCGGTCGTCGGCCTCTTCTCGTTGGTGGCTGCTTCTTGATGTGCTTGTTCAACGTCGGGCTGGCTACAACAGGATTCTTCCCATCAGGAGGCGCGAAGAAAGCTGGTCTCGCATGCTTGCTGATTTGGGTACTGTGCTATGGCGCATCCGCAGGTCCCATCGGCTTTGTGGCCTCTGGCGAGACTTCCACTCCGCGTCTGCGGGCGCAGACCACTTCATTCAACTTGGGCTGCTATGGTGCTGGCTTGTGAGTTCACTTCACCGTTGATGGCTATGATGATAGCTGACGTGTCCACAAGCGTCGTGTTTCAATGGACGATTTCGTATATGATCAGCCCCGATTATGCCAATCTTGGAGTGAAAGCGATCTACGTTTGGGCAGGTCTGCTGGTCCCGACCACGCTTTTGCTGTGGATGTACTATCCAGAGGTCAGCATCTGCATGCTCTTTCATTGCTCGTATGTTGGTGCTAACGAGATGTGCAGACCCAAGGACGAACATATTGGGAGTTGGACGAGCTGTACGAACGCAAGGTTCCCGCTTGGAAGTTCAAGAAGACTCGGACTTTGACTGAGCGTAGCGGACAGAAAGAAAGGTCCCGGAGTGTCGTGGCGTGAAGCAGGACGTGACACGTATACTATGATCGGAGGAACAGAGCGTGAGGTTCGGGTTTCGTATTGTGTGAGATGGAGCGGGCACTGCACTTGTCCATCATCTGCACCAAATCTGTCGCACCTCAAGCATCACCGTTCTCTTTGACATCACATAAGATAAAAGTATGAGTCTGCTCCCTATTTCTCCACGATTTCTCTATAAAGCTCTGAGCTAAACAATTTCACCCGGTCTATACATCTACATAACGGTCTCTATCGATTCTATACGGATGGTCCTTGGCCAGGGTCAATCAACTGCTCACTCCGCATGTCATACACACTCCCTCCTCTTGAGTACTTGTGTCCCGATGCGGCAAAAATTGTTGAAATGCCCAACGACGGCTTGATTCATCGTCGGCGGAGAGCTATCCGACTATGCTGCTTTCTCGAAGATGAGAGCAACATCGAGTGTCTTCACGACTTCCTCTGAGGTTTGCTTTGGAGCGACAACGATCCGCTTGGGGATTTTGTCTCCAAGAGCGTTGTGGTGATTGGCGAAGGAGAAAAATCTGCTTGCGAAGTTTGGACTGCCCATAATGCGCTCAAACTGCGTAGTGCCACGCTCGAATGTGAGAATCTGCGTGTAGGGCTGCTTCCGATCGTTGTAGCTTTGCCTGACAATTTCCCAGAATGCCTTGTTCTGCACGTTTTGGATGAAGGCAACTTTGAATTCCTTGGACTTTTCCTTGCTGGCTGACAGGAAACTTTGCATACTTACTTCGTTCAACGGAACTGTGATTGAGAGCTTCGATTGATTCTCCTTGAATGCATGCTGATAGATGATGAATTTCCCGCCAGAGTCAAAAGTTGCCTCGAAGATTGGTTTATCCACTGAAGATTTCTCTGGGTCCGGTCCCCAGACTACGACCTTTTTCAGAAATTCACTTTGTCCCTCATTCATACTGAACCCTAGCTCCGAGGAGGTAAATCTTTTCAAACTCCGGAGTTCCGGGTCGCGCAGGGCAACGGTTTTATCCAACACATTGTATTCAGGATTTGTTCGAAAATCCAAAAAAGCTTTGTTCTTTTCGTGTCTCGAAAGTTCAGCAGGGCTTGTGACGATGACAGTGTCCGGAATTCTGTCGTCGATGGCTTTCTGATATGCGGCAAGCTGTTCCTGACCAACCTTCTCATACTCTGCCATGGGTCTCGGCTCAGCGCCCACGCCCTGCCCCATTCCTGCATAATCAGTAATCGGTTGCCAGTTTGCCGGAGGGCTTGGAGGATCCGATCGCGTGGGCGTTGCCTCACGCGTACGCCGTGGGGGACGATCAACACCAGGCGGCTGAGCTGCAGATCCTGGCTCCCTGGCTGGACCGGCGACGCCCGGAGGTCGAGTGGCACCCACAGGCCTTGGTGGCATCGGGGGTGGAGGCGGAGGCGGAGGAGGTGTCGGTGGCCTCCCTCCAGGTCTTGGCAGTGCCCTTGGCTTGAGTGGAACTAGGAGTTCCTCTTCCCTGATCAAGAGTGCATCAAGGGCAGAGCCATGCGGATTGCTTGGTGATGGATAGTGTGCGAGGAAAGGAGCATTTTGTTTGGAAGCAATGGCGCCCGGAGACACAACACGGCCTGTTCCCGAATGAGGCAGGCTGGCAAAGAATGCTGCCAGGAGGAGGCCGTTCCTTGTCGAGAGGAGCTTCATGTTCGTACATTGGTCTTTGGATTCTCGTTGATTGCACTTGGAGCGTGGATGATGGTATCTCTAGCTTTGTATCGTTGCTCCAATTGTTTCTGCGCCCAGGAAGAGGGTTCTTATACATCTTGTTCCTGCGCCAGCTGGCTATTACGGTATGGAGCACTGTTGGATGGTCCGCTGCTTGCAACGTGTCCGCGCTTCGCCACGACTTCTCACGGCGCTGCTTTGTGCAGGAGACGTGCCGCTCCAACGCACTTGCCGCTCCAGCTCACTGGCCACGATCATGTCGACGATCTCGCCCGCGTTGGTTGTGATAGGACTGCCTGCGCTGCGCCCTTCCATTGAGACCCACATGAAGACTTGCTTCCTAAAATAAGTCTGATCCTCAAAAAGCTACGTCGAGATAGTTGAGTGCTGCATGGGTTCCAGATGTGAAGAAGAGGCGTGGGTTTCAGGTCGAAAGCAAGGAAGAGCTTCGGCGTGCTGGCGTCTTGGCAAGTTGCGCCTAAGCGCCTACGCCATCTCGCTTTGACGCCGACACGATTACTTGCCATTGGTCCTCTAGTGCCAGAACGGCGAGTCAACAAGTAAAACACCAACAGTTTGATGATTTGTTGGCGGAAAAGAGACCTGAAGAGCCACAGTGCAGTCGCCGCAGCAGCAGGTGCCTCGAACTCTGTCGCTTTCATGCCGAGGGCCATTCTCCACACTTGAGAGGGACGACGACCTTGGGTCCTTGTTCTCAATCTGAGCACAAGTTCTTCCTGCTAGAATCGAAAACAAGACGCCAGACCTTGACTCAGGATCGCACGGCATGACGTGCCTGCTTGACCTGCCCTCGGAGCTGCTCGGCGCCATCATCGAACACCTCGTGATTCTCGTGGGCATCCAAAATTCAGTAACAACGCGAACGGTATGTCGGGCATTCGACCTGGCCATCTTGCACGCTATATGTGTGAGCCAGGTCGTCGACATCGAAGACCCCGCTACACCGGGACTCGCATCTCGAATCGAGGCTAAGCTGAGAGGCAAGATTTTCCTTCACAAGTCGCGATTATCGTGTGGAGATGCCAGAGCATATTTGCGGGTAGTCTCGGACGTCAATCGAAGACTGGACGACCTGGTGAATGATGTGGACTCAGCACGTCGCAAGGCTCGACATGAAGCAGTCGCCAGAGCTGTTGAGATGATTGAAGACGGGCCCACGAGCAACACGATTGAATTACAGAACCTGCTGAGCGGGGCCATCGCTGCCGGGGAGACTCAAGTCACGCTCGGGTTGCTGGAAGGCGGTACCAGTATCCAATACAAGGCTTGCGTCAATAGGAGTACGCCCTATTTCCAGAGTCCCTTGCACCTTGCCGCTATTGCTGGGTCTCTCGATACTGTCAAGGTGCTTCTCGAATACAGAGTTCATGGGAAGCACACCTTAGTCGAAACCGTGGAGCAAGATGAGCTGACGATCGAACACCAATTATCTGGCATTCCTCCCAGCCCTTTGCGCCTAGCAATCTCCTACGGGCATACGGAGATATTCTGGCTTCTTGTCCGACCCGAGTATCGGCCTGCAGTTACAAGCAAGGAATACTCGATATGTATGCGGGAAGCCGCCAAGACTGGTCGTATAGATCTCATCGATGCACTTTGCAAAGTCATTGGACGGCACTGGACTGAAATTCATGGTTTAGGCGGGGAATTAATGATGACTGCAGCTCGCCACAATCGAAAGGAAGTCGTCTCCATGCTCCTTGAGCATGGTATCTCGCCAAACCTCAGCCCGCCGGCATGCCGATCCAGCGTACTCCACTTGGCGGCATCTCTGGGGCATACTGCTGTCGTTGAACTGTTGATGGACGAAGGCGCTAGCGTCACGTTCAACCCTAACGAGCTGGTACAAGATTGCCTTCCGATCGAAGGCGCTGCGGAAGGTGGGCATACAGAGCTGGTCAAGATACTACTGGACAGAGGAGCAGATCCCGCGCCAGCGCTGAGATCTGCCGCCCAAGGTGGTAATTCTTTCCTTCTGGCGTATCTACTCCAAAGATTTCCAGAGCTTCCAGGTATGGGTGGTGGGGACGTCGGTCAGCAAGCGATGTTCAAGGCTCTAGTGACTGGCAATCTGGCTATCGTCACTCGTCTGGTCGAGGCTGGAGTGCAGCTAGACGATGGAACTGCTGCCGTGCAAGATGGCTGGGACGACTTGGACTATGGACTTCCTCAATGTTCTATGGAAATGGTCGCGAAAGAATTCCCGCTGTACTTAGTGCAGCACCTGATTATGCTCGGTGCACGCAGTGTCGATACAGCTGGCTGCAAAGAAGTCTATGAGTACCCTATCAGAGGGATACTGATTTCTGAACGCACATGGCAATGGGTAGGAAAATCGTGAAGGCCAAAGGCCAGGTCAATCAACGCACAGATGCTTCACAGCGAAATCCTGAAGCGGTGGGACCAACTACCTTAGCGGCAATATCCATTGTTGGAAAGCTCGCCTAAGACTGCGCCATAAATAAAGCAGGTCAAGGAAGCCGCGGTAGTCCTGGTTCGAGCTTGGTGAAACATTGCGCAGTTCAAGCCCTATACTGTGCCGCAAAGTGGGCTTCGCATAAGCGCCCACGCTGCACAGCCGCCAAGAGTATACTGCAAGGATGCGGTGACTGCCATATACTACCACCATTCTGTTGAGTGCATAGCATCCGCACTTCGCTCTTGCCACTTTATACATTACCCACTGTCAAGATGCAAGCATCATCGCAACACCACTGGAAATCGAACGCAAGCACGCCCACATGCCATGTTACTGTGTGTTCTGCGACTGCAACGACAATCATTCTTTCGGTACTTCTGATCGCTTTCAAAGCACACGGACTCACCATATACAACGATGCTTCTGGTGGGTCAATTCCCATCGGCGAACCCGGGACAGAAGTTTCACTATTCTGGTATCCTCTATATCTCAAATACACAGATCTCGTCAATTGGACTCTTGCAACAGGTGGTGTTAGCTTGATCCTCGGTGCCAGTCTGGGACTGCACTATCTCTACGTATGCCGCAGATCAGAACCAATACTCGTGAGTAACACTCTTCGGCGTATGCAAGCCTGAGTAGGAACTGATCAAAATCGTCAGCTCTCGACCACTCAGCGAGTGAGCCTCTTTGCGACAATCGGCGTCAACTGCGTGTTCTGTCTGGTCGTATTCATGGTTTTGTTAGTGCGACGTCTTCAATCTGGTCGATTGCCGCCCGAAAACTCCAACTTCTGGTCAAGCTATGAGCCATACCAAGGCTACGGGAATTGGGGCAAATACGATGCTGCAATCTTCGATCTAGGATCTTGGGCCTGCCAATTGGATACATGGAAGACTTTCAATGGTGGAAATGTCATGGCTACACACTGCGTTGACGAAACAGGTGCTCTGTGCTCTGCGGGACTTCTGGCTCTCTCGAATATGGTTCTGGCCAGCATTTGGGTAGCAGACTGGAGAGGGAAGCGATGCCTTATCCGGGATCACAGGGATGCATTTCCAGACGAATATGAGTGCGAGTATTTGTAAAGGTGGACTGAAGACATTGAATCGAGCAGAAATGGCAGAAAGCCCAAGAGGGCAAGGATCACATGTACGGGCAGGCGACTCAACAGCCAGAACGATCATCGGAGGGAATTTGCTCTCCATTTTGCTGGTCAACGAAATACTTGTTCGCGGTTCGTGACAAGATATACACAAAAAGACATAGACCATTATTCATCCGATTTCTGATCCACCGCGTCCTTCTTCGCAAACCTCCAGTTGTAACGCGCGCGCGTCCGGGACCGAGACCGTGTTGGTGACTCGATTGTGAGCTACTGACGGCGGCTGTAGACTTGCATGAGCCGGAAAAAAGTTGCTCTGCGGCGTGCCTCCGAGGACGAATGATCCAGGATCAAGCGCATAGCCTCCTGTGCCTCCAGGCTACTCAACCGCCGGTGAAAGCCCGTCTATGCAACCCTGCAGAGCTATTCTTACCATGCTACATAAGTGCGATGCCATGACACAGCCACTGCTGTGCCGTCCGTTTGCATAGGCCGCCTTCAATGCCAACACTACCAACACCACCGCGTGCTCTACGCGCTGAACTTGAATCAATCGACACTTAGAATAGTAACATTCTAACTTTTTGACATCGACGGCTCAGGTCGAGACAATGTTGTAGTAGTGACAGAAGTTCCGACCACGTTGCGTGTGGTATATATGTCCTTGCGCAGGGCTCAATATTTCCGCTCGGTACTCTCATCGACCATCTCAATCACCGTGGACAACATCCACATAGTACTTCCTTGTCAGAAGACCACTTTCAAAGACAGCAATCCATCATGGTAGGCCAGGCATTAGGCTTCGCCATCGACGCAGCAGGCCTGTTGATTTCCCTCGGCATCACCCTGGAGGCAGCAAAAAGTCCGCCACCTTCGGCATTCACAAGTGTACAAATCATTTCAGGATCTGGTCCAAATTCTCAAGCTGGAGGAAACGTTCCCCATATGGCAATCTGGGATGACGATGGCAACAGGATTGGGCAATACCATCCAAAGAAGGATGCAAAGCACAAGGAAGATTTCGGTAAAACGTATGCGATCGAACATAATCAAAATGGAGGAAAGCCAGCCGATCCGTACTATATCATGCTGAGTAACCTGGGCAACGACGCCATTTGCATCTCTTCTGTTACAGTGTCCAATGAGAAGATCAGTGGAACATTCTACGGGGATACCGGAGCCGCTTGTGGTCAGTCCTGGTTCCTCAGCGAGACCAGTATCGGAACAGGTTTCACGAAGCCGAAATGTGTCTGGCTTGACGCAGACCATTCGAACAAGATCAACGCTCGCGCTTTGAGCTTCCATCTCAACGATATGGCGCCGAATCCCGACAAGCTAGATCAGTACAATGCACACAAGGAGACGCTATGCAAAAGCACACCGCGATTCTCTTTCTGGGGTAATCTGCTCCCAGATGGAATCATCCCCTTCTTCAAGCCCAAGTTGACCTACAATATTGATTCTGGAGGTGCCGGCCAAGGCAACGACACTGATATGGCCCGTGTCATCGACAAGCCTGGCCAGTATGACAAGTCTGTCTATCTAAATCAGGGCGAGAGGACGAGGAAATCAACTTACATCAAGCGTCGCAACGCACAAGGCTTCAATAAAGACCCTGGTCATCTGATCGTGACTGATCATCCGGGAGACGATGTCCGCAGGGTATGCGAATCCGAGACCTCGTTTAGCTGGGACATTGTGTCCACGGTGCAGAGTCTCTTCTGTGATATGGAAGTCAAGCAACTGTATCCTCTCTGCGATGCGGACGATGTCAAGGACAACTGTTTCAATCTCGAAGGCAAAGTCGTTGTTCCGAAAGGCGGCATTGAAGCACGAGATCGGTTCGCGAACGCAATTTCCCAGAAGAATTATACGTCAGAGGCGCATTGGGACGTTTGAAAGCATGTTGTCCTGCTTCCTCACCCATTGATCGGCGTGTAACCAGATACGTATGGATGTCTGGAATGGAAAGACGGAGCTTCTGCTCCACCAAGGTCAAGCTCGGGAACAATGGTCATGCTGCTGGACAGCAGGGTCAGTCTCGATCCAAAATTAGCGGCATGTGCACAACGGAATATACATATCCTAGAGTTTCGTATTCAGTGATAGATCATAGAGAAGATAGACTGTACTAGCCTTCGAGAAAGCACTCGACCGACTTGAGATATCCAGTACCAGTAGCACGACGTACAGATTGGACTCGGTTGTGTGTTGCCCTATCGTATTTGTCAATGATCAAACTGCTAGCAGAATCGTCAAAGATGTAGAGGAAAGGCAAGGCGCGGGATTGTCGCTATAATACGTCGATCAGCAATTTTCTGGCATAAGTGAGAAGCATGTTCAAACAAGAATCACTCTCCTCCACCTCTCAGCGATATGCTTTTTCCCACTCATCTCTCTGATCCACATGCATCGCCATGAAATCCTCAATGAAGCTGACAGCCTCCTGGCGCCGAAAGTCATCCGGCCATCCATGATTCCGATAGACTTGCCGCACAAACTGCCAATCAAGATCGGTTCCAGGATACCATTTTTCCGTCTGCGACCTGACTTCATCCTCGGATATTTCTTCACTCCTCTCCGGCACATTACCAGCCTCCTTTGTCTCTCTTCCAGGACAAGGGATCAACCTAAGCTGTTCAAAATCGTCACTCAGACTGTCAAAAAACGCCTCGACGCCAGCTGGTTCGCGAGTTTCGCAGCGAATGATATCCGTCGTAATCTCGCCATGAAGGACATCAAGAATGAACGTATGTCCGCCACTCTCATATCCGCCAGCGAAAACCAATAAATGCTTGTGGTCTACCAATTTGCCATCGCCGCAATAGAATTCGTCGTGAACATCTTCCAGGTGGTCTTCGTACATTGCCAGTGTGCCATGTTGTTCATCATCAGGGAAGGCAATCAATTTGGACTTGTAATGAACATGCGTGGACTTCTCGTTCTCCTTGAAGTAAGGGAGCCGGCGCATCAGCTCGACCACATCGTCGGATTTGCTATCAACGATAGCCTTGGGGAAAATATCGATACTCCACCCTTCAGGCGGCGGCATTTTCAGGTCCGCGGGATCGTAGTGTAAGGTCGTGAGAAACTTGTAGAATTCAGTGAAAATCGCCGCAAGGTCTTCGACGGAATATGGAGAGTACTCCTCGTTGCTGCCGTCACTTTCTCCATCCGATGCCTCGTCCAATGAGTCTCTGTCAGCGACATCGTGATTGAAATGGATTTCGGAGGTGTTAAGGTACTCGACCATCTTCACGGAGGGCTGAGCTATCAGCAGTTGGCGGAGCAGCCGAGCTTGGACAGTGGAAACAAGAAGTTAGTTTGAAAATTGCTCACTTTCCGGCTCGAAGACCAGGATGAGATTGTTGACATTTTTTATTCTGGCCTTCGAAGAGCATTACCACCGTGCCACTTCAAGCTTCTGACGTCATGGCTCTTCGCTGCCTAAAGGTGCTGCCTTCCTCCAAAATCCTTCCCATCGGCGCCAATGGGTGTTGGCATCCCGGTCTGCCAGCTCGTATCTGACCTCTCCAAGCGGCGGGCTTTACACCTTGGACAATTTGTCGACATTCAGTCAAAGTGCCAGTGTCCTGAACAATCAGGAGCTGAAAGTTTGACTGAGAGGCTCACTATTGGGGCCGAAGTTGACGCTTGCCACATGGATTGTACATGTATTGATCCGGGACAAGATGTTTCTGAACACATCGTCGTTTTGGCACAAAGTGTTGAGATATGAGGCAGCCCCGTGGTGAGCTCGGAGTGGACTTTTGCATGCTCATTCGGAGACGATTCTGAAGCTTGGCTCAAACATCGTCGTATCCTCTCACAAGCGCTGATTGTTTTCGACCATTTTCCCTCCGCATTCCTTGATTGTGGCGCTTCTCGAGAAAGTTGATGCTGTCGTCCACGAACCGGGTCACGAGCGCAGTAGGTGATCCTTCGTCGCCAAGGGCGTCCCTAGCTTAGCATTGGCAAACTCCCTCTGTCGTATCGTGCCTCGACCTCCACATAAAAGCCTTCACGCAAGCCCACCTTATGCAGATGCAGAAGCAGGCCTCCCTTCGTTGCTGGTCTCCAACAACATGGCACTGCCTTCACTCTTCTGTATTTTCAGCCTGCTGTTGACCTGCCACGCTCAGGACAATCAGCTGTAAGCTAGTACCATTGAGTTTCACATACCAAAATTCACTAACAATCACCATTTAATATTAGCCGTGGACAAAACCTTACAGTCTCGTTCGGGCCAGACAACGGTGCTGAATGTCCCAATACCGAAGACTCAGCTTCTCTCACATTCTCCACCGGCAGCATCCCGCTCGGCGACATCTGTTACAATCTCGATGAAGTTTTCTCCCCATTAAACACCCTCAACGCTTCAGGCTACCACGACTACCCAGGAATTCTCTGGTCTGCATCGAACATGCCAATTCAGTACTCCATTGTGAATCCTTCAGCATACAGCACAAGCACGAATCACTCGAGGATTCGGTACTCGCAGACCAATGCTACAGGCAATGGAGAGCAAGGCGACGGAAAGTATGCAGCTTTGAGATTGTATGTCTATGGTGGGAGGGAGTGTTCAAAGCTGCCGCCGTTGGCAGGACAGGATGCGATGGAACTGCCGATTTATGATTGGACTTGTCAGAGTGCTGCTGCGGGAGCAGATTGTAGGATTTTGCCATATACGATTCAGAGTTTTGCTGTGCAGAATGTGTTTCAGGATGGAGAACCTGAAGGCGAGTGTCGTGACTTTGAGGTGCTGCGAAGTGAAAGTGGCGCTAAGAGAGAGGGGGTAGGTAGCTGGTTCGTGGGATTCGGCTTGGTTGTTGCGATTTTAGCTGCCTTGCTGTGAGTTGGAATGGCCGTTCAGATCTTGCTTCGAAGGATTGTGTCTGGCATTGTGTTGTCCATTTGTGCGTTCGTTGCTCGTTTCATCGGCAGCATACGGGAGCAAATGTCAAGAAGGGCGATGCTTCCTACTGATGTCCGGTCCATTGAACAAATAGAAGGTGAAAGTGGAAGTTCAAGTGATGAGAAGATCCCAGCATGTGATCGCGCGTCTAAAGCACGGACTCAATTAAGGTTTCGCGTCGATCGCGTGGCTCAGGTTGTGCTCCACCCTCGATTCACTGTTGTCGATCGCATCAACCGCTCACGACATCCACTCCACCGAACACTCATGCTACCGACGCAACATCTTACGATTGCCAGCAGAAGCCGCCGTTACTACGATGTCGTTCTTCAAGGCGCCCTCATGGGCGAAGACGCAATCGAAACCCGACAGCGAAGACGATGACGATGACCAGGACTTGTTCAGTCACAGCAAGAACTTTATGGCAATTCAGCGCGACAGACTGGAGCAGGAGAAGCGAAAGAAGGAGCGGGCAAAGCAAAAAGAAGAGGAGAAAGCACAGCGACGCAAAGACAAGGCTGCGAAGACGGATAGTAAGAGTGGAGTCAAGCGTGAGAGCCTCGAGCGCAACACGAAGGATGAGCCTGTCAAGAAGAGGCGCATCAATTCTGAGGAGAGTGCAAAGCTGTTGGCGTCTGTCGGTATCAAGCCAGTGACCATCGATAGCGACACCGGGGACGAACAGATTGTGTACGAACCAGAGGACTCGTTGCCCATCCGCCGATCGCCCAGGAGCAAACGTACGAAGAACGCGATTGCCGGGAGCAGAGGTAGGAGTGTGTTGGGCAGTACGTCGAGAGCAGAGGAAGACGGAGAAACAGAGAGTGAAGTGGAGATTGTGAAGAGCACCACAAAGCCGGCACCGGTGGTGGAGGAGGAAGAGGAAGAAGATTCAGACCCAGAGATCGCAGCGCTGCAGAGGAAGGCGAGAGAGAAGCACAGGCTGAAGAAGCAGCAAGAAGAGCTCAGGTCGGCAACTCCAGGTGCAGGTAACTCGGAGGGAGACAACCTGTCAGGGCTACCCACGCCTCCTCCACCCGACCCCATCATCTCGCTCTTCATTACAACAGACATACCAGACGCAGTGGAACTCCTGGTCAAACGAAAGATGTCACAGGATTTGGGCACAGTCCGGCGGGCTTGGTGTGGGAAGCAAGGATTTCCTCAGGACTTCAGTGACAAGGTCTTTTTCACTTGGAACGGAATACGCATGTATGACTTCACCACCTGCAAGCGACTCGGACTCGAGGTCGACTCAGAAGGGAATGTTGTGCGTGCAGATCAGCGGGACGCTGATGGAGCTGCGCAAGTCCATGTTGTGGCCACCACTCAGGAGCTGCTGGATAAGCAGAAAGCCGAGAAAGCTCGACAGGCGAAGGCTGAGAGCGCCCAGTACGAACCCGAGGTGGAGACTGAGGCAGCCGCTGAGGAAGAGCAGCAACAGAAAGCAGAGGTGAAAATCATTGTACGAGCGAAAGATCAGCGACCTGTCCACGTGAAGGTGTTTTCGGTAAGTCGGATTAGACGGCCAGACATATCCGAACAAGCTAACAACGTGGATCTTCAGACTACCAAGATCTCCAAGATCATCAACTACGCAAAGAAGCAGATGGGCGTCCCAGCTGGCCAGTCCGCATATCTTTCCTTCGATGGAGATCGTCTCGACCCGGACGACGTGGTCGGCAACACGGAAATGGAAGATCTGGAAAATGTCGACCTCGTTCTCGGCGAATGATCACAACCCCGTCAAAGCCATTTTCCGCCCTCATGCGGTGTACTCTCTGACTCGACAGGATTTCCCACGCGACGGCCTGGACTGTCGAGAATCCGACAGTTTGGACACCGACAGGCACGACCATTTGCTTGGGACGAGACTCCACGAATGATACGATCTACGACCTTGCTCACGGATGATGCGTTGGACGGAGTCACGGAGGTCCTGCAGTCATTCATGCACGCGAGCGTGCTCATCCTTGTTCGAAGGGGTACACGAGGCTTGCAGGCTTGCGTGCTCAACCCTTCACCGCTCTTGTATACTACCACCACGTTCTTCTTCGCCACATGATACCCAGATAGTAGTACCACGCAAACATGAAAGAGATGAATGAAACAATGTCTTGAACGAATCCTAGAGGATCGAAATCCCCATGCATATTAATGCCGAAGAAGAAGCGCGAAAGGTGCTTAAGCGCCAGCCCAGCCCAACCCGAACTCTTCCATCTCATCTCATCTGCCTTCACCAATCCAATCTTCCACGACTTGCCACTCGCTTCTACTGCATGCAAGTCTGCGGCAGACTGGCTGACTGGGTGGAGGCTCATGAGAATGACTGCACTGAAGCACCCGAAAAAAGTGATTCTTGTTGCCCAATGACGAAGTTGTACATGCACGTCGTTCCCTAGCCTAGTGTTGGGCGTCCATACGTGGCTGTCGTGGATTAGCTACTGTAGCTAGAGTGGTTAGGCTTGGCTTTTTCTGCCCGAACCCGCCGGGCAGATGCATGATGAAGGGAAAAGTCCAGTGGTGGTGCTTTGCTTCCTGTCCAACGAGTTTTGTGCTTCGCATCACCGAGACATGTGGCGCGATTATTGTATGACTGCAGAAACAATTGCTTTGAAACGGGAACGGGAATGTCTCGGCTTTGGGGCGTTGTTCATGTGGTACGTGGAGTGGAGAGAGTGGACGTGGTATCATAGGGCTGGCTGGTGTTCTTTTCTAGGTATCTGGAGGCTGGAGCAGCGGTCTGTTAAAGAACGAGCTGGGGAATCTTGCTGGGATGTTGCTTGTTGCCTTTCTGGTCGTCGGCGCCCAAAAATTTGAAGAGGCGGTTGAGACTGGTCACTGGTTGCCAGTAGCACGTGCGGCGGATTGGGTATACATACTGTATCCATCTCTGCTGCAGCTTGGGTTGCAAGGGTGGGTATTTTCTCTGCCTAGCCAGCTGGCATTTTCTTCGCTGCGCTGGTCGTGTTTGGGGTGCTGGGTGACACAGATCCGTCATTGCATCGCAAGGAAAACTCGCCGCATTCCCGCTCGATTGATTGCACGTTTTCCTCGCTCCGGGCAGCTTTCCCTTTCGCGACACCTTCTTCGGTACCAGCAAGTCAGTACTTTCCTGCGATACCTACGACTGTACCTTGCTACTCAGCATCTTGCCACCGACTTGCGCCTCATCTGGTCAGCAATTGCCTGCGTGTGTTTGTCCAGGCGATACTTTTCTCCGCCCAACTCACAACAGAGATCATCCATGCTTTCAGGCTCCTTCGCACGTCGACATACCGAACTACGAAGACTGAGAAGGGCGCCTGCACCACCGACAGCAGTACAGTGAGAGACTGGACGGCCAGCTGCGTACCACGCTTGCCTGCCTGCGCTGTCGCGCATATTCCTGCATCCGGTGAATCTGTGTCGGCCCGCGACACGACTGGCTGACTTGTCTTGGAGAAAGGTTGTTACTTGGCCAACGGCCCCAGCATTGGACCCAGCCAGGCTTTTCGAGCAGGACAAGCCCTTCTTGCCCGCTCACAACCTCCCACCACCCAGCGCATCCAGTCTACACCGGTCAGCATCGCATTCGGGGCCTGTCGCTTGGTCAGATCCACCGTCCGTGTGTTGCAGCCTTCGTGCCTAAGCAGCTGCTGGCACTACTGCAAACTACCACGCTGCGTGCAGGCTGCAGCGGTTTTTCCCGCCGCTTCGTCTTATACCCTGCGCCCCCGTTCGATTTTCGCTCCACGCCGCTGCTGCTGTTTGCGCGCGCGTGAAATTGATCTCGCTCCGGAGCCTGCAGAGTCACGAGAGGAGTGCGCGTTGGATCTATTGATATACACGAATCACCCCGCACCCAGCACTGGACCGCAATCTGCCATTGTCAGCCCCCTTATCGCCAATCGCAGCAGCGAAGGAGCCCGCCGAGACGAGAGTGATCTCCCGCGATCTTCTGCTGGACACTCCCGCTCCCCCCATTGCATCATTGCGCTGCCGCGAGGGGCGACCAAACACACAACAACCTTTTGCTGCTGCTGCACCACGCACCCGCACGACTCCACCTGTCATCGCCATTGTTGGTGGCCATCGCTGTCACCAACTGCTGCACGGCAGTCGCGCGACGTCGTTGCCCCAAACGCGCCAAAGTTTCCTGCGAAGCTTGTCGAGACGTTTCACACAGACCAGCCGTTGAAGATCTGGCGGCTAGGAATTGACCTCTCGGCTTCTGCCAGCCAGACTTTCGCGTCTAGGGAATCCTGGACCGACAGCGCCTCGCAATTACAGCAATCCGGAAGGGCTGTGTTTATACCCCTCGTTCCCGCCGCCCTCTCCCACGCTGCCATCCTGGGGCAGCACGGCCACATCACCGACCGACCGCAAAGGCGACCACCTCTCAACGAACATTCACTGTCGGAGAATTGTGTCACGTCGACCAGGTCACTCCGAGGCTTGACGTGCAGCAGAATCCGGTACGTGGTAGGGCAGTCCCCAAGCTACGACGTCGCCGTAGCACCCTTTGGGCAATACTGTGACGCGGGTCCACCCATTCACCTGGGCTCTCCAGAAAGCTACGGCAGACCACTGGTTGGCCTTTTGACCTTGTCCTTGTAGCTGACAGTAACCAGGCCAGGATTGAGCTTGCCTATACATTGCTCTGATCGATGTCGCGCGCGTAAGTAAAATCCCATTCTCTGTTCCTCACCCACATACTTGACCTGCTTCGTGTCCGAGGCCATCCTGCCCCAATGGCCACCCGCGTTCCGCAGAAAGGCGCAACTAGGGTTTCCCCTCCGCGCACAAGTGCACCGAAGGAGTCTTCAGCTGACATTGAGCGACCTCGCAGACAGAGTACAGCCTCATTCTCTGTACGGACGGGAGCGGATCGAGTGATACACGTCTTTCCTGGAGGCCACACATCGTCCGGCGGCAGCGCATCAGTACGTTCACCACTTTCGAGCGGCGGCAGTCGTAGTCCCTCCTCCAGCGACTCGAGCTGGGACAACATTGGCGACGGCGACTACGAGGACGAAATTGACCCGTCCGACTCAGCTTCGCGATCACGCGGACCACACTCCCGCCGCCCGACAGTGGAGGTGCCGATACCTCCTGCCAGGCGGCACTCCTCTCGCAGAACACATCGAGAAGTAGAGCGAGAGGAGAGAAGTCCGCCTCGGCATCGTTCTTCGCGACGACACCACTCCAGGCACGAAAGCCGCCACGAACGTCGACGCGACCGCAGCTCGTCGAGGCGTGAGCTCTCGGACGGCTCGTCCAGCGCAGGAACCGTGGCTGACGACTACCCGCCGTATGGCCACCCTGGCATGCCTCGCGCACCTTATCCCGGATACAGACATGTGCCGCCTGGAAGCCATGGTGGCTACCCACCGACAATGGCATCGGGTCCCTCAGCGGGATACCCAGACCCATACCACGACCCGCGCCAGGCACTCGTAACGCGAGATGCCTTTGGCTACCCTTCGCACGCGAACCCGTTTGCTGCGCACCAAGCACAGCCGAATCCCTTCTCACCGATGCCCAACGAGAGTGCGAGTTACTTTGGCGGCGCACCAGAACCGCCCATGCCTCACATGGGTCCGCCGCCGCCGCCACAACGACATCCTTCCGAAGTTGACGTGCACGGCCGACGTGGCAGACCGCAAAGCTTCGTAGCACCAACACATTTCGCACCCGAACAAGCGATGATGCCGTATCAACCGCCTGGCTACCCTTCACCCTATGGGCACCCATACGGCATGCCAGGCTATCCGATGTATCCACCAGGAATGCCTGGATATCCTCCTCCGCCTGCAACCTCGCCGCCACCTGCTGCTCCTGAGAAGAACAAGGACCTTGAGCAGTTGAAAGAGATGTTGACGAAGAAGAAGGAGGAAGATACCAAAGACGCTGGTGCAAAGAATGACGAAATTGCCGCGCTCAAAGAGCTCATCAAGAAGCATGAGGAAGAGCGTGTCGCACGAGAGAAGGCATGGATCGCTGAGCGTGAAGCCGAGGCTGCTGCAAAGGCTGCTGAGAAGGCAAAAGCCGAAGAGGAGAAGAAGCGCAAGGCTGAGATCGCGGAGGCCGCTAAGAAAGCGAAGGATGACGCTGAGTCGAAGGCTGCAGATGCGGCGAAGAAAGCTAAAGAGGAGGCTGAAGCTGCTGCGAAGAAGGCCAAAGACGAGCATGAAGCGGCGGTGAAGAAGGCGAAGGAAGAGCACGAAGCGAAATTGGCAGAAGCTCAAAAGGCCAAAGACGAGGCCGAGAAAGCGAAGAAGGCATTGGAGGAAGAGGCGGCAAAGAACAAGCCAACACCAGACTCCCTCAAAGCGCCGATTCGATTCAAGGATGCAGTTGGTCGCAAGTTCAGCTTTCCATGGGCCATCTGCAAGACGTGGAAGGGAATGGAGACTTTGATCAAGCAGGCTTTCCTGCATGTCGATGTGATTGGCGATCATGTTCACCAAGGCCACTACGACCTCACCGGACCTGATGGAGAGATCATCTTACCACAAATCTGGGACTCGATGATCCAGCCTGACTGGGAAGTCACGATGCACCTCTGGCCGATGGAAGAGGAGAAGAAGCCACCAAAGGAAGATCCTTTCGTCGGTTCCCTCAACGACCCATTCAGTTCATTTGGCCTCGGAGGCCTCGGAGCCTTTGATGCGATGCCACCTGAGCCGGGCAAGAAATCCAAGAAAGGCAAAGACGCTGGCAAGAAGGGTAAGAAGCCTAGCAGCCCAGATTCGATGATCATGGTGCCACCTCCACCTCCTGGCATGGGTATGGGCATGGGTATGGGTGGCATGCCGCCTCCGCCTCCACCTGGCCCGGCTGGGGCGTACCCGGATCCATTTGGCTTCCCGCCCGGAATCTCTCCTGTCATGGACAAGCCAAAGGACAAGACCAAAGCTCGAAGCAAAAGTGTTAAGTCGAAGGAGATTTCACCTCTTGCTGCTTGGTTCGCTGGTGGCAATCTCGCTGCTCGGCCGAAGAAGAGATGATTGTTTACTCGATGCTCTTACTTCTACTGAGCTTGGAACTTTGCCTCTTCCTGCATTATTGAGCAAATCAGGCTTTCCGACTTCTTGCCAGAACTCGTCTCTTGAGAGCATTATTATCTAATCACAACCCTTCCATCATGGCTTTTATGCGAAACGGCAGGATTCGATCTGGTGAAACTGAGGAGGTTGCGGCGTTCGACGGTGATGAATCCTTCTGTCTCACGCTCGCGCTCATCTCGTATTTCAGGGGTCTTCTTACTTCCTTTCCACTTCCTCTCTCCTCTCTTTCTACAATAGAGGGCCGAGGCGGCATTGGCTTTTGGGTAGAGGGAGGCATGCGGAGGATCGTTGCTGTCCGGAACAGCGGTATTCTCAGCAAGGATGGGGTCGGGGAAAAGCCATTGCATTGTTTGTCTGGCGCACTTGATGCTGCTGCTACTGTTGTTGCTGTTGTTGAGAATACCCCCTTTTTTGCAGCGTTCGGGCGTTGTTTGCGTTGACTTTTGAATTTGCTTTGGATTGAGATTATGCTGATGCTGAATGATGAGAGATGAAGAATGGATTGGAATGGAATGGAAGTGCTTGAGAGAGAGAAAGAAGACATTTGAGACGACGATGCTGCTCGCGCAGTTTAGTGTTTTTAGATATGGACGAGGGTAGAGGATGAAGTGGTGGAGGGTTTGTGTCTATGCATGTTATGAAAATGGTTCAACATACTGTGCGTTTCGCTTCACTTGTGTCGTACGCATCAGCAATGTGTGAGCAGTGTGATAAATGGTTAGTGTTCAGGGAATCCTTGTCTACTGCCTCAGGCTGGGATGGCAGGCATCACTTCTGCCGCTTTCTCACTCCTCTTTTGTTCCTCCTGACACTTTGGCTGGTTGATTTGGACACCGACAGCACACACGCTCGACACATCTGTGCATCGAAACGCGCAGCATTGTCAGTAACACCCCAATCCTGGGCAAGACCACTGTACTCCACCGGATCTCTTACCTTCTGACTTGGCTGTGCTGCATCGTTTCGCGGCAGCAGAGCTCGAACGCTTGCACGCATCAGTATGTCTACTGCCAACATCTCACCATCGCGATGCTCCAAAAAGCTCTACGGCCCCGAGGTTGGCAGCTCGTTGCGATGCTGTTGCCTGCAGAAGAGCGCTTTGTGCGTCGTCGATCTGTTCAGTACCTGGTCAAGCATGCTGTGTCCTGATGTGACATTCATAGGCTCTCCTGCTCTTTGGTAATGACTACTGGCATATCAGTACGTTGTCTCTTTGCGAGATATGTATCGAGCGATAGATCTCTCTCAGAGGCCGAAAGACAGCAGACGACCCGGCCTCCATCTCCAATTCAAGCGCCTCCGTGCCTCACTCAATCTCCGGCACCGAAATTCATTCCCGGCCCACCTCGTGTGAAGCTTCCGTGTTCACAAGCATCTCGAACACAACAACCAGAAAGATTCGAGCCGCAGGATGTTTGACTATCCTCACGTGTTCTGCAAGTCCCGCTAGTACCGCTGTCAGCCGCACTAAAGAAATCTACGCCGTTGCCTCTTTGGGATTGAAGGTCTCCGCCGTGCTCGCTCAAACCGTTTGTACCGCGTTTACCGGACTTTTGAGCCAGCCAGAGCAAGCCAGAGCAAGCCACTATTTGCTTTGACGCGCGAAGGATGTCCTGTCCAGCAGTCACAGCTGTTGACAAATCGCATGTGTTCGCAAGATGGTGAAGCAGGCCTCGAGCAGGAGACCGACCTGGGAAGCAGAAGATTCCATGTACGATCATGGATATGGGAAGCAACCAAGAATCTCATCGTCAATTCATCGAAAGGTTCTACGGTACCAACCATTGCTTCTCTTTTGAGCTATACTACCTGTTGATCTAAGTTCACCTTCTAGATCACGGCTGACTGCATGGCGCTCTTGCTTACTTCTCACGTGTCTGGGGAAATTGCGGGGGCTAGATCGCTTTTCCTTGCTATACCAAACTACATCTGTCCTTTGCCGTCGCGTAGAGAATGGTCCGTGTAGGTTTGAGGCCATTGTACGCAAGACCATTGGACGGCGCACATTCTATAGCGACGGCAGCTTCCAGTCGGAACCAACACACGCGCCCAAACAGACTTTTATGCACGTACGCCGCACGTGTACTTCGTCTGATATTCCCGCGTGGCAGCGGCGATCTGATCAGCATAATAAAGGTAGATCATTGCCTGCAAAGCTCGAGGTAAGGTGTTGCTCTTCTCTTCCTCTTCCTCAACTCTCTCCAGCAATCGCCCACCATGGCCACCGAGGTCAGTCAAGAGAAGGCGCAAGGGCTCCAACAACAACATGAATACAACGATGACAAGTCAAGCCTGGAGAAAGGCCCCCCAGAAGGCTTTCAGACTGGCAAAGATGGCGAAGACATTCCATGGACCGCAAAGCGCATGATCGCTGTGCTCTCTTTGTGCATTGTCTACGTTGGCTCGCAAATCATCCTCTACTTCACCAGCTCTGCGCTCGCTCCCATTTCGCAGAGCTTGGGCACGACCCGCGGTAACTGGATGTTGACTGCAAACACGTTGGCAGTGGCTGCCATTTGCCCATTCGTGGGCTACATCACTGATCTGATGGGTCGCCGAAACATTGCACTCATCGGAACGCTCTTCCTGCTCATCTCGTGCGCTGTTCAGGCCACGGCCAACTCGCTTGCGCAGGCTGTGTCTGCTCAAGCTATTGGAGGCCTGGGAGCTGGTATGGCCGAGCTTGTTGCGCTTGCTGGGTAAGTTATACACTGATGACACAAAAACACGTATTCTGACATGATCCCAGTGTCGCAGAAATTACTCCAGCACGCTGGAGAGGTGTTACTCTCTCCCTCGTCACCTTTTCGATTGTCCCATTCATGCCACAACTCCTCTACACCATCCTCATCGTCCGTAGCTCCACCTGGCGCTACTGCTTTCTTCTCTGCGGTCTGTGGAATCTCGTCGGCATGATCGGTCTCGTCTTTTGCTACAAGCCACCACCACGGCCGAATGCCGAAGGACTCACTAAGATGCAAATTCTGGCACGTATCGATTGGGTTGGCGCCTTCCTGTCCATCGTCGGCATCACCCTCTTCCTCGTCGGACTCCAAGCAGGAGGGTACCCACACCCATGGACCTCAGCGCCAGTCCTCGGTCCTCTCATCGTGGGAGCCATCACAACGTTTGTCGCTTTTCCACTTTGGGAAGTCTACGGCAAACACCCCTTCCCCATGGTCCCAAGCAAGATCTTCAAAGGCCAGCGCGTCGTGGCTCTCGCATACGTGATCGTCTTCATCGCCGGAATGGAATTTTACTCGATCCTGGGCTTCTTCCCTCTCGTCCTCCAATACGTCTACAACACCGACGCCATCACCATCGGTGTCCGCGGCCTCTGCTACCCCTGGGCAATCCTCGGCGGAGCCTGCATCGTCTCTTTCCTGATGAGCTACACCAAAGGCCACGTCCGAACAATGTTCTTCACCGTCGCAGCCATCATGACAGCCTTCACCGGTGCTCTCGTGGTCTCCAACCCCAACAACCCCGGCACAACAATCACCCTCGCCACCTTCGCCGCCTTCGGCAACGGCGCCCTCGTCGTCCCAGCTCTAACCCTAGCCTTCTACGCCGCCCCGGACGAATTCGTCGGAACAGTCGGTGCCCTCTCCCTCTCCGTCCGCTTCGTCGGCGGCTCAATCGGAACCTCCATCTTCTTCAACATCTTCCTCACACGCTTCACTCGCTTCCTGCCAGAATTCGTCGGCGCAGCCGCAGTACAATCCGGCGTCACAGATGAGCAAACCATCATCGCCATCATCACTGCTTACGCCTCGCAAGTTCCTGGTGCGGCGGCTGCGATTGAGGGAATTAGTGCTTCGACTGTTGCGGCGACGCAGTATGCGAGTCAGATGGCGTATTCGGAGGCTTTGAAGATGGTGTGGTATGCGACGATTCCGTTTGGAGTTGTGAGTTGTATTGCTTGTGCTTTCTTGCCGAATATTAGGCAGTTTATGACGAGTAAGGTTGCGGTTGATATTCATTAGTTTGAACGATGGGGAGGAGGAATGGAGATTGAGATGTGTTAAGTGGGAGACGAAGAAATGCAATCATGATTCATATCATATCACATATCGTGCTTCGATGAAGAACCTTAATCAAGTTTTCTGCAAGCGGCTGGCAAGTATGCTCTGCGTGCATCAAGATGTCCTCGCAACTAGCATTTCCCTCAAGATATGGTCGCTGAGAGTGTCGTGGACAAAGCGCTACCACAGCACTCGCTTCATCATGTAACATTTTCTAGCACCTCATATCTACCATAAGCATACACCTCATGTCCATTCTCGTTCTCTCGTTTTTTTGCCATTACAGCGAAGCACTGCTCTACGGCAACTCATTCGGCGTAGCACCATTAACACCATTCGACTGCCCAGCGCCATCATGCGCATACTCCTCAGGCTTATACTCACGAACTTGCTCCACCCATCCAAACTCGTCCTTAATCTTACCCTGCTGAATGCCCTTCAACTGCGCAAGAAGTTTGACGACAGCTGGACCGGGCTCATCGCCTCCTCCTTGGTACTTCAAAGTGTCGTTCTTGGAGCGCATGGTGATGCTCTTGATGGGAACGAGAGCTGCTGCCGTGCCTGCAGCGGCAATTTCGGTGAAAGTACCGATTTCGTTGTATTTGATCTGTGATCGACTGTTAGTAAGGTGGGTGAGAATAGAGAGGATGCTGTGGACTCACTGGTCTCTGCTCGACCTTCCATCCCCAGCTCTTGGCAATTTCGCAGATTGTGTTACTCGTCACGGATTTGATCACGTTCTTACTGTCGGGAACGACAATCGTGCAGCCTTCTTCGGGGTTGCCGTGGATTCCGATGAAGCCGGAAGTGGAGAACTCGTCGACTTCTGTTCGTGTTCGGCTGTCGAGGTGGAGGGTGATGCCGAAGCCTTCTTTCTTGGCTTTCCCGCTGTGTCGCAGCACAGGAGCGTAGTTGCCGCCAATCTTGGCACTACCTGTGCCTTCCGGAGCAGCGCGGTCGAAGTCTTCCAAGATCAGGCATGCGACTGGGTGGACTCCGTGGTAGACACCAGTGGGCATGACGAAGACAAGGAAAGTGTACTCTTCAGGTGGGTCGAGGCCAAGTTGGGCACTGGATCCGAAGAGGAGAGGACGAATGTACATGGAAGCACCAGTACGGTGAGGTGGAACGTATGCGGCGTTCAGGCTGACAGCAAGGTGGACTGACTTCTTGAACAGCTCCACGGGAACCTCTGGCATGCTGACGAAGGAAGCAGAGTGCTGCATACGTTCTGCGTTGGCTTGAGGCCTGAAGATTCCGATCGTCTTGTCATCAGGTCCGCGAGAAGCCTTCAGTCCTTCGTAGCATTGCATTCCATAGTTGAGGCCTGGTGCCATGCCGTGAAGGCGGAGGAAAGGGTCTTGCACAAATTTTGGAGCAGTCCATTCTCCGGTCTTGACTGAGTAGGTCGATTCGATGTGTCCGTTGACTTGTCCATGTCAGATTGTGGTGTTTGCGACTGTTATACTCGTGCTTACCTTCGCGGACTTTGAAGCCGATGTCGTCCCAGTCTGGATGGAATCAGTACATTGTCCACAGTATTGGTGACGACGACTGACCGATGGTATTGACTGGTGGAGGTGGGAATGTTGAAGCCATTTTGAGTGGTTTTTGCTGTGTGTGCTGACAGAGTAAGCAGTGGTGTTGGATGATGAGTCGTGCCAATGGCATATATTTCCTGGCCGAGGTCGCTCTTTCAAGGAATGTTGGTCAGGCATCAACTGTTGGTGCCTGAAATGCTTACTTTGATTGAGACACATGCTTCCAACAATAAGCTTGGACACCCTTGTCCTCATCTCCCGTCGCCAACGACATGTTGTCCTTTGAGCCTGCAGGACTCCTCGTCTACCACCTCCGTGTAGTTCGATAATCTGAGCATTCGATAGGCAGTTCCTCATTCCTCAGTACCATCGATCCACGACATCAACAATCAACAT
This sequence comes from Cercospora cf. flagellaris, assembly GCA_005356885.1. NCBI lineage: Eukaryota > Fungi > Ascomycota > Dothideomycetes > Mycosphaerellales > Mycosphaerellaceae > Cercospora > Cercospora cf. flagellaris. Next base: position 36,945 of record RJLU01000021.1, read on the forward strand.
GGCTGCTCGACGGTACTACACCGTGCTGGCCCTCCTATGCTTCATCATCTTCTTCACCATGCTTAGCGGCATGCGCACCCTTCGCCGATCAGTAAACGACCAGGAAGCGGTGAAAGCTGCCCGTGCAGCAGAAGCACTCCAACAGACCACCGATGGAGCTCTCCAGCTTGGCCAGGTGGCCTTGACCGGCCACGCCATCGCTCCCAAGCTGGGCAACGAGACAGCGAAAGCAGAACTTGGACGGTCGACGTGGCACTTCTTCCACACGGTCATGGCTCGTTTCCCCGAAAAGCCAACTGAAGAGGAGAGCAATACCCTGCGCACCTTCATCTACTCGTTCCAGCGCGTGTATCCCTGCGGAGATTGTGCTACGCATTTCGGAGAGCTGTTGAAGAAGTTTCCGCCACAAGTGAGCTCGAGGAACGCGGCGGCAGGCTGGGCATGTCATGTGCACAACCAGGTCAACATCAGATTACACAAGGAGATATTCGACTGCAACAACATTGGAGACTTCTACGATTGTGGCTGCGCAAAGGACGAAGAGGATGAGAAGAAAGAGAAAGAGGGCGGGACCAGGACAACAGAGATACGAGACACCAGCAAGGACAGGCCGGAGATGAGCTCGTTGAATAAGGAGAAATATGCCGTGAATGGACGAGATTTCAATGAAGATCTGGTGTTCTCGTGAGCCAGCACACTCAAATTGCGATTTCGTCACTCGGACTTTGTCCCTCCTCTCTTGCTTTCCGACGATCGATGTGCATCACCACATTGCACCCCCTTGGACACCCAGGCCGCAGCACTGATGCAGCTCAGAAGGAAATCAAAGCCCAGCGATGTCACAGCCGGATGACTCCAGAGTGCTGGCAGTAGAAAGTCGTTGAACTCCATGATCAGAAACTCAAGCCGCATGAAATCGAGATCCCGCAAGAAACACCCAACGCCCGCCGTCATAGCGATCGCGCAAACTGTCACCAATTTCTGCATGACCTGCATGTCAGAACCTCCACATGGATAGCTCGCCGCGTTAGCCCCTCGCTGCAACTTCGGCAGGAACAGCGGGAGCAATAGCAACAGCCTCGCAACGAGTATTGTTGGGATGAGAAACCGGCTGTCCCTTTCCACTTTTCTTGGTGGCCCACATCCCCAAGGCACAGCCTCGATCTTGCGCACCGTGATGGGGTATACTTTATCCACCACGTCCCACATCAGCGGGAACGCGGCCAACAATAAAGAAGCTCCATAACTCAGCACAACGCCTGCAGTAATCTTTCGAGGCAGCATCACTCCTGTGTTCGAATTCGCTGGCGGTAACTTGAGCAACGCGACATAGAACAAATTTTGCGCAAACGATATTGGCAAGATCTGGCTCAAAGCGAAGTACGCCCATAGCCTTGGAACCCTTCTGTGTACGCCTTCGGCTCCCATGTATATGCACACAGACATGGTCGCCCACAGCGCAGCCTGCGTCCAGAAGAAGCGCTTCAGATCCTCGACGATCGCCACGCCGAAGTCTTTGAAAAGGGTCGATGTGATGGACCACTTCCAGATCGTCATCAGCGCTGAGCCCGCGCTCATTCCACTTGCAAGCGGGTGGTCTTGTGTCCAGAGCTGAAAAGAGTAGACCAGCACGTGCAGCATGTTGAAGGATAAGGCGGTGAAGCTGAAGAACGCCAGACTGCTGAAGACCAGGACTTGGTTTCCTCTCTCGGGGGGAGTAGGCAGTCGGATGAGAGAGTCCAGGACGAGGGATGTGAACACAAGGGCCAGGACGATGTAGAGCCAGAAGATAAGCGCTCCAAAGAGGTTCGTTGCAGCCTGTTCTTCCATTTTTGACAATTGATCGAAAAGATAGAGCCGTATATCAAGGACTTTCTCCAGAATTTCAGCGAAGACTGGTTCACGAACGATATCTTCAGTTACTGATGTGTTCTGATAGCATACACGCGAGGCGGCTAGGCATCAAAAGTCGCAACGGACTAGAGCAGTCGGACTGTGCCGCACGACACTGTGACGCCATAATCCAAGAAGACCCTTGAAATTCGGGCCCTCGTGTGAGAGCAACATGCTGACTGCACGTTGATAGAAAGGCCTGCAAGCTCGAAGTGTGCGCTATAACAGTATATGCTTGCACTGAGAGTCCGCACAGCACAGCCGCCGGTCACTGCGGATAGGAACCATGCGACATGGTTTCTGACCGATCGACGACCGACAGAGAACCTCAGCATCATCATTCCAAAGGGAGTCAACGCAAAAAGAGCAAAACAAATCACCTTATACCTCGTTCGAACACAGCTAAGCAAGCGCGACAAGGTATGCCTGTACATTGGGCATATTGGCATCGCAAGTGGCATATGTATTTCAAGCATCTGCTATGCAGCTGACGACTTACTGACTTGACCAACGAAGCAGAAGATGATCGTTGGCAATCGTGGTTCAAGCATAATTATAGTGCTTGAACTTGCACAGGTTAGATAAAAAAGAGACAAGTAGCGCTGGAAGTAGACGGAAGATCGAAAGTTTGGAGCAGAACGGCAAAAACAATCGCCTTCTACATCATGCGGGTTGACAGACAGCAAATACGACTCAGGAGGTCAGACACCTTAAGCGCTTCTCGTTCGCAATCTCCCTACGAAGCATCAGCAAGTGCCACCGACTCATTGACTTGACCAATAAGGTAGAAGACGATCGTTGGACGTCCAGTTTCGAGCGCGAATATGTTGCTTAGATTCTGACAGCTTTGTCCAAAGAGGAAGCGGACTTGGGGCTCATCTGTCGTTGGGAAGTCGAAGCAAAAGGACAAAACAGTCGACGTCTACCTCATTGGGAGGTTGTTGCTCAGCGCACCCATACAATGTGATGACATCCGTCATTGTATGAAGCTCGCAGGCTCCATCTTCGGAACAAGCATCGGACATATGGCTGACGACTTATTGACTTGACTAATGAGGTAGACGGCGATCGTTGAAAGTCCAACATCGAGGGCGATTATATTGTTTGGGTTCTGACAGCTTTGTCAAAAATGATGGCGGACTAAGTGCTCGATTCTCGTCGCGAAAGTCGAAGCAAAAAGGCACAACAGATCGCCGTCCACCTCAGCCAAAGATAGCCGAAAAATGCATGTCTCACAACACGATTGTTATTAACGTTGTGCGGCGCATGTACAACGTATCTCCAAGTCAAGCATCTGCCCTATAGCTAACGACTTACTAACTTGACCAAGGGCGAGAGCGATTGTTAAGTCCTGTCAGGAGGTGTTTGTATACGTAGGCTTATTGCCTAGGAAGTAGGGAAGGTCAACACCAAATCGCCTTATACTTCATTCAATCTCTTGCCATTTCGAATAAATAGAAGGCACGGACAAGTACACCTTGGATATCGACAGGCAGGAATCAAAAAACAGGCATCGGTCATGGAGCTAACGACCTACTGGTTTCATACAAAACGCAAAAGATGGTCGTTAGTTTATAACGACCGTTGTTTGTACGTCTATCATCAGCCAGCTATGGCAAGAAATAGCATAGCATGGCATGAATCTGTAGCTACGCAAAGGGTCTACGAAGTCGACGCAACAGGGGCAAAACAAGAAACGTGCGCCATATTCGAATGCCGCGGTGGAGAACCCGTCCACCAATGCCCGAGTTTAGACATCAAAGATGAGTTCCAACCGCGTTTCTCTCAAGCGTCAGAGGTAGAGCATGACTGAAGACTTACTGACTTGACTAACGAAGTGCAAGGTAGTCGTTGAATTCGTTAGTTCTTTACTTGCATATGAAGGTTCAGCCAGCTGTGACACTAAACATTATAGAGAAGACATAGCTAGAATGGGCAGAACACTTCCGTCCGGGAAACGCTCTTCAGAAGAAGAAATAAAGTCGAAGCAAAAGGGCAAAACGATCACCCCCTGCCTTTCTTAGAAGGGGCAAACCCATTCCACACCTTAATGCTTCGAGGTCGAGCATTCGAGTGTGATCTCTGGTCGGATTGAAATACCAAGCATCGACCATATGGTCGACGACCTACAGACTTGACTAATGAAGCAGAAGACGATCGTTGAGCTGGAATAATATACTGTCTGCATATATAAACTCAAGGGCAAGGATTGATGGACAGCAAAAATCAGCGCCTTCCACCACGTCTGGAGATTTGAAGATAGCAAGCAACGATGCCAAAGATTTGAGCAAAAGCGACCGCCTCGTACCTCATTCGAACGGAGAGTGTTCACGCCCAAATGATGCCACAACACTTAGCATCACCAGGACTTAAAAGTCTACGGTATATTCCAAGCATCAGCTACGTTGCCAACGACTTACTGACTTGACCAGCAAAGCACGAGACGATCGCTAGGGCCTGGTCATTCTTCCTCTCACATGTAGGCTCAGTGGGCCCTTTCAATCAGAACAGATTATCGTAATCTGCTCTATGACCAGCGCGAGAACGATCGAAGATAGCGCAGATACGTGGAAAGTCGAACTCATTCCAGGCGGTCATTGGGAATAAAAAGTTCAAAAGTCAACGCAAAAGGGGCAAAAAACAACTCGCCTTGCACCGCGCTCGATTTCCCATGTCCGGTACCCCAATGGATAATGCCACGTCTTCAGAAACCTCAGGGGCATACGCTCGAGTCCACCAAGCATCAGCCACATAGCCAACGACTTACTGACCTGACCAACAACGCACAAGGTGATTGTTGAGTTCTGATGGTTGTCATTTGCATATGAACGCTCATCAAGCCGTTCCGTTTCGTTCGAAAGCATTTTTGTGCTCCAACGTCAGAGCAAGCAGTCGATCAAAGGGGAAAGCATTCACGTCAAAGATGCAACCTTGTCAATAGCGTTCGCTCAAAGCAAAAGCAAGAAGTCGGCATGAAAAGGGCAAAAGAACAATCGCCTTGCACTTCATTATCAGTCCGCCTGGAGCGCTTTCCATGCCATAGCAGACATGGAGAACGAGTCTGCAAGCTGGATTATTATCAAGCATCAAGTGGTCCTGACGACTTACTGACTTGGCTAATGTGGTAGCAAGACGATCGTTGAGCGTTGTCAGTGACTGCTTGTGTATGTAGTTCCAGCAGGGCTTACCAGTCTAGAGCGATTTGGGGGACGACAAGATGTCGATTATCCTGAAGTGAGCTCGTATCGCTGCGAATCATCGGTGAATAGGATATTCGGAATGAGCCAGTGTGGGTGGAGAAGCCTTGGTGTTTCGCTCAGCTCGCGATCACGCATCACTTTTTCATACCGATTTCATCTATCTCGTGATCATAGTCGTACTCATGCATCAGCGTTTCCTCTATCGTTTTGAATCCTCATTGCGTATGCCACGTGTGCATGCAACTACTCTCCCTGCTCATCGCCAATTTTCTCCAGTTTCCCCATCGCTCTCTTCTCGCCAGACTCTCCAAACAGACGCACGCGATCAACCCGTGTCTTCTCCTCATCACCCTGCCCGTCTGCGATGAAAATTGTGACCGAGCTGATGTTCTGGAACTTGACGAATCGCAGCTCCACCTTCGCCGTATGCGTCTCCTCGTCCCAGTCGCGCTCCTTGATCTCGACGGTCTGAGTCGCAGGCGTGTCCTCCGCTTCATCGAACCCCAGCACATGGCTGCGATTTGAGTACAGGTGTAATGTCCGTGGTCGCGTGGTCTCCTCGCCTGGTAATGATGTGATCTGCAGACTGTGCAGCTTCAGCGTCCCTTGGAAAGGAATGAAAAGCATCAGCTGCTCGTCTGTGTCCGATTCGATCCAGTCTTTCTTGCCGCTTTCTGCTGACTTGCCCTTGCCCAAACCGCTAGGTTGTGAAGGATCGAAGATGACTCTCCGCTCGCCTGATTCCCCATCTACGTTCAGGAAATCGAGGCCCTTGATCTCGACCTCGTCGGTGATCTCATGGTATCCCTTTGGTCCTGGCACAGCGAGCCATTGAGGTCCACCATTCCCACTCGGTCCTGCGCTGGAACTGCCACCTCCGCCAGCATCGCTTTGTTGCGCTTCGAGAGCGATCTGCTTGATAGCCTCGTTAAGGCCCTTCGGATCGGCACCTCTGATTCTCTTGACTTCGCGACCGGCTTTGAAGATGAGGAAGGTAGGCATGGCGGAAATGTTGTACGTCTGGGCGATCTCTTTCTGCGCATCGGTGTCGACTTTCGTGAAGGTGATAGAGCCAGGTCTGCTAAGTTGGCTGGCAAGCGCATCGTAGGCGGGGGCGATTACTTTACATGGTCCGCACCATGTGGCCCAGAAGTCGGTGACGACGATGCGCGAGGAGGAGAGGACTTGGGAGAAATGTTGCGGAGAGGAAATGTCGACGATTGTGGAGCCCATCGTGGTGGTGGTGTGGAGGAAGAGGAAGGGTGTTGTCGGTGGAGTGTTGATGTCGAAGTTGAGAAAGTGTCACTGCGGTCGGTGTTTGGTGGGGCAGGTTGCGTCGAGGGCAGGCAACACCCCGTTCGTCACGTCAACTCTCTCGCGCCGCCATCCAGCAGAATCACGCAGAAACATCTGCTGACACATACACAAACAATTCTTTCATCTGATGTCCAGCTTCGCCGCGTGGTGAGCATGTCCCTCGACCACCTCCGACTCAGCGGCCTGCAACTCACCAAGTCCGAACGCCTGGTCGTCTGCGCCTTGAGCTATCTGTTCGTGGCCCCCATAGTGTGGAGCAAAGGCAAGAAGTTCTGCTCCTATCTCTACGAAACCGCCCTCGAAGCTCGCCGACAGCTGCGCGAAGAAGATCGCGATCACCGACGCGCCAACTTCGCCGCCGCCGTCTAGTACACTTTCCTGCTGGTGCTGCGCATTTCGAGGCAGAAGGCTTCTTTGGCTTTATTACGCATATTGTTGGACGAGCCTCGTCTCGCTGGTCCCCTCTTCGCTCTTTGGCACCTGCATATTCGTCACATTCTCGAACTCGGCGGAGTCGTCTTCTTTCCTCGGGCGGATCGCTTTGACGGGGACGAACTTCGCGAATTGCTGGCCCGCGCAGAAGAGCGCTAAGCATATTGCACAGACGCTCAACATGTCGGCCAGCGTCTATGTGGTGGACTCCACGTTTCAGAGAACACAGATCAAGGTCACAGCCGGGACATATTTGCGAGAAGTGCTGGAAGAGGCATGCAAGAAGAAGAAGCTGAATCCTGAGTCGTGGGTTCTGAAGACTCAAGATGGCAAGAAGACGCTGGATCTATCACAGCCTTTTCGATTATCGGGACTCGCTTCAGGTGCAAAGCTTCAGCTCGTGCAAGGAAGTCGCTCCGCAAGCGTGGTAAATGTGGCTCTGCAACTTCCAGAGAGTGAAGGTGGAAAGCGATTGCAGGACAAGTTCCCGAGCACGACCAGCCTTTGGCTAGTGCTACGAAAGTTCGAGGATGCTGTTGCTGGGGGAGCTGTGACACAGAAGTTTAATATCACACAACGAGCTACACCATCGAACGTCGGATCTGGTTCTGGCAGGCTGGAATACGAACAACCATGTCTCAATGTGATGGGCAGATCACTTGAGACGTTTGCCGATCTGCAGAAGACCTTGGCGCAGCTAGGCATCAGTGGCAGCGTGCTTATTCGTTTGACCTACAAAAGCAGCGGGAAGCCTCTGGAGCAGGCCATGAATGAGATCGAACAGTACTTCAGTGAGGCTGAAGCTCCCCCTTCCGCAACAAAGCCTGCTGAGGGTGCACATGCTGCCCCGGTGAACGATACAACAAGTAAACCCGATGCCAAAACATCAACGCCTGATGTACCATTGGGAGGCGATGCTGGCCCAGACCCAGCTGAGCCACCTGATGTTCCTATGGAGGACGCCCCCAATGCACAGCCAGTCGAAGATGATGTGATAGCTTCTTCATCAATAACAGAACCTACCGGATCTACAGCTCAGCCGCCTGCTGATGCATCTGCAGCCTCTTCAGAAGATTCTGCTTCGACGAAGCCCAATCTCGTCAACGGCATGGCAGTGTACCTTCCTTCATCGTCAACTACACCCGCTGCTGCGCTTCAAGAAGACGATCCCTCAAGCTTTGAGCCAAGCATAGAGCAGGCGAAAGCTCTGCAAGCCGCACTTCAGAAACATGGCCAGAACAAGCGACTTCTCTCGGACAAGGAGATTGAAGAGCAGGAGGCTGCGAAGAGAGCAGAGCTTGAACGCATACAACGCGTGATTGTTCGTGTCAAATATCCCGACCAGAGCATCATCGAGACGCCAGTCCTGAGCACAGAAACCGCATCCGATTTGTATGCCAAGGTGCAAAACACTCTTGCACAAGCGCCCGAACCGTTTGAACTGAAGTTCTATGGCGACAAGAACCAAATGACGACTCTACCAAACAACAGCGACAAGAAACTCGTGCGGGACTTTGGATTTCGTGGAAAGGTGCTTGTAACATTGGTTTGGTCCAAGGAGGCATCTCAAAAAGCCAGACAGGGTCCGAGCTTGAAGGAAGAGTATCGCAGTCAGGCCCAGGAGCTGAAGGTGAACGTTGTGACACAGCAGAAGCAAGGAGAAGAAGATCACAAGGCGGCCATGAAGCAGCCAGAGAAGAAAGAAGGAGGCGCGAACAAGGGCAACATCGAGGATAAGATGAAGAAATTCCTTGGTTTCGGCAAAAAGAAGTGAGCATGACTTTACGAGAGAACGATCATTTGAATGGCATCGACAGCATAGCGTGCAATGGCGAGGACTGTATAGTTAGGATAGAGAAGAGAGCGATCGTTCGCGGAGCATAGAGAATAATGCATGCGGCTACGATGATCACGAACATGAACTTCACACGTCAAAGCCTTGCCCTGATTTTGCACAATGTTCATCATGCCAATGCATAAAGAGCGGAATAACTGTCGGGCCGATCCTCGAGAGCATGACGCGACATCATCGTCCGCAGCTTGGATTCGCCGATCGACGACTTGCATGCTACCAAAACACCTTCACACCCACCTCCTACACGCTCCCCACCACACCCGCTTCGACGACGCATCACCGCTTCTCTCTGCCAGGACATGCCCCATCACCGTCATCATGTCCTCCCTTCTCCTCTTCGAAAACAACATGAAAGAACCCGATGACAATAATCACCACAATCACACTCGCGATGACCGCTCCGAGTGGGAAAACCTCATGGGCGCCACCAACCCACGCGACACGACAATTCAAATCGTCCTCTCCCTACTCCTCGGCACAACCGCTTTCTTCGCCTTCTGCTTTCTCCGACCACGGTGGAAAAACCTCTATGCTGCGCGAAAACGGACGTCGAAACATGCTGGAATTGCGACGTTACCTGAGCTGCCCGATACGATGTTCGGGTGGATTCTGCCATTATGGAGGATCAGTGAGCAGCAGGTTCTGGCCAGCGCGGGTTTGGATGCATATGTGTTCTTGACATTCTTCAAAATGGCGATGAAGTTTTTAATAGTGACGTTGGGATTCTCGTTGGTGGTGATCAAGCCTGTGCATGATGCTTATCCGGACGATGACGATGACGATGATACCGGAAAGAATGGGACGCACCATAATGATACGGACCTTTGGGTTCGACAAGGCCTAAAGAGGAGCGTGAGGTTGTTTGAAGGAAATGGAACAGGAGGAGGCAACTGGACTGTCCCATTCTTTCCGGAAAATCTGGAATCGGATTACCTCTGGATGTACATTGTTTTCGCGTACCTCTTCTCCGGAATCCTGATATACTTGGTCATATCGACGACGAGGAAAGTGATTGAAGTCAGGCAGGAGTTTCTGGGTACGCAGACGACGGTCACGGATAGGACGATTCGGCTTTCGGGAATACCAAAGGACCTACAGGACGAGGAGCGGATCAAAGAATTTATTGAGAGTTTGGAGATTGGGCATGTGGAGAGAGTAGTGTTGTGCAGGAATTGGAGAGATTTGGACAAAGCTATGGCCAAAAGGACGGACTTGCTGAGGAAACTGGAAGAAGCATGGACGATTCATTTGGGATACCGAAGGATTGAGAGGAATCTGGAGACGTTACCGATTGCGCAGCCGAGTCCGCCGGAGCCGCTGCTTGATGCCGATGCGAATGACGACGCGAATGAAAACGGGAACCTGATGGGAAGAAGTGAAGGCTCCGTGAGGCCCTATTCGAAACCCAGGCCGAAGACGACGATTCGGTACGGACGGTTTTGGTTCCAGCGAACACAGGTCGATGCCATAGACTACTATACGGAACGGCTGCGAGAAGCTGACGAGCATGTGATGGAGCTGCGCAAGAAGGAGTTCCCGACGACACCTTTGGCGTTCGTCACGATGGATTCGGTGGCATCTTGCCAAATGGCGATCCAAGCGGTTCTCGACCCGTCACCTTTGCAATTCATCGCCAAACAGAGTCCGGAGCCAGTTGACGTGATTTGGGAGAACACTTACATCTCGAAGAGAAGACGTATCATCCGCAACTGGACGGTAACGTCAATTATTGTTTTCCTGACGATATTCTGGTCGGTGCTGTTCATCCCAATTGCTGGTCTGCTGAACGTCGAAACAATTGGTAAAGTGGTACCCGGATTGGCAGATGTACTCAAGGATCATAAGTACATCCGATCGCTCGTCAACACGCAATTGCCCACTGCTATCGCATCTCTCCTGATGGTCCTGGTCCCATACCTCTATTACTACCTCTCCTGGTGCCAGGGTCAGATTTCGAAAGGCGACATCGAGCTGTCAATCATTTCGAAGAACTTCTTTTTCACGTTCTTCAACTTCTTCATCGTCTTCACAGTGCTCGGCACAGCGTCCAAGTTCTACGAAGTCTTTGCGAAGTTTGGTGACGCGATCAGAGATATCCAGAAAGTGGCTTGGACCATGGCGTACTCACTGGGACGACTACTGAATTTCTACGTCAACTTCATCATCCTCCAAGGTGTCGGTCTCTTTCCATTCCGCATGCTGGAGGTCGGCAGTGTGTCGCTGTATCCAATCATGCTGATTGGCGCGAAGACGCCTCGAGACTACGCCGAGCTCGTCCAGCCTCCCGTCTTCAGCTATGGCTTCTACCTACCAAACGCCATGCTGATTTTCATCATCTGCATGGTATACTCCGTCCTACGCTCCTCATGGCAAGTCCTCCTCGCTGGGTTCCTCTACTTCGCCCTGGGACACTACTGCTACAAATATCAACTTCTCTACGCCATGGATCACCGCCAGCAAACCTCTGGTCGCGCTTGGACTATGATATGCGAGCGCATCTTCATCGGCATGATCCTCTTCCAACTCACCACCGCTGGACAACTCATTCTCAAGGGCGCCATTGCCCGAAGTGTCATGATGGTCCCACTACTGGTCACCACAGTTTGGGTGATGATCATGTATGGCAAAACGTATCAGCCGCTGATGAGATACATCGCTTTGTCGGCCGTCAAACGGAACGAACACTACGACCACTACACGGATCGACAGGAACCTACGAGTCATCACAGCACTCCGCGATACGCTGCAAGCCTGAATAGCACGAATTTGGCTCCAGAGACGAGTATTTGGGCTGGACGGGATCCAAATGCCGCATCTGCAGTGGAAGGCTCCGTGACGCTGGCTGTGAGAACTGAGGAAGAAGGCGCGAGGACAGAAAGGAACCTGCCTTTCATCAATCCTAGCCTTGTAGCCCCGCTGCATGGGGTATGGATTGGCGATAAGCCGGCGAGTGAGAGTACCACGCAGGCGAGGTTGGTCGATGTGGATGATGATGAGGAGGAACGAGAGGAAGAAGAAAGAGGGGATGAGCTGGTTTGAAGATGGATGACAGGATCCTGAGACGGGTGGCAGAGGACTCATGAGACTGAAACGATGTTCATGTTGGTTTTTTTTGTTCTGGTGTTCTTGTTTTCGACCTGGGCATGGATATGGTATGGAACATAGCGGGCGAGCGCGCATGATACCCTATTTGCAGGTTTGGTCTTTTACTAGTTGGTCTTAGCATGGTATACTATCGTTACTGTTTATTGTAGAAAGACATGTATGAGAACGGAAGGAAGAAGGAGAAGCAGAATGTATATTCGACCAGAGAAATTTCGCACAGAGGTGTGGTCCTCGGCGCATCAGCGACTTGCGAATGATAAGAATACGATATTCTTGTTGAACTTCCAGACTCCAAGTCACTTCGATACTCGAGTGAGCAAAGAAGGTTATCCAGTTTCCGCATTGCAGACCTCGATTGACCAAGAATCCTGTCTCTTCCCTGATAGCATATTACTATCTTCAGAAGCTCATCAATGTTGACGGCCTGTCTTTTCCCATGCTGCGTGAGCTCTGCTCTCCTGCGCTTCCTTCAGAAGACTCTGCCTTCTACTCATACCACAGTCCGCCACTGCTCTTCAGTCGGAACGACGACGCCCAATAATGTAAACTTGAAAGATCTGAGACAGAACTCCTCATCATCCTTGTATCCCTGCCTTCTCAAGTGAACCACGAGCTTCGAAAATGACCACGACGGATTGCCAGGCGCAGGATGCGAGTACCCTAGAACGCGCGTGCGACTCTCGTGGAAGAATGCACGAACGATGTCTCTCACAGTCAAACCAGTTGTCCTGTGAACAGTATTAAGTAAAAAACACCACACTCTCTTCCTCCCCGCCTTATTCGGCAACGTACATTCGCCCCTCCACTGGCAATTGATAGTTGCGTGATAGCAGGGCGGATCTGTAATGAAGCTGTCTAGCATTATCGGAGTTGTCCACTGTCCTGACAGCATGGTGGTGACGCTGTCGAGCTTGAGGAAAACGTCTTGGGCGAAGCCGGCGGCGAAACTCCACCTCGATGCCGAAATTGGGCGAAATAAGGGGTTCAGTTGAACAGGACGCAAAACCACCAATCTGGATCCGTATGTTTTGTTCGTTGACGCTCGTGAGGTGAGTAATCTTGCTTGGTATGTTTGAACAAAAGCGCTGACGGGAACGCGTTTGGATTCTTCCACGGGTTGCCACCCCAGCAAGGGAGAACACGAAGTGATGGACCTGCGTACAAGGCATGAGCATTGAGTTTTGTACTGCCTGCTGCACTTACCAAAATCTGTCGAGAGGCTCTCTGATTCTCAGGAACGATTTCGACTGAATCGCCGGTGAGCTGAGGATTGTTGCATTCCAATTGCGGCAAACCCTTCGCATCTGATTGATATCAGCATTCGGCAGGTGTACGAGGACCAACTCGAGTAGTTCTGTCGTCGAAAGAATTGCATGGCGGAGACCGTCAAGCAAGATTTCGCGCAGAGCTTCGCCTGCTTTGCGATGTCGTCGGAGTTGGTGGCGGCGCACCTGGACGGATGTCAGCAGAGAATTTTCGAATGAAAGAGTAGGAAAGATGCAACCTTCGCCGTGATTGCCAACGTCCAGTCGGGTTGTTTTGGCATGTTCATGTGGAGTGTCGTTGAGCTAGAAAAGGAACAGTAGCTAAGTGTTCTTCAGGTGTAGGTGCAGCAAAGCCTGGGCACAGGCTCTCGTTTGAAGAGTGAATGGTCCCGGGAGGCTTCCACTATTCTCACGATCTCTGGAGGTCGCCATCAACTTCGATGGAAGGTTCACTTTCATTGTACTACGATCGCGGCCACTTCGAGAGCTCAATGTGTTGTTTCCACATGATTTCCAGGTTCCTCGCGAGATTGGGCCCTTGAGAATTTCGCGTGCGTGCACAGCAGACGAAGGCAAATTTCCTGCGATATCACTGACTCCTCCTAGTGGTTCGAAGGTGCTTCTTGCCCATACCGCATCACCTTGCTCAATGGGAAAGAGGCTTTCGAAGCATGGCTGAGATTGATGTACTGGTCTTGGCCATAGTGGCCAGCACAGAGAGGTCACTTGGCCGAGAGTCAGGACTTGGCCAGCAATAGCGGGTGTTTCTGAGAGGTGTAGCTCAAGGTTATCAGACGTGAGGTCAGGTGTTCTCGGCCTTTCCTCCCTGTCGTAAGAAAGGCATCTCTAGCAATTCCCTTGAGGGTAGTGACAAGTATATCATTTACCTCGAGAACCAGGGCATAGATGTACTTGAGGCCGATGCCGAACTGGAGGGTTCGAGAGAAGCAATACCAATGCCAGGACTTGACTGGAACACCAATTCGATGGGTGAAGTTCCCTCGCTAAGGCAATCATCTTCAGGTCTTCGTATAGCCCAGATGAACGGTTCTGGATATCGCTCAGGCCTTGCACAGCTATCGGCCTCGGCTCGATCTTCAGTCTGCGTAGCGCTCGACTTGTCGTGATGTGTATGTGATGTGTGTTGTGCAGACAGCCCACACGTTCGCTGCGGTCGGCGGCTGAACCCTTGATTGGCCAAGCACAACATCCTTGTCACAACCATCCTTCCGCCACAACACTCGCACTCCAGACCAACTTTGACGACATGTCCAGTTCTGGAATACATCACCACCATCACCGGGACGATCTCTCACATTCCGTACCTGGTACACTTTCACAATCTCGACCAAAGGTAGCCGGGCGAGGTCCCTGGTCCTGCTGCTAGCCCTGCCGCTTCCCACAGCGGAACTGTGCTTTCCGTCCTTCCCAACCGCGTTTGACAGCAGCAACGAACTGTCAAACGCGTACCCTTCCACTTCTCTTCGTATCCGGAACATCACAATGTCTCGTCAAGCACTGAGCAAACGGCCAGCTTGAGACAGCGATGGTCAAACGCCAACGCAGCAACTCTTCTGGGAAATAACGCGTGATACAGGACGAAAATAGATGAGCATCACAACGTCCTCGAGGGACATGAATCTTGCGCAAAGAACAGAACTCGAGCCATCGGATCACAGTCCGGACCACGAAATTTGGCATTGATTGTGTCGGTTCATGAGAGGTGCCGACAGCTGCAAGCGCCCTGACAAGACATGTATCTCGAGGTCACAAACGCCTTGCGGCCTGACGACGGCGCTGGACTGAACATCAGCGGAGTGCTGTGGAGATACTACTTTGTCATCAACTCCAAGTCATAAAGGGTCAGCTGTTCATCTTCGAAGGCGCGGAAGTCTTGCTGCCTGACGATATGCAAGAACAGTCATGCCGAAGATATGCACAAGCGTTATGGAAGATACCACCAACGCGATGCTCCTTCAATTTCGGTGTGACTGTGTAGTTATTGATCAATTGGGAAGGTTTGCGAGCTGCAGTGGAAGAATGCGGCCGAGCTGGTGCGATCTTGCAGCGCCATCGCCAGGCGACCTGCTATCCTGATTCGCGCTGGTGGAGGATTCAGACGTACAGCATGCCCTCAAGAGATATTTCAAAGCACTGAAGTGCAATTGCTGGCTGTCTGACACATGTTCAAAGCTCGCAGCTCCAAAATGTGCGACAGCAGCCTCTTTCACAGTACTGACCATCCATCTACCTCCTAGGTCTCGTCCAGAGTAGCACTATGCATTTTGGACGCACGAAAACCACACAGGGTCCAGTTCGCAGCAGATCATCGCCACCGGCTCCGTGGTCGAGGGATTTGTCAGGAATAGGTCTTCATGCCCGACTTGCATTGACAGCTGTGTGCCGGTCACCGGTCAGAGGACTGACATTGCCCTTTAGGGAATGTACAGCACACTGTAGCAAGTATGTGCACATGCAAGCCAAAGCACAACTGAGAGTATGCTGCACCCATGCAAGAATGCGCAAGCGTCGAGGCATATTTCGAGAACGACTGCCCGCGTCCTCCTCTCATTCACCAGTTCGGAAACATAGTTTTATTTGCAAAAATTATTTGATTGGCCTCCTACAGCAGCACGAATACCCAAAGCCGAATGCCGATGCGAGTTGATTCAGCACCGACACGCAGCGCCAGACGAACGCCTCTGCGAAGTGGCGAGAAGCGACACCGCTGGGATGATCCGACAGCGATTCATGAACAACACGTGAGAGCTCCGACTCGGTGCTGGTGGTGGCGTGCTTGACCCTTGAGAGTGAAGATAGACCCGACGGAATGAATAAGGAAGCCCTCCAGAACACATCCATCGGCTCATTATTCGTGCACACAGCACGAAGAAGGCTTCTCCGGAAGATCTATAGCATCGCAAACTTCCATACGCGTGTCAGCGAACAAGTCTGACCCTTCTTCGCCACGCAAGACGAATTGCGCGATTACAGCCAGAGCACAGGCACCGCCCGAGACGAACTCCACCACTCCACCACAACGATTCAACCACAGCACAGACGCCTCACTAGAAAGACAAAAAGTTGCGCAAACAAGACGAAAGGCAACAAGGGTGACGATCCAAAATTGGGGACATGACATGAAGACTGGCATTGGCTTCGCGGCACGTGTCATGTACCTGCATAAAAGCCATGCATGGTGCGGCGACCACCACAAGGCTGGGTTGGATATTCGCCGCGAATTCAACCTAACCCGTACATTTGGCAGAGCATAGTGGTTTCTAGTAGCTCGCTAGATTGATCTGAAGCATTACTCATTTCATCAGATCATCTTTCTTGCAGCCTGAGATGAAGAGGTGTTGTTGGCGGTACTGAGGTACATGCACGCATGCAAGATACATCAAATGTATACATGCCTGATGGGGGGATAAGGCAAGTGAAGGCCGAACTTGCAGCTCTTCTTCTCTGTGTCTTACCCATTTGCAATGCTTAACTTCGTTCTAAGTCATGACTTGCATGAAAAGATTCCACATGGCTTGCATCTGCGTGAATGCCTAACGAAGATGCAAGTACAACACCACACGTACCTTTGACCTGTTCGCCGAGATGGGATCTACTGTGCATAACACCAACAACCACACACCAGATCAGCCCAGAATTTGATCTCTATCCCTATGCAGAAGAAGCCGCAACACGTCTCCTCTCCCTCGCGCGAAGACTTCCACAATCACTGCATCCGCCGCGTGTATGCCCAAGGAAGAAGTCATGACCAGAACTGCCTCCTCCGTCCCACTCGCCCGGAGTTGGTGGTGGTGGTGGCGAACAAACCACCAAAACAAACAATTCCAATTTTCTTCCCTTCTCACGAGTAGCCAACCAAAAATTCCACACTCAAATGACGCACTTCCCAACGGCTCCAAGTCCGTCTCTAGCTAATTCTTGACAATTTGAATATATCTATGATATGCACCCACGGCAAAACCGGCCATGTTTCAGCATTTCTTCTACTACAATTTATTCGAGGCGTTCTCTCAAGCGAATCAAGCAATAAACAAGTCATGGCATCAACTTCACACGCGAACAGCGAACATAGTGACTCACACGTACGTGTCTCGTAGAGTATGTAGTGAAACTTTGACGAACTCTTTTCTGTATGTGTGAGTGAAAGTGGGTGTGCAATGATTCAACTTGATTACTGATAAAATGGCTGGTGCTGGGCCATGTGGTATGGTGGCGGCGGCGGCCACGAGGGTGGCGAGACAGTCGATCGGAGTTGACTCCTGCTCCTGCTGTTGTCGAGTCGGTCTGCGATTGCGATCTGGAAGGTGCTTGTTTGTCTGAGGAAGGCGCGACGAGAGGCAGTGTGGACGAGTGGAAGGAATTCGGAGAGTAGACGATTGGTAAAAGTCGATAGCTTTTTTTGACGTCTTCTCTGACTTTCCTCTATGATACAAGTAGGTACAATGACAGCGAATAGGTGTGTGTTGTAGCGCGCTCAAAAGACATTTCACATCTCCTCGACCAGCGCGGAAGAAGTGCCTCCAACAACTGGTAGGTTGTATGAAGCAGTACAAAGGGCGGAAGGCAACGACCTTTGGTCGATGCCACCTCCATCAATCTCTCCAGTAGCGCGCCCAACACAAATGAAAGGTTATAATTTACAGGTTTCGCGGTAACAAGGCGCAGAGCAGAAGCAATGGCGACCCCAGACAGCAGAAAAGCATTATATTGTACAAGCGAATGTAACAGTTAATAGGATGTGCAAGAAGGTAAGAAGTCGAAGCGTCTTCGTGCTGTCGTCCGTGTCCGAAGAGAAGTCGCAGAGGGTGAGGTTGATGTCAACCATCTCCCACAACAGTGAAGCGCCATGTCCCATGTTCCCTTGTTTTTTTGGTAGTATCCCGGCGTAACGACATCAATTTCGTAGCGTGTCTTGGTCCCTTTGCAATGTACGGTGGTGGTCATTGCTTGGAGCGTCGTCATGAAGTAAAGGAAAAGAGGAGAGGAGAGCATGCTACTCGTCCCGCTTCCTCTTCCTGGCTGGCTTGCGGTCGCCGTTGGGAGAGTAGTCGCCATCGGAGTAGCTGACGCTGGAGCTCGAGCTCGAGCTGGAGCCACCAACCTGGGCAGTTACGTCGAAGAGCATGGCACCGAGCTCGCCGGCGTCAGGTGATACCCGATGTTGTTGCGGTGGGTACTGGTGAGGCTGAGGGTACTGCTGCTGCTCCTGCTTCGGGCGGATTACGGAGCCGGCGTCGCCGCCATTAACGGACTCGATGGGCTGGTGCATGTGCTGCTCGCCGGGCTGCGAGAGGACGCCCATGACCATGGTGCCGGCGCCATGGGTGCGCTGGTGCTGACTGAGGTTGTCGGAGCGGGAGAACTTCTTGCCACAGTCGGTGCACTCAAAGGGCTTCTCGTGGGTGTGCAGGGATCGGTAGTGGCGCTTGAGGTGTTCTTGACGTCGGAAGCGGCGGCTGCAGAGGGTGCACACGAAGGTCTTGGAGGGATCGTCGGTCAGCGACTGCTTGCGGCCGCGGCGCGACACGCTGCTGCTCTGGGCAGGGGTCGACGCGGCGGTCTCGTTGTTGTCGGAGGAGGCCTGCGAGGGCGCGTTGGAGGTGGGCGCCGACGTGCCCTCTTCTTGGGCGGACGAGGCGGGCTGGGCAGCGTGCTGTACGTGCTCCTTCCTGTTAGTCTTGCGCTTTGGCTTGCTGTGTGCGGCGGCGGAGTGCTCAGGGATGGGGTAGTCGGAGATGGGTGGAGAGTACGCGCCCGTCGCAAGTTCATCGTCGCTGAAGCTCTCCTCGCTGAAGAAGCCATCGTCCTCGAAGCCGACGGCAGAGAGGCGTTGGCGCTTGGCGCCGTTGTACTGGATGTCGTGGCTGGCGTACGCGACCATGCCCCCGAATTCGTCTTCGACGTCGAGCTCGAAAATTGGCTCAAAGGTTGGGAGGCCGGCGTAGAAGCGAGGCTCGGCGGCTTCCGCGATGTGGACCTGCGGGGCGGCCAATTCACCACCCTTGACCACCAACTTTTCGAGCTCATCGCCGCCGCACAAGGCAGGCATCGCCGCGAACTCGACTCCAGATGTGGCTGCCATGAGGTCTCGTGGGTCGCACACATCCTGCTCCGAGGCCACTGATCGTGGCACGGGCGAGGGCGAGGGCGAGTGGTGCGTCGATGTCGCACCGCTGGCAATCTCGTACGACTGGCCGCACTCAGCAGCTGAGATGGAGTTGTTGTGCAAGAAAACTGGAGTCATGGGAGGCGAGCCGGGGCGTGTGCTCCAGTCTCCTCCTGCCAGCACCTCTGAAAAGACCTCCTCTTCACAGCCCTGCTTGACTGCAGGAAATGCAACCATCTGTGGCTTCGCGAAGAAGACGCCTTGGCCATCTATGGGCGTGGGCCGGATGCCGCATGTCGTTGGTGGTGTGGACGCAGAGCTAAAGGATCCGGAAGACGCGGACAGTGTAGGCGTAGCTGGGAAGTAGCTCGGGCATTCGGTGTTCACCACCAAACCTTGAGCTTCCGATTGTGCGTGCACGTAGTAGGCTGGCTTCTGATGCTGGCGAGGCGAAGCATCGGGTGTGAGCATTGGTGGCGGGCCATAGATCTGAGCATGCTGTTGGAAGTGCGCGTACGCGTTCGCAGACTGTGGTCGTTGTTGCATGGGCTGTTGCTGAAAGTACATTACTTGACCGGGACTGGATGGAACGATGGCCATTGGCAGCCCATGTGGGTACTGTGGGTGTGCCGTGAAGTGGCCATGCTGCTTATTGTCTGGGCTCGGCTCCGGCTGGTAGTAGAAGAAGGGTGATTGACCCATTGGTGGGGTCGTTTGTGAGTACTCCATTGCGAGGGACTGATTGATGCTGAGTAGCAGTTAGCTGGCCGTTCATATGCTGGGCGCCACATCGTTGTTCGCGATGATGTCGTGATCGGTGACTGACCGGATAAATTCCTAGATTGCAGCAAAGCTCCCGAAACGCATCCAAGATATGTTTCGAGAGTGGCGTCGATTAAGTTGTGTGGGTTGTCGTGAACAGGTGGTATGCACTATACAGGGTCCAGGCAGACAATACAGATCGCGATCCAAGTCGACGATGGTGGTAGAGAGTGTGGTGATGGTTCGAGAGGTAGTCTTTGGGTGATGGTAGTATGTATCGTCGATGGTCGTACAGGCCCGGTGTATGGCAGAACAGTTCCAAAGGAGTGACGAGGTGGTGGTCCCCTCTGAATGCACAAAAGCACAGATCGGATTGGCACCTTAAAGGGAACAGTACAGATGATAAGAAGAAAGAGCAGAGATGACGATTGATAGAGAGGGACAGACACAAGAGAACGACCGGTTTAAGATAAACCCTGGACCCAGGCGTTGGAACTGCGAAGAGCAGCGATAAAGACAGATCAGCGGGCGCGGCGCTGTCAGGTCAAGCCCAAAAGCGTTAGCCAGGTACAAAAGTTAGTGCTGCGGTAGTCCACGCGCGATTCGAGCTGGCTCATGGGGACCGCTCCCGACGGATGCTGGATCCATGGGCTGGGACGCACAGGCGCAAGAGGCCGACGAAGCGTCTCCCAAGACACGACCACTCATGCAGCCTTTCACAGCCCGCCCACGGCTGCAGGTACGCTCACCCCGGCACCCACGCTAATGCGTCTGCTCTGGCCCATGCAGCATGCAGTCGTGGTTGGCTCGTCAAGCTGCACACCTGGCCAAAAGTTGCTGTTCTACGATGGCGCAGCACCGTATTGCCCGCCGACCTTTTCACGCCAGCGCGACGCCCGCTGCAGCATCGATATCATCACACCAGATGTGCAGACGTACTGTGATGTTGTCTTGCTGGACGCGCCTCGGTCGCGCCGTCTACTACTACACGCAGCACCGTAGCACCGTATGTCTCTACTGCACTCGTTGGGCATCCGCCATGCACGACACCCGCCCACACCCTCTCACCTCAGCTGTGGATGCGGTGTCAGCAGTAGCCTCGTCTGCGGGCGATTGTTCATGAATCAATCGGAGTGCCGCAATGGATGTCGCAGGCGGTGATTGATGGACCTGTTTGGCCACACACACACGACACATCACCCACAGCCGCATCTTCGGTTCTCGTCGCCTCACTGCACGCTGACGGCATGTTGCTATTCGATGACTGCTCTCGTGCAGCTCGGAATCCGCTGCGTGTTGCGCGCAACCAGTCCGTCGCCCAATCCGGGCGCCGTCGTGCTGTTTTCTTCTTCCCCATCACTATCGACGGTCGACGCACACTGCAGCCTGCCGTGTCGCCCTCGTCGACGTGTTGAGATGCTGTGATCGCTGGCGTCGCCGTCTTCTGGCCACACACGTTCTCGATACGAGCACTCGAAGCGACACTGGCCAGACACGCCACGCCACCTCAGCCTATCGAACACGGCTTCCACCCCAATCGATAGCGGTTGCCGGAAGTCAATATCACCGCGCAGCACGACCCTCGGCTGTGATTAGCTGCACACAATTTCTCCGACGTGTGAGAGCGAGGGCGTGTGTGTGAGTATGTGAGAGATGTGTGTGTGAACAGCTTTCCAATAGCGCTTGCCACCCATCACGCACATTCTGGCCGCGACATCGCCATTCGTGCGGTTGCGCTGGGTGCGTGGGAGGGCAGAGGTGGGCAAGACACGGCGCGATGGTCACCGTCGCTGCAGCAGCTCCCAGTGGGCAGGTGGCAGCACCCATGGCAGCAGGCCGAGGGCATCCTGTCAGAGCCGAGTCTGTGTCGACGCGTCGTTGTCGTCCCGCGTCGGATGAACGGTGCAGCTTGTGGACAACCGTGTGGCATGGGCTGGTCTGTTGTGCTGAAACACACGACTAGGTGTCTGCTGCAGGCACCGGTCCCCAAAAAGGTCACTGTTCCACGGTGCGGAGATCGACCAACAATTGGGCCAGCGAGCAGAGCAGAGCAGTTGCGCCCGCCTTCCGTTCGCGGTTTCACTCTGACGCGCAGCGCGTTTGCTCTCGCTCACCCTCCCCCCAATCCCATCTCGCAGGAACCAAAAAAGCAGTCGCGCCGGCCATACAGAAACGCGTGCTGCCAAACAAAAACCTGCTTGGCCGTTGGGTGGTGGCCCACTGCACTCCACCGTCCACCCATCGCACAGGGTCTCAATTAATCAAAATCAATCACTACCGACGGGCTGTATCAAACTAGAAGGCAGTGATCGCCTTCGAGAAGGACGCGTCAAACACAATCTCGCGAAAACCGGTCCACATTTCTTGATCTTTGCTGCGTGAGGCTGCACCTCGGGGCCATGGACACACAGCCCACTTGACACGATATGGAGCATCATCTGCAGCGTGATTCAGATCCGCATCATTGTTCAATGAGAACTGGCTATACCATCAGCTCGTCGTGGGCGTTTGATGAGCACCGCAAAGCCTTCGGACGGAGCTGCGTGGTGCTGATGCCCAATTCCGAGACTCGGCGTGCCGCTTCCATCATCTCATCAATTTTTAGGCAATGCGCCAGAACGGAATAATGCACGCTATTGTGCGTTTATGCACAACTCTGTTTCGCTGGCTGCGCGTGCAAAAATAACCACAAGCAGCCCGCACAACGCCGAGGAATTCTATCGCCCTCCTCCCCCGCCGATGGTGCGTTCGCGCTGCAGCTGTAACAAGGCGTCCCCGTCTGCGCACTTGTGCAGAACTACTGCAGGTACACAGCACTGCACTGCGACTTTTCAGCTTCACGGCCGACGCGCATTTCACCATGCTTGCATGCAGGAACGAATGCAGTAGTAGACATGTGGCCTGCATCGTGTGTTTCATACAGCTCTCTAGCTGAGCCGCTGTGCATAGCACTACTGCTACACGCTATCGTCGTCTCAGATGCTGAGAGCTGTCCCACGTTGTCCCAAGCTGTCAAGTCCGAGCATCACAGACATCACCGCTCCGCTGTCACATGCGAGATGGGGAAGCTTCGCAAGCCGAGACGCGAATCTGGAAATGCCTCATTCGTCTAACAATGCCAGTCATTCACTCCATCACCGCACACATTGCGCTCGACGCCCGATATTTCTCAGTCGGTGTGCCGTAAACTCACTCATTGCGCGGCTTCCTTCATCAGTGTCGTCCGGCTCGTGTTCAATCTTGCGAGTCCTGGTCAACAATGCCTGTTAAATCAGCAAGGGCTCGGCAGTGCTCACTCCGCTGGTAGTGCCGTTCGCAATACCGAGGACAAGAGCGTCGCTAGTCGTTCTGGTCCTGGCAAACTGGACCCCGGTGGCAGACTTGACTACTTTCCACCGTCTTCGCCGCCGCTACTGGCAAAAGTGACCGCGGCGAGCTTCTCGAGCTGTTCAAGATCGACCCTAAACGAAATTGGGATTTGTCCCAACATTTTGCGCGATCGCCCTGGAATCCGTCCACCAAGCTGCCGGGGACGGTGGCTTCGAGCTACGGCTTGCCATGTTCCCCGCGGCACAGGCACAACCGCGAACCTACGACCACAAGTCTGCGTCTCTTCTCCACACTCTCCAACAAGCAGCTGCTCTCGCGGACAGGTCTCGCCAGAGCTGACAGTTTTGCAAAAGACAAATTTCACACACCTCTGTGGAGGCGTTTGCGTTGCTGCTGTTGGTAATTTTCGTGTTGGGACCTTCGCGAAGCTAGTTTCCACCCCCGGCCTTCCTTTGAGCCGGTCGACGATCGTCGGTGAGGATTGCCAGAACTGGGGCCGTCCATCGAAAGGCCGAGCTGCCGAACTACCACCATTCGCGCTCTCTTGCACTCGTGAAGCCAGCATCATGATTCAAAGCTTTGGTGAGCTCGTGCAGGTCCCAGCTCGAGCACATCCATCATCAATCT
This sequence comes from Cercospora cf. flagellaris, assembly GCA_005356885.1. Classification (NCBI taxonomy): domain Eukaryota; kingdom Fungi; phylum Ascomycota; class Dothideomycetes; order Mycosphaerellales; family Mycosphaerellaceae; genus Cercospora; species Cercospora cf. flagellaris. The sequence continues at coordinate 60,858 of RJLU01000021.1, forward strand.
CGCTACAACTTCGCCCGATACATGCATTGTTCGTGTTGCCATCGCCGTGTTTCGATGTGCAATATGGCAATATTGATCGGGACATTCGACCGAGAATGATCGTTCTTTTCATCATTCACAGACCACAGGATCCAGCATTTTACCCATTGAGCCTGTGTCCTGTGGCGACTGGTAAGGGTTCAACACCATCGCGTTACGAGTGCGGCATCACGGGATCAGCATTACACCCGCGAGCCAGTTTCGCGGCACTCATTTAGTGCCCAAGTAGTAGGCTCCACACAGCTTGCGCTTCCGTGTCATCCTCAAGGAACGGCCTCGACCTATTCTGCTCGTTGACAGAAGTTGTTGTTACGAAGTGAGGCGTGCTTCACTTGTTTTGCAAGAAAGGCACACTTGGACAGCTGTGGCACCGCATGCATCGCTGAGCATCACCACACTTTGTTCTTCTGGAAGGGCAGTTGGCGTTGCTCTGAGTGCGGCACCACACATGTCCTCCTTCCTGATGCATCCGGTTGAGCCTTGGCTCTATGCCGCGTGTACCTGTGGTTGTGTTGCTGGTCGTCACTTTGGAAGTCCAGATCATCAAGACATGCTGCAAGACCGATAACTCGACCACCGGCGGCCGCATTGAAGCCGACGCTGGAAGACGATGAATGTCTGTAAGGGTCTGATTACTGTCATCCAGAGGGTCAGCTCGCAGCAAAGTCCTAGGACATGGTTGAATTCGGCTTGCAAAGTGTCGATGCTCATTCGCCATGTGGCGTGGCGCCGTATTCCAGCGTCCGCATCCGAGACCTGAGACTTCCGGACCGGCGGCGCACGGCTGTCAATGGCATTGACGAGCAACTTCAAGCGGCACACAGGTCCCAATCATTGCAGCATTCGAATGTGTGATAAATGAAATGCGTGTTGGTTGCAGCACCGACTTGAACCATCGAGTCATTGCACTTCCACCGCGGCGCTCGCCGTCGTTGGATTTCGCATCTTTGATGGAGGCGTTGATTCCCAACATCAATCACAGAATGTCTTTCCGCCGGGGACCGCGTGCCGTAAATTGTCAGCCGCGGAGAATCGCAACGACCTCTTCGCATGACTCGTTCGCCGAAGCGGCCAGGTTACCGAGAATAGACTGCCAAAATCCTGGAGATAAAGACTGCACCTTGAGAGCTGGAGGCAGGATACAACGTTTCCCTGCTTCCAGGTTGCGGATTCCTCAAGCAGGGCACTCGTTGGAGCTCCACCATAACGACCAGTACGCGTCCTTGGTAATATGAGCTTGACGCGACCCTGGCTGTCTTGTGCGAGCCTCCCCGCACGTATCGTTGCTGTTGTCAGAAAACTCCGCCTGGACGTTGATGACTGTTTCTGGGGTCCTCAGTCATCTTCCAAGGGCCCTCTCATCGTTCGCGAAATCTTTCGTCGCGGCGGAAACCTCCGGTCAGACTGAGTGCGACAGAGTTTGTGCTTATTGAAGCCCATTTCAACACCAATCGTCGTCTACGGCATCGTCCAGCAAATAGTCCTCACGTTGTGATGCGCGACAAATTCCGTCCGGTCCTTCACGTTGAATGCCGCAACTAATCGAAGTCCTATTATGAAGGTCGTACACGGGGTCTCAGCCTTGGATAGATTGAATGTTAAGGATACCCTGGTACAACAGTGGCAGTGTCAACGCATACTGTCCACGTTTTCCACAACCACCGTAGCCGGCTGCTCACCAGGTCGTTCAGTCGTCCAGATACTCTTCAAGTCGTCCAGTCATCATCGAGCCAGCAGGATTCGATGCGAAGGTGGTCCTCGATTGTGTTCACAACACGCGTCTCTCAGCACAATTTGTTGATTGGCTGCCGCACCGAGCCTGGTCTTTCGACATGGACATGTTGGCTCATCAAAAGTCCAGCCAACTTCTGCAGGGCGGAATGTGTGCCTGGAATCTTGCTGCCATGCGGAGCACGTCATCACATGCAGAAACCCTAGAGTTCGTCTCCAGATGGAAATTGCTGCAGCTCAGCCCTGCTGAAGCGTGGTTGTTTGCGTGATCGCGACATGGACCTGTGCATCGCTGGGGGAGCTCCACGCTTCAATCGACTTCTTCATCGGGAGTCCGAAGTGGCATACCATGTCGCGTTGGGCGTTGCTGCATTCCCGTCCCAGATTTTGAGGAGTGTCTGGGGTTGTCGACGAAAAGGTAAGCAAGTTTCCCATGCTCTTCGATTGCCTTCAATAATATCACCCCATTTCCTGGCAACTTTCTCCTTGAGTTGTCTTCGTGTTGTTGTCGTAAGCGTGGTAAGCACTCTAGGAAATGAAGAGTCCGGACGAATGCGAGCGCTTGTATAGCCCATCTTCCCCCCTATTTCCGCACCAACCACACAGCGCGAACGTCAGAAATACGACTTCAATATCGATTCCAGCGAGGTGGTCCTCAAGGGTACAGGAAGTTACGGTAGGCTGTCAACTTCCACCAGGATATGCCTGTACGGGGCATTTTGGATGCGAACACAAAAATTCGGACGAAACCACGAGTCCGGCGCGGGTGTCGTTCTTGACAGCTGAACGCTGTCGGAGGGTTCATGCACTGCGTGTCAGGCATGCAGCCTTAGGATAAGGCGTTAAGAAGAGTCGTCGTCGTGCAGCATGCAATAATATGAAGATCATATTGGACAACCACCAACATCACCTCGTGGTCTGGGCTTGCAGAGTGGCTTCAAGATAACATTCGTCTTTTTGTGTGAAGATGCAACGCGGAGGTGTCTGAGCGCACAACATGGCAGCCTGGTTTGCACGCACGGCGTCCAGATCATGAGCTATTTTCACATCGAAGTGTCTGCGATGAGTCGCAGACGATCGCAAGCGGTTTCGAGTCGTCTGCATCTCTTGATCCAATTGCTTCAGCCTCGTGGCGGTGCTGCTTGTTTCATGAGCCGGATCGAAGGTTGAAATATCGGCAAACCACAAGTCATGAGTTCTGACGCGACTCTGTCGCAATGCAGCATTATTGCATGAAGGAGTTTACTTGCTGCAAGAATTGCGCGACATGAAGTTGGAATAGGAAAAACGCATAGAAGCGCTCTTAATCTGCACGATGATGTTCACTGTGGTGCTTTGCCGAAGAGTCGGCTGAATTTTGGCTTAGCTAAGCGGGCAACGCGAGTCATGTTCAAGATGTTGTTGATTTTCTGACGCAAGCCCATACACAAATGTACAATTTCACATCTCCATCACCATGAGCGGCAACAAGATCTCACTGTCGCTGGGCTCAGCGCGCAAGGCTCCGCCGCCTGCGAATGGCGTCAAACGACCTCGCGCCGCGCTATACGAGGAAGAGGACGATGGCTCGGCGCTGGGCAGGACAGAGAAGGTGTCGCATTTCGACTCCAAAGCAGGCGGCGCAGTCGATGTCAACAGCAAGAAGGAGAAAGAAGGGCCTCTGACTATCGCACCGCAGGCCAATCGCGATTGGCGGGATAAGGCGAATCAGCGCAAGAGACAGAAAAGTGGTCTGCCAGAAGGTCAGAGCGGTAACAGCGAAGCCTTGAATGAGAGGATGCGCGAGGTGGAGGCTAGAGTGGAAGCCAGTAAGCCGAAGTTCGGATTGAATACATACAAGAAAGGCGACGATGCGGAAGACGAGGAGATGTCGGGCACTGGAGACGATGGTGAGCCAGGTCAGGACACCGGAGAGAATATCGAGACTGCCAAACCGAAGACGGATGACGAGCTGGCCATGGACGCTCTCTTGGGCAAGACATCAACAGACAAGACCTTGGTGATCGAAGGCCACAATGGGACTATGACGGAGGAAGATGCTTTCGATCATGACATTGCGTCTGCACCTGATATGGCTACTCTGGATGACTATGCCCGGGTACCAGTCGAGCAATTTGGAGCGGCTCTACTTCGTGGCATGGGTTGGAAAGATGGTGAAGGCATTGGTAGCCAGAAAGGAAAGAAGATTGTCAAGGATTCTGGAAAGGCGCCAGAGCGCCGAGCAGCTCTGCTGGGCATAGGCGCGAAGGAGAATGCTGCCATCACACAGGAGATCGGAGCATGGGGCAAAGCAGCCCGAGGCAAGGAAGCGAAGATCTACAATCCAGTTCTGATCAGAGACAAGAAGACCGGGAAGACGTACACCGAGGAGGAACTGGAGAAGAAGAAGCAGGATGACGAACGTCGGAAGTATGAAATGGAATTCGACCAGAAAGAACGTGACAAAAGACGTAGAGACGATTCTCGAGATCGACGCAGGGACAAGGGTCGAGACGACTCTAGAGATCGCAAACACGGCAAGGACGATCGTCATGATCGTGACCGACGGCGTCGCCATTACGATTCAGAGAGTGAAGACGAGTATCGCCGGCGCAAAGAAAAGGAGCGACGCAGGAAGCGGGAGCGTGAGGACGACTACGACCGCGAGAGTTCCCGAAGACACAGAGACCACGAAGACAGTGGCCGAGAAAGACATCGGGACAGAGATCGACGAGATCGTGATCGCGAACGGGAAAGAGACCATAGGAGATAGCTACGGCATGGACGATGCTGACACATGCTTAGATCTGAAGCCTTCGTCTCATCGATCAATTCAACGACACCTTCTCATCAAGTTCTGGAATATCGCCGTCTTCCGCTTTCAATTTCAGCAGACTCGACATGGCAACGACCATGACACATCTTGCAAATTGGAGTCCCAGCCCTCGAGAAGCCACGCGGCATCCACGTGAAGCCACTGTCAAATACCACCTTCTTCCCACTATTCGGCCTGTCTGTCGGCCATACAACATGGCGATGGCACGCGATCGTGGCGAAAGCCGGCAAGACTGTGAACCGCGGTCAATAATCTGGCCGCATCTGCCCGAGACCTCTCATCGGGCCTCTCCACAGCCAAGTAACACCGTGTTCTGCATTCGTGCATTGCAAGCCTTTGGACGTGCCTAGTGTGCCGAAGCCGCGTTGCTCTCTCAGCTCTCGCTCAAATATTCCCACAGCTTTTTGCAAGCTGCACGCCGCGCTAAGACTCTTCACGTGCGAAAGGTACCTGGGAATTTTGACGCTTGACGCCATCGCGTCTAACGTAGGTTTGATGGACTCCGACAGGCTGGCCGCGCTGCATGCTGTTTCACCATCTCCGGACACTTGTGTATAGGACATGCAGACGGCAGAGAGCTTATGCAGGTACTTCGCGCGGTGGTGGAGTAATTTAATTTGCATCTACAGAGTACTGTATCGCACTACTGCCGAGGATTCAGATGTATGTGCTACTGTGCGGCTACTGTAGGTACAGAGACACCATGAGCGATGAGGCTTATGCAGGAACTTGCGCTGGACTGCTATTTCGAGCGATGAGGCGGGCTTACGACGGCCGATGAACTTCCTCCTGCAGAGCGCATGTGATGGAGAGCACATGAGTGAGATGCACGGATACGGAGAGCGAGAGCATCGGAGAACAGCGAGTGATGACTGGAACGGACATCACAGTGGATGGCATTCGTCAGCTCATGCTGAAGTCCTACGCCGCAGGACAGATTCTGCCGGTTTCATGGCATAACTGCGTGAAGAACATAGTCCGAACTTGGCATCGGCCGTACGCATGGCCTTATCAGATGCTCTTGAGCAATACAGTATCACGAGACAGATAACGGAATCTGCGTTACTGCTGCAAGAGTGGTGAGCAACAAGCACCTCATCCACGCCATATCATATCATATCATCGAAAACCTCCTATGAAGCAGCACCCCTGCTTGCAAGCTCGATACCAGGGATCTCCCAAGCTGCTAACTTAGCCGCGCCAGCTTCTTCTTGATCAGGTGCCAAACGTGCCACGCTATCTCTTTCTTGATCTATTGACCCTCGACGACTAATGCAGATGACACTCTTGTCTTCACTGAGATCGTACACTATTGCCATTTCCCGCTCCGTATTGAAGCCGAGTAGGCCGCGGTACGGTACTTCTTCTTAGCAAGAACTACGTACCGATATCTAAGCGCGGCTGATCGATGGGCCGCGCTTCTCTTCTCTTCAAGATTGCGTCAGCTGATCTGTACAAGGGACGGGGTCACGGAGGGCAGGACTTCGCTCGGCGGATAATGGTTTCTGAGACATGTTGGGGAAACGAAAGCTGGAGTCGTGCCGATTTCGATGCTCGATTCAGGCGATGACTTGGGGCTCGGTCAGAGGCTGGGGGATTTTCCGAACATGGGTTTTCTTGGAATGGTGGCGGAGTAGATAGTCGGACGGAGGAATAGCGGGTTGATCTTGAAGGACGAACGCGAACACGTGGGACTGATTTGTATCTTCGGGCTATTGTTGTTGATAAGATGGACGGAGTACGTTCGGTCTGCGGTGTTGATTGCGGATGTATACGAGATACATTCTGCATGCCAGGTATGAGTTTCACGACAGTCAGATTTGTCAAGTGTTGCGAGTCCTTCGGGGGCAGCCACGGTGTTGCAAGATTTCTTGTGCTTTGTAGGACAACGCCCTCGTGTAGTTGTGACGATTGTGGGGATGTGGTGCGACGTTTGACGCTGGGCATTCGGGAGTATTTTATTATGGACGCTGTCTTGGGTTTCTTGGGTGATGATCGTCTGCATGGTACATTGGTGTTGTAGCACAGCGATTATACTAGGTTGTACATGACGAATATGATGTTGATTTGTGGTAAACTGTGAGACTCAATCAAGCGCACATTGGGGAAAGAGATGAGATAAAGTGCTGTTGGAGATGTGAAAAGTCGATGAATGCCAGTATCATTGGGAGCTTCTTCGTTCCTGTGAAATGAACCCGTCGAAGTTTAGACGGAGGCTGTGTGCTTGGGAGCCCATGAAAGCCTGTCGAAGTGGAGTGGAAATATTTAGGTCAGATCAGACGGCGAAATGTAATAAATGGATGTGACAAGAATATCATTTGAGCTGTGGTGGTCAACACAAGGAGGCGGAAAGTGGAAGATGAGTTTGAAGTAAATTGAGAGGCTCTTTGCCCCTTGATGAGCTATCTGCGCTCTCATGGACATGCTTCAAACATTGGAGATCTCGGCTCATCCATGAGAGAATTTCTCGCCGGAATGTGACAGACCATCACGCTCAGAGCCGTCTGCTCTGTCAGTAGTCTTGTGATCATTCTTCTCCTGAGTCACACTCATGCTGCGCGCGCTCAAGTTCAGCGTCAACAACCTCTTTGTCAGATTCCACTTTCTCTTCATCGGAGCTCTCGACGCCACGACAATCGGCAAATGACACGCCCATGTTATCGTTGAGTGGCGCTCGCTCAAGGGTGAATTGCTCGAACTTTCCCCTCTTCTCGTTCGTGGCCTCCACAACTCCAGTGACTCTGTACAACCCATCATATCGCCAACCCACTTCCGGACCAAGGCCGGCTGGCGGTGCTTTCTGGCCAGGACCGACCGAGGGAGCAAAGCGTAAGACACGGACGGGAATTCTGGTACGAATTGAAGCGTACAGTGAGAAAGTCTCACGATTTGGGGCAGGCAAAGTGTCCTTGTCTTCTTCGTCGGCACCTCCGCGAGTTCCGTACAGAATCTTGATACCTTCGTCCTTGTTCAGACTGGGTCCAGTGTTCTCGCCGTTTCTGAGTGAGAGCGACCAGACACCAGACAGCGGATGCCCGTAGATGCCATCCCGTGTACCGTGTGCGCCGGCCTGGACGACATCAGGGTGGAGGGGCCAAGTCTGGCCAGGCCTGAAGTCGCTGTGGCCATACGTTCTTGGCTTCTCCTTTCCCGTCGACGGAGTGAGAAGGACGACCTCCCCCGCGCCATGATTTGTCTTCGCAAAGCGGGTTTTCAGCTCTTGGGCAGCGTTCTTGTAGCTTTTGAACGCTGGACCGGTGCAGATGATGTCGAGTGTATCTGCAAGCGCCGCCTCTTTGTTGAGTAAGTCTTCATTCACTTGCGAGTACTCGAGCATTTCCAGAAGAGCATCAAGACGGTTCTCTAGCGCAGTACCGGCTTTCTTGAACTCGGCGGAATCTTTGCTGGAACCAGAATCATTTTTACCGTCTCGGAGCGGGATGACGACTTCCTTGCGTTCTTGTATCAAATAGGCTGTGAATGAGGGTATGTCGACGACAGTACTCGGAGATCGCTCGTCATGAGCATAGGTAGCTTGGCTTGCAGACATGTTTGATCGTGGACTTGAATTTCGTGCTCGATGTTGCAATTGGTGTTGCGGTCGATGCTGCGGTCGATCTCGTGGTTGATGTTGCTGTTAGCGTCGACTTTCTCGTTGTGGTTGATGTTCCGATCTGTGTGAGGAATTGCATGCTGAAAGACGGGAATCTGCCACATTTTGTACAGCTCCAGGTTTGCTGCATTGGATGACTGGCAAGGTGTGTAGCAAGCAGAAATCATATGCAAATGCTTGCGAGAAACATTGGGGACAGGAAAGAAAGTCTGCTGAGATCGTTCATTGCTTGTTGTATGTTTCGTTCTGGTAGCAATGAGGTCTATCCTGTTGCGTTGCCGAGTACACGCATTTGCTACTGCAATATCAAATCATGGAGCAATGAAAGAGGGCATTGCTGAGGCGTCATGAGAAGTATCCGTGCTGGGAACTCGAGTGACCTAGCCCCATTTGAACATGATTTGTTTTCCCTTCTTACCTTTCCTCGCAACATTCTCATCCGTTTGCGCCGGAGTTTCTGCAGCTGGAGTAGTGGTACCGCTGCCTCCTCCCCACGCGCTGACATTGGGTGTCCCGGAGTTATTTCTAATAATCCCTCGTCCAGTGTAGCCGGGTGAGAAGACAGTGCTGGTAGGCTTCTTCGCTGCTGGGAGAGCAGGAAACAGTTCCGAGCTTCTGACGTTTGCTGGTGCTTGACGAGCGCCAATGGCAGGCGACGCGCGGGCAGAGCTCGAAGGCGTCAATGCAGGCGACTGACCACTAGAGCCTGCTGCCGGTCGAACAGCGAGCCAGCTGGGCGTAGGAGCAGGCGCTGCATTGCCCCGACCCGCTACTGACGGGCCGCCATTGCGAGGAGGGAGTGACGGGAAGGGATTGCTGGAGGACGCTGCAGAAGAGCTACCGGCGGAAGCCCATGATGCCTGCCGAGACACAGCCGACTGTGAACTTTTGGCTGTAGAGCTCTTGAGCTTCAACACACGCGACGCACCGACGCCTTTGCCGAGGACTCCAGCTGCAGTTGTGTTTGCACCAGCAGGTCCTGGCAGAGTTGGGTAATCTTCGTTTACTGCTTTCCAGTCTGCCCATGCTTTGAGCAGTCCTTCGCGCTTGCCGGGAACCTCGAAGATGTCTGACAGTTCGTTAATGAGCTTACCAATCTCATTTGATGATGTGTCGAAAATGGCAAAAAATGCGTCGATGAGATCGCCAGCTGAAATCCCGCCCCTCGTATATGCTGAGACGCGCTCACGGAACTCGTCCATCTTGACCTTCTCATTGCGTGCCAAGTTCGAAGCGCGCTCGTTCACAGCGGCATGTCTCAGCTGACGTGCTTGATCTTGCGGCGTAAGCGCTGCAGCTGGTCGAGGTGAAGGTGGAGCGGCTGCAGTCGGAGTTTGCTGAGCTGGAGCTGGTGCTGGCCGTGATGAGGCTTGAGCAGGAGTTGGTGCTGTCAATTGACCTCCGAATGAGCGAGCTGTCACAGACTGTGCACTATGGATCTCGCGCTCCCGCTGGTGAGCTAGTTCCGCTCGGCTCAAGTTACCGGCTGAGGCCGCTGGTATAGGCTCTGCGTTCGGATCACGTCCGCGGCCCCCTCGCCTACCTCCCCTGCCGCGTGTAGGTTCTTGGTATTGAGGCCGATAATCGAAGGAAGAGAGGTCCACTCTCCGGGAATCCTTTGTGAGTCCATTGGGATGTTGTTCAATTTGATGTGCCTTCAGATCCATTTCTGAATCGAACACCACGAACTTCTTCTCCTGACACTCTCTGTCAGGGCATGGGAAATGGTCCTTGTTGAAATGCTTCTCCAGAGCATCGTAGTTCAGAAAGTATTGAGGACTGTTCCCTCCATTTCTTCTGTCGCATAAGTGGCACCTTTCGTGGCGCTCTCGGCAGTGCGAGAAGAGTTCGTCATCGCCGTAGAAGCGTCTTCTGCAGAAACCGCACTCTGGGTGACCCTTGAAACCGCTCTGATCAACAGCTCCCGGATTGTCGTCTCCAAACTTCTCGTGTCGTTTCAGCTCCGCGTGTGTGAAAAGTTCGTGCTCATGAGTGAAGACCTTCTTGTTCCTTGTGCAGAGATCGCACATAACTTTCTGGTGTACGCTCTTCACATGTCGCTGTAAGTCTGGCCAGCCAAGACAGGCAACATCGCAGCCCTCGTCTGGACAGTTATACCGCAACAGCAAGACAGTATCCTCGAAGATCTCGGCTTTTTCGTAGCTAATGCCCAAGTTCTTGTCCTCTTTGAAGTAGTCTCCTTCCTTGTAGTCCTCATATCTCTTCTCAGCATCATCCGTAAATATCACATTTGCGGCCTCCGTTCTGCAATGCGCACAAGCCTTGGTCTTGTACAGCGCACGCAGCCGTAGGGCGCAAATGTGGCAGGTGCGGTGATTGCAGGGCGCAACGCTGTTGTGCGAAACGGGAGATGCGCAAATGAAGCACACTTCCGCCTCAACGTCGTCGCCGCCCTCAACTTCCGCCCCTGCGCCCTCGCCTTGGGTTTTCTCCGCGGCGTCTTTGGTCAGGCGAGCACCAAAGACGCCCAGCCCACCAGGCTGCGGAGGCGGTTGTACTGCTGATGAGTCCTGCTGGCTGTTGCTGAATGCTCTATCGCGGTTGTTGTGGTTTGCGTCGCCACGACCACCTCTTCCACCCCGCCCTCTGCCTCTGCCCCGCCCTCGATTTCCTCTGCTTTCGGGTCCGGCTCTATCAGTCCCTCGTTCGTTGGGGGCGCCATTGAAGCTGTTCGACGAGCCTCCACGCGACGCACCGCCTCTCTGACCGCCTCTGCCTCGGCCTCCGCGTCCTCCTGTGTTCTGATCGTTGGCGCCGTTGGCCGCAGGTGCTGCTGGTGTAGTTTCTGCCATCGTCTGAGTCGTGCGGCGGGTTGATCCTTGTTGGTGCGAATTTAGCGGACTTTGATGGTCTGTTGGAGGATTCCTGCTTTCTCGCGCTCGTTGCCACTGGTATGTAGAGTGCTTCGCTGCTTAGAGGCCGGGTAATTTTGGCGAGAAAACAGAAATGGCGTTGGCGTGCGAAAGGTGGTCGAGATGCGGTCATAGCGGCTGACCAAGCGCGGACAAGCTTGGTATGGAAGCTTCTTCGGGACACCGACGACTTCCTCTTCTCCCCGTTCCGGCTTCTCTACTCACCAACTTACCACAACACGAAATGGGTAGAGTAGAGTCATGCCTGTCACTGCTCATCGACCCGCGTAGTCCACGTGTCCTGTCGCAAGAACGCTGCTGCAAGCGCAGCTCGCAATCGCCCCAGACAGCCAGCCACGGGCTCAGCTCAAGATTATGAGGCCTAGCATAGCGTTCACTGCAGGGCATGAGTGAATGCCAGCACGTAAGGGGCTGCCCCGGCACGGGGTGAGGCTTATGGCTTGAGTGTGTCCCTTGTGCCAAGTATATATTCCATAGGCGGCCTGACATACCGGCAACACTCTGACCCTTGGCATCGACTTTTTCCCGTCCACAACAGCAACGCAAGCAAATCAAGAAGCAAAGGTCGCGCCTCCTCAACCGCTGTGTTCCAAAGCCATCGTTGCACACTATCGCCGAGTCGATACTGGCCGTACTCCATTTTGTCGAGTACCACTGCCGCACACCATGACCACGAACGACGATGACGGTCTAGAGCCAGATCCTCCAACCAAATTTGAGGACGGCGAAGTCACTGGCGCGCCTGACCCATCCGAAGGTAGCTCTGGCCCCTCATATCCCGCCACTCTTGCGTCGAGCCAATCGAATCTCCCTTCAGAAGCGCAAAAGCTCGCTGATCTACAGGCTGAGGCTCGTATTGTGATCGAACCATTCAGATTCCCTGAGAAGAAACCGCCTTTCTCGCTCGCAGAGATCGTCGTCATATGCCTCATCCTTAACGGAGAGATGAGCAAGAGAGCCATCCACTTCTGGATCGTGAACAAGTTTCACTATTATTGTACAAAAGCCCTGGCGTTTCTCACCAAATTCGATTGGGACATCTCCGACCGTCACAAAGTCGACGCTGTATCTGTCGAGTTCGAGAAGATCTTCTCCGAACTCGATCCGCCAATTCATCACAAGACAGATGGCGAGGAGCTTGTTGAGGGCGACCCTGTCCAGTCCCCGTCATCTGACGGTGGGACCTGGGTACTGAACTCGCTCAGTGCAGCGCGCGGCTACCTGCATCGTCTCCTTCGCGCATCTTCTAGCGAACACTTCCGCCTTATGGACCTGCCGACCGAGCTGCGATTGCGTATTTACGAAATGGCACTGCTTCTGCCCAGATCTGGCGTCAATGTCAACTCGGGACCGCACGTGGAGCCGACATTCTCTACTTTCTCCAAGGACTATGAGAAGCCCTTTCCGGGTCTTTCCAGATGGCCTGGTCGCAGCACGGTGTGGCAGTTGCCACGAGTCTCTATTCGATGTTCACCTCCAGCGCTCCACTTGGCATTGCTGCAAGTCAGCAAGCAGATCTACCAAGAGGCCATGCCAGTGTTCTACGGAGATAACCTGTTCGTATCTGAGAACATCGGACGCCTACGCGATTTCCTCAAGAGAACGCCAGAAACCCGTCGAATGCATATCCGTTACCTCGCATTTTCAATCGAAGTAGGATTCAAAGCCGAGCTTTCCAAAGTCGCCAAAATGGTCGCTGCACTGCCTTACCTCAAGGAACTCGATATCTGGATTGATGAAGAACACTTCAAGAGCGTACAGGTTTCTACAGCTGGCCTCCCTGGATTCAGAATATCGGGCTTCACTGCCTTGCGTTCGATCCCTAGCCTCATAGACATCCGGCTCCATGGCAACTGCCCAAACGTCCAGGAGGCTCTCGCGAAGCTGATGAAGGAGGCGAAGAAGAAAGCTCTCGCGAAGGAGAAGGCGGAGAAGGAGAAGGAGAAGGCGAACAAGAAGTTGGGTGCTCCCCTCAAGCGCAAAGCCATCGCTCCAAATGAGGAAAAGGACAAGGCTCCACGCAAGCGCAAAGCGATCGCTTCAGCTGAATTAAAGGGCGCGGAGCCGGACATGTCTCTTCAGAGCGCAGTTGCGAGTGGTCTCGTGTCTGTTGAGTGTGGTCCTAGGCGTTTGGCCGTATCCATGCCTCTTGAGGATGACCCTTGGGGTCTGAACGAGCTCGTACCTGTTCAGGGTGGCTCTATGGGTCTGGGCAGCATCCCACCTGTTCAGGGTGACTCTGAGTGGTTGACTGGAATCCTACCTGTTCAGGGTGGCCCTAGGGGTCTGGACGGAATCATCCATGATCAGGGTGACACTAAGGGGCTAGGTGCTTCCATGTCTGTCAAGCCTGCTCACCAGGGTCCGCTTGGATTCATGTCCCTTGAGACTCACCTTGGGGTCCTGGATGAATTCATACCTGTTCCATATGGTCTCGGAGGTTGGGATGGACACATGCCGGCTCAGTATGATCTTGCGGAGCAGGGCGAGATCATATCCATTGATGGTCAGGGTGACGGTGATGGTCAATGGCCAGTATTCACTCCGTGGTGGCCGCGAGCTGAGTAGAAGCCTTCAATACACAACAGCAAGAGACACGTTGCGCGTGCTGCTTAGCAGTGAAGGGTCACAACAGCACAACCCCTCCTCTACCCTGAACGGCGCGAAGACGACATGAAGCATATGATACCCACAAGGAGACTCACAGAACGACACAAAAAGCACGAAAATGAAATTGAGACCACCAGGACAGGACCGGTGGCATTGAAAGGAGATTGGACAGCACTTGGCAATTACTTGTTGGCCACGTCTTGCTTGGGAGGAGATTTGTAGACGACGACCAAGCTCAAACGCAGCGCGACGCGCGAAGAGCTACTGACATCGCAACTGCAACTGCACAGACACAAGTCATGCATGCAACGAGGTCTAGAAACGAATGAAAATCAGATTACACGCATCCAAAACCCGTGACAAAGTGCCACGAATGCTTATTAAAAGACTTGTACTTCTTCGGCTTCAAGACGATCTTCGGGATCAATACAGCCGTTTAAGCTATGCAGAAAAGTTCGTGCTGAAGTTCTGAATTCCATGCCATAGCCGCTCACGCCGGAGTTCATACAACATGCCAGCGACACCCTTAATGTTCGCAGCATCTCACTCCTCATCCGATTGAGGCACAGCATTACGGAAGCGGTTTCGTCTCCCACGACGTCGAGCGACCGTGACAGTGATGCTGGCAGGAGGTGCAGGATCGCCTTGCAAAGTCCTGCTACTGCCACTCGAACCGGAGGCATATTCTGCGATCTCAGCTTCATCCTCCGAATCCGCGACGATACCGAAGTGATGTGCCTGGCTAGGAGCAGCCGAGTGATCAGTTCGGTCTTGCTCGCGGGCGGCGTTCAGGCGCGCCAACGTGCTCGACAGCTGGAAGGGATGACGGGGCTGACTTGCGTTCGCACTACGGGACTGAGCGACACGAGCAGCTCTCGAGATGATTTCTGCTGGAATTCGACTCAGGCGGTATGTGGGCTGTATACGCGGGTTTCCTTGCGGATAGAGGGACGAGTAAGAAGGCGGTGGACTGCGATGGCGGTTACGGCGAGCGCCGCGGGTGTGTAGGCGATGACTGTACGATCCGAGATCCGGCTCAGACGTAAAATCTGAAATATACGTTAGCTTTGAGATCTGAGGTGAAGTCACACGTGCAGCGCTGGGGGCCCACCCGTTTTGCATACCCCTCTCATCAGAATCATCACTGTCGTTTCCATCTCCGTCTTCGTCCTCCTCGTCATCATCAAAGGCATATGGCTGAGTACGACTGCCTGCTCCACGTGTATCGCGCTGCTGCACGACCGGAAATGGATCGTCGTCGCTCCCGTCTTCATCTTCGCCGTCGTTCTCATCAGTGTCGTACATTCCGCGTGGCTGCTCGATCGCATCTTCGTCTTCTTCTTCGTTGCTGTCATCGCTGTGCTCTGTGGCGGGAGAAAAGGCCCCAAGATTCGAGAAGTCCACCATTGTCTCCTCCGGTGGCCCATCGCTATCTTCATCTTCTTCCCCATCGCTGTCAATTTGTGGACGAGCGCCGCGTCGCCGACCGTTCTGGCTGGCGATCGGTCCATCGTCGCTATCATCTTCATCTGCTGAATCAGGCACGGCGAGACGTTGAATGTTGGGCACCACACGCCGAGGCCCTGTGGTTTCTTCAACGTTATCATCATCAGAATCGGAAAGAATGGGTCTGCGGCGCTGCTGCGAAGCAGTCGGACGTGCAGGAGTGCTTTCAGCCTCATCCTCTGTTTCGTCAACAGTGGCATCCTCTTCGAACTGCACTTCGTCATCTATGAAACCCTCCATGTCGCTGCCTCCTTCCGAGTCCTCGGAATCATCAGAGTCAAGGAGCCGATGCACATGCGGGTGGTCTTGGAGATCGGTAATGTAGTGGAGTCGCGCCTCGTCGTAGTGGTCCAGTCCGTCGTGAATGTCACTACTGCCTTCACCAAAACCCTCAGAGCCGAAGAAGACGTGACCGTCTAGGCCTAGATCCACATCGGCGTCGTGATCCATATCTGCAAGCGAACCATCGAGCTCGTCGTCATCTGTCATTGTGGAATCGTCATCTGAATCAGCATCGATGCGAACCGGCGCTCTGCATCCAGTGCATCTGCGTCCTTCCACCTCGGAGTGGCAGTCTGGACATCTCCACACATTGTCGGCATAGTCTCGCACGGCCGTAAGTGGGTTCAGTCTCGTGCCCCTTCCAAAGTGTCCACGGAAAAGACCTCCCGTCTCCACATTGGTGTTGGCTTTGTCCTTAGCCACGATCTCTGCCTCCTCTCTCGCCATCTTCTCGTGCTCTTCGGTGGTTTCTCCATCTGGCAGCAATTCACTCTTTCCCACGAAAACGCGGACCATTTCGCGGATGACCCACGTCGGCCTAGGCTCCTCCTTCACCCGGGCTCTGCAGTCTGGGCACGTTCTTGCTGTGGCCATCCACTGAGAGAGGCAGCTGTAGCAGTATGTATGTCCACAAGTCAGCCCATACGGCTCGTACAAGAACCTATAGCACATCTTGCACGTGATGAGCTGTCTCATCGCCTCCATGTCTGTGTGCAACGCCCGCAGCGACTGCTCATGGTGGCAGCTTCCGTCGTGACTGTGGCCGGCATCTTGTTGTGTCTCTGTCTTTGGCAATAGCACGCCCTCGCTCGGCCCTGCTTCTTGCTTGATCTGGTTCTCGGAGGCGACGATAGCGTGACTGGTTGGGCCGTTCCCCACCGGCCGACTGGAGGTCTTTGAGATCTTGATTCGTTTGCGTGCGCCGCCTTCGGATTCGTGGTATTCGTCCATGACAGACGGTGTTGTTGCGAGATGCGTCGCGTCGTTCAGGTCGTTGTTGGTGTCATGGGGACGTGTCGTTTGTGTTGTGTTGGACGTGTCGTCGAGGGGCAAGGGTCGTGGCGGATGTGGGATTCCTAAAATGAGCTCTCGTCTGGAGCAGTTTCCACCACGAATGTGGAGCCGCAGACACGTGGAGATCCGGATGCACGCTGTGACAAGTGAAGCTCAGGCGGGCTGAGAAGCTGCAGGATGTGAAGATGGCATCAACGGCTTTCTGGAGGTCGTCGCGTCAAACATTTGGAAGTGAATCAGATTCAGCCCTACGTAGTCGCGTGCGGCACGGATCATCCGAACTACGCTAGCGCGGTATTCCCCGCCGATCAATCATCACGCCCCGTTTCTTCCCTGTCTTCCAATGCTTCGATTCCTCCTCTCCCCTCCATCATACGAATATTGCATCGCAGCATGATCACAAAATGCAGAAAAAAAGTTCCAGCAAGGATGATGGCATCAACGACACGCGATTGATTCGTCCGAAGAAGGGGACGAGGGCGCCTCCTACGGCAATTGCATTTTCGACGGTCTTAATATGCCGTTTCCCGGCCATGCACGCAAACATCAGCATCGCTGAAGGAAGCTCTTCTTAAATGCTCTTGCATATCCACTGCTCGCTCGCTAAAACGCTTCATGCATCAAAATCGACTCCGAACGCCACCCCTTTTTCAGCGAATTCATCGCTCATTGGCCCTCCTCACAAGTTGAGATCTTTCAGGCCAACTCTTTTTCGGAGGACTGCATATGTGTGATCGACTTCTGGGCTTAGATCTCTGCCCTAATCGGAGGTATCTGCCATCAAAACTCGGCTGTGTGTCTGTCAGCATAATGTCTGAAGCCGACAGCTTTCTGCATTACCCACCATCCTCAAGATAGTCCAGGTATGATCCCATTCCTTTCCGTATCGTGTCAAAGCATAGATGTATTTGATCAAGCAGACTCTGGGCAACTGCTGGCATGTTTACTCCTCTCCTTATTGTATCGAGTTGCTTGCAGTCCTTCTTTGGCTTGAGTTCGTGAAAAAGGGTCTTGAGAAGGCGAGCCGGCAAGAGCTGATGCTCTGGGTATATATGATACTATGGTGCAATACCACCTTCCTGATGGTGTGAAGATCCAAAAGGCTAGACGCATACCATTTTTCGGATTTTAGGCCCAAATCAGGCAATGGATCGCATATTAGTATATATTCAGCTCAGTCACGAGGCCGATTTTCGTACAGCTGCTGCAGCACCTCGCTTCAGGCGCGAGAATCGCTTCAAGAGCACATGTGCCTGAGCAGCTTCACCCATACCTGATGGGTGTCGAAGTTGCCGTCGTGATTATGCCTGCTCGGCTGCAGCCGACGCTAGCCACGTCCGTGCGGGAATCCTTGTGCATATGCGACTTCACTTTGGTTCACTGATATTCATGCAACCCATCGATTCTTCATCAAAACCATCATGTCGAAGGATGTGACACCGGAAGACACTAAAGTTGAGGAAGCTGAGAAGACCGAGTGGACCCAAAGCTCTTCCCGATTCGAGAAGTGCGCCTTCCAATTGCCACCAAAGTTCCGCCACAATGTCATCCTCGGACTGACATCTGTACAGCAAGCGCTACAGCGAGTACTTTGATCCGTGCCAAGATGCTGCAAATCGAAGTCTGAAGTGTTTGCGAAGGAATGGAGGTGACCGAGCGATGTGTCAGGATTATTTTGAGTAAGCAGAACCGAACTTTGGCTCTCGCAATGATGGCTGACACATGTTGTAGTGCGTACAAGCAGTGTAAGAAGCAGTGGGTGAGTGCTAACTTCTGAGAATATCAATGATACTGTGTAAACTGAATGAACGACGATAGATGGAAGAGCGCGCAGAACAGAAACGAAAGGAAGGAAAAGGATGGTTCGGGTGACCAATCGAGCTGAGATCAGAGATACTGATCTCTGTCTACTCCGAAAAACTTGTACTTTGGTGACTTCAACTGATCTCAGTAGAGCTCGCGAGACCCTCGAAGCAAGTCGTGTAGCCGAGGAAGCAGATTGACACTGTGTTGTCGTCATCCGACCAGCTCGCATGAGAAGATATACCGAAAACCTCCACGGCATTCATTTCAAAACTGGCAGCAAATCCATCACGCTCAAAGAAAAGATTGAATTGTGAACAGCAGAACATACACTAAGCAAGGCACCGGCTCTCCGCACAATCCTTTTTGACGCCACTGCCTGCAAGTCGGCATTGTTGACCCCCGAACAATTCTTTGCCCTAGCGACGCACAGGATTCAGCGGATGCGGGAACCCACTAGCAGGCGTGTCAAACTTTCCGCCGGCGGCGTCGTCAGCTTTTGCATTCTCTTCCGCAACGTCCGGCCAGAGCTTTGCAACAGTAGCATCATCGTATGCTGCCCACCACAACAAGTTGGCCTTGCCAGCTTTGTCCTTGAACGCTGTGACCGAGCCCAAAAGCCCACGACCTATCACCGTTCGATATCTTATGAGAAACATTGCAATCTCCGTAGTTGTCTCGGTCCCGAGGAGGGCAGTATAGCAGGCTGAGCCTATGGGAAACGTCACTCCCGGCCAGCTTGTGAGCTTCCAGTGGTGATGAGTTTCCAGGCAAAATTCGATCACCGTTGAGAGATCTTTTGCTTTTTCGATGTCGTGCTGCAGGAACCACGTGGGTGCTCTCTTCTTATGGACAGGGATGTAGCCCTCGGGAGCTGGCTCCAGGAAATCTTTGTTGGTTTTTCTGAAATCGCCACCGACCATAGCGGCACCGTACTCGAAGAACGTTACATCGGACCATCGCCTTAACCTCCTTTCCTTTTTCGTGTCTGCGGCAAGCCAGTCTGGTATCGCGATCTTCTCACTCTGAGACAAAATCGATACTAGAAAACGTCAGCCAGAGATGGCGTGTTGTTCAAGAGCAATGGAACTCACTGATGAATCCATTTGATCCACTCATCAGGTTTCGATACTTGAATTTTCCGCTTGGGAGGGCAAGCGACATAGTTTCGTCGATCCAAAGCTTTTCATCAGCCCAATTCACTTTCGATGCCGGCGACTCGAATGCCCGTACACCAGCAAGACCCTCAAGTTCGGGCATCGCCTGCTGAAGGACACCCAAACCATCTTGACCATGGTTAAAACTCGCCCATCCTCCGACTTTTCTGTCGTAAAGGTCGTCAACCTTGAAGGGACTCAAATACACCTCGAGACACCGAGCATCGTATTCGCTCATGATCCTTATCAGGGCCGCGCCTTCATGCATATAGTGGTGTATGAGTGGAGGCGTGTCTTCTTGATGATTGGCCACTGGACCAGTGGAATGTGGCCATCTCTTCAAGGCTGTCGGCGCGCCAGTGCAAAGCGGCAGCAGGAATAGGCCAATGGCGATATTCCCGAGCATGGTGTTTGCTGTTGTGGTAAGTCTGCTGTTGGTGCGAGATTGTACAGTCGAGCGTGGCAAGAAGGCCGTCAATTATGCTTTGTCGCCCTCGATTACCTGGCACATGAGCTCGCAGCACGCTCTACTCCCCTCGAGTCCAGGTCGCGTGCTAACATCTTGCTGTATTTGCTCCAGATCGCCTGATGTGGCAGACGTCGACCGAAATGCCGTGATGGTACGGCGGCACACTGGTGTGTCAGCAGTTGATCTTCTGTCGTCAGAACATAATTTCGGACGAGCATCTGTTCTGGTACTGCCATTTCCGGCTCTTCCTTATGACGGGCCATCCTCTCTTGTCCCAGTCCGAATCGCTCCACACCCATCAGCAGGCCTTCAAAGAGACTGACAGCACGCGCTCTCTGTGAGGGTCAGTAATGCAGAGACGAAGATCGACCGAGTCCCGCAGCAGAAGATGGCTTTCGTACTACTAGCTACTCGGCCAACTGCACACTCTGATCAACTTGATCCAGGATTGTCAGTACGAGCCGGGCAATGGTAGCAACGATACATCAGAACGCACAACAGTCTGAGTTTAGCATTTACGGCAGATGTTGAGCTCTCTACGTAAGCATGCATCAGCTGCCCTCGCTTCGTACCACACTACTGACTGTTTTCGCACATCCAAGGAATCGTTGGCAGGCAATGAAATGCACTCGTGCTATCATGTAAGTCAGCTGATCCACAGACAAAGACCATCCTCTTGTGCTCAGCCGCTCGTCCACGATCATGCACTAGCTGTGCTGCTCTCTAGCCCTATCGCACGTCTGTTTCAAAACGTTGAGGAACTATGAGCAAACAGTGCAACCTTCGTCACCTATCACCCTGCTTTACCGTCTTCGAGTGTCATCGGAAGACATGAGATGATGGGATGAGATCTGTCGTGAACACGTTGGGCAAGTACGAGGGCATAGGCTAGCCGTGCCACCCTAGCGACCAATATCTCAATAAAGGTTGCATGGCTTGTTGTTTGACGGAGTTACTAGCTGGCCAATGAAGGTCATCGCCTCATAGCTATTGGACCCAACGCGAGCACCATGAAGCTGTGGATCCAGCAAATACTACCGACATAGTTTAGCTGTACTACTGGACTTGCCAGTGATCTGTTGAGAAACGATCTTTGGGGGGATCGTACGACGACGCCGTGCTCCTGATCACGTCAGCTGCGACTCGCCCTTCTTGCCATTGACCGGTCATCGGGTGATGCCG
Source organism: Cercospora cf. flagellaris (assembly GCA_005356885.1). Lineage (NCBI taxonomy): Eukaryota > Fungi > Ascomycota > Dothideomycetes > Mycosphaerellales > Mycosphaerellaceae > Cercospora > Cercospora cf. flagellaris. The sequence goes on from RJLU01000021.1 coordinate 81,973, forward strand.
CAAAGACATTTGTGATATCCAGCGGCGCAGGAACAAGTTGACATAGCTTAGCTGTACCGTCCCAGTGGCCAATGGTAAATGGCCAATAGGAAGATCTTGTACACAGGTGTAACGAATGTGCAAGTCACAGAGTTACCGTCTGCGGCGCACCATGCTATCGAACGAAGTCAAGGACATAGCCTAGTTGCAACACTGGAGTGGCCAACGTATCGTCCATAAATGAACTTCAGCTCAACATTGCGACCAGACCGTGCCGTGTGTATGTCGGCCGCACCACACACTTATCGTATGCGAATATTCATTGGATTCAACAAGATCATCGTTCGCGCTCGCCGTTGAATAAAGATGAGGACGTAGCTTAGCTCCACGGCTGGAGCAGCCATGCAATCCGCGACTGGGGCAGGCTTAGCTCCTTCGCGGGCAAAGAGTATAACAGAGCAGCTGTAGCAAACACTGCCCGCCGTACAATCAACGGAACCAACTACTGCATTCGTTGACCAGTGGTGCTCTTTCTCTGGCTCCGCCATGATTCTATGCCACTATTCTCAGCAACGGTGACGAAGTAGGGGGATCCGCATGGATAGAGAGCTGTGTGATTTCCGTCCCCGTTGAGAGCATCAAACACCATCGCAGAACACGACGCTTGCATCTCGAAAAATGACAGACAGTTTACTGAAGCTGTAGCGCGAATGCTGAGAGTTGAAACAGGCTCTTTCACAGCAGTCATTGCGATCAAAGATCGTGCATGATAGCAGTCTCAGCTGCGGTAACGGCACAAGGAATGACCGACAACAACGAGCGATTGGCGTAGATGTGAAGGCATAGCTTGTAATCGAAAACGAATAAGTATACTTCATTATTCGAGTGGAAGCCGCTTTGCATACGATCGTTATCGTGAACCACCAACAATGATTCTCTGCACACATGCATTTGCAAGTTGCACGCTTGTGTCGTGTCTCGCACGCATCATACTCGTACCTTCGTTCGAGAAACGGCAGCTGATTGAAGTTCTTTATTGTTCAGCAAGACATCTTACCTCAGATCTGCAAGTTACGTGGAGTCTCTCTATTGTTTACATCATCTGATTCCACCAAGATGATCGGTCGTGACTTCTCGGCGACCTTCCAGCGATTTTCATAGAGTCATTCTGCGATTTGGATTTTGGAAGTTCGCATAATTTCAGCTTGTATACAGTCGACATTTCAATAAACCTATCAGTGCACGTCTTACACATTGCAAGAAAACAATCATTTCTCCAAAATCAATAAGACTCGCTCAGTGCCACAGTTTCCACATTCGATTGCTTGACAGAACCTCCATATCGCAGAGTCGAAGTTCGCCTCTTCAGGCAGCACGTCCTTGCGGTCTCGGTTTGAACATATGAGGGAACCCGACTGGCGACTCTGACAAAGACAACTTGTTGTTTTCCTCCCTCCATTCATCCAGAGTCGCATGATACTTCATAGTATTCCAGAGCACATTCGGAGCTTCGTGCTTCTCGTCTTCACTGGTGGCATAAATCGTGACTGATGGGAATACCGTGTGACCCAAGATCCAACGGTGCGATATCAGAAACTGGGCAACCTCTGCTGAGCTGGCTGTGCCAAGGAACATCCTATGGCAATAGAAACCGGCGGGAAAGGTGATGATGTTGGGCCAGACAGGCAACTCTCCGATGCCAAGAAGATCCAGACAGTATTTGGTGACAGTAACGGTGTCCGGGGAGGTCGCAGCTGGCTTGATCAAAAACCAGTTCGGCGAAGGCTTTTGCTTCTGCGCGGCCCCCACTGCGCTTGGCTTAAGCTCATATTGGATCAGTTTTTTGACGGCAAGGGACCGAGCCCATTCGTAGTAGGCTATGTCTGCCCAACGAATGCCATCTGCAACTTGTGGGGGAGTCTGCCCCGATTGTATGCCGTGCTTCCAGATGCCGTCTTCGGACGAGGATATCACTGAATTCTGTCAGTAAGGCGTCATTTCTGTGACTGATCCGCTCAAACCTACCAAACACTTTGCTCAAGCGGCTATATGTGCTTCTGAATGAGTGTTGCCTATCGGTCTGTATAATGTTAGTAGGAGTGATGACACAAGCTCTTTGTGAAACGTACGCTTTGGCTAGAATGTGTTTCCCAGACAGTTTGACCCTTGTCCTGCGCGAGGATTTGGATGAAACTGTTATGTTCGGTGAAATCGCCGCCCTTACCTCGCAAGGTGTCTTGGTCTGGGGTAAGGCCCAGCAGCTCGGGGCAGATGTTGTTCACATTTTCTGGCGTCATAGTGAAGTCCTTTTTGACATCCCATCCTTCCTCTTTCAGCTCTGCCGCAGTGAAGCCACGAGTGTAATCATGATGGTAGACTTCTGTTAGCTTTTGTGGCGTGTACCACAATAGGTTCTCGATCTCGGCGCCTCTGAAGACCGTTTCGAAATGACTATCATCGTCTGTCTTGATTTGCTTCGGATTGCCCTGACCATCGTTCGGGCTTGCGGGATGCTTGCCCGTTCCTGTGCCCTGCCCGCTTCCACTTCCGCCTACCGGGTCCATCGGGGAGCGTAGCAGAATCTTGTGAGTTGTGTTGCTTTGGAGTGCATCGTCGATCGGAGCTACGGCATGCGGCAAACACACCACAGCGCTGGCGTAGAGGACCAACAGAAGTGTCGACCGCATATCGACCAGCCAGCAGCAGTGCTGATGAAACGACGATATCGTTGTTGCAGACTTGATATGAGAATCCGAAGTAGGTTTGATCAAAACGCTTGTCCAAAGGAGGTTGAGGGATGCAAGCAGCAGTGGTAGAGTCCGAGATCAGCTTGACTGATGTGCGTGCCCAAAGAGGCTTGTGATTGCAAGTAGCAAAAGTAGATGCCAAAGTAGGCTTGATCAATGTGCTTGTCCAAGGAGGCTTGTGCTGTTCGATGCTGTTGGATGTGTGGGAATGGAATCAAAAAAACCAGCAGCTGGGAGCAGGAAGATATACTGGTTGACCCTACGATGAGACAAACAATGCGAAGTCAACAGCCTACGAATTTGATCACAGCCAGGTATCATACTGGCAGGTCAATCTGGAGACTCTCATGTCATTAGCTGTTTGCCTCACCACTTTGAGCATAGTCACGCAACCAGGGTAGTTCTCGAGGTCCTCTTTGGAGAGCTCCACGATCTCATAGGGGGAACTTCCATTGACTTCTTCACCACACATTAATTCTGATTCTGTCCATATTGAGGTCCAGACTTCGCGCTACTCCAGACAAAGCTAGGAGAACAGCGTAGCTCGAGTGGTAGAGCACTAGTTCCACGTGCTTCGAGAGACACATGTCAGAGACCGCTTGGCCATGATATGAGTCCATACTGCTTGGCGAGGATATCACGAGTAATCGATGTCAGTGACCGAAGCTGCCATGGTCATGAGAAGTGGCCTGTCTGCTCGATCGGACCCGCTGATGGCAAAGACATGACGGTTTGCAATGGCTGTGCCTGTGATCGTGGTGGTAGGCACCTGCGGAATGCATCGCCAGACCGCATGTGACAAGGGTTACAGTCTAGACCGCTTGGCATTGTGTGACTCTTGATGGAGAAGGAAAGCTGAATGTTCCAAGTTGACGAATGTGAGTATGGTAATGGGAGAAGTGCAGTCGCACAGGGTGTCGAGAGGAAACCAGGATTGGGTGAGTGCCTAAGGCATCTAACAGACTCGTCGCGTTGCGGCTTTGACGTGTGCGAAATCATGTCCACAACAATCCCCGCAAGATGTGAAATCGAATCACAGACACCAATTGAAGTTCAAAATTATCTCATTACTCATCTACTGGTATCTCAAAAGCCGCATACAACACCTTGCAAGAAAAATTCTCGTGCATGCCCGGACTCCAGCGCTCGTCAATCCTGGATTTACCAATCGAATCCGAAAACAGTCATCGACCTCCAATAAACACTTCAATTCTCCCAAGATCCATCCTCTAGTGTGGTCCCATCATGACCCAGTACTTGAAGTCCTCGTAGTATGGCTGGACCCTCTTCCAAGTGGCATGAGACTCAGATCGCCATTCTCGTAGCTTGTTCGACACTGCCTGTCGCCTCGACGAGCTGCCAGACTTGGCTTGCTCGTTCATGAATTTATCCATGGAGATAAAGGAGCCAGTCTCGGAGATGTTGTCGAGGGTCTGATTCTTGCGAGGAGCAGCCGACTCTTCTTGGATGGATGCATTGTATGAGGAGGATCGCGATGTGCTGCTAGACGAGCTCATGTATTTGCGGCTGCCTGGGCTGGTCTCAGAGGTGAGGAAGAAGCTTGTTGCTGCTGCCATTGTGATGGTGTTTGGTTGTTTTGGTTGATATGGGAGGATGATGGAGCTGCTTGATTGCTCTGTTGTTGCGCAAGATCTGTTCTCGGTGTGAGATCTGAGAGTATTGAGCTGATTCTGATGCTGATGATACTACAAAAACAGGATGAGAGACGACCATTTTATACCACAGACCTACGAAATGCCAGTATGACTCTACTCCTCGCTTATGGTGAGTCCCGCGCATTGCAAACCACATTTACTTCGAAAGGCGTGTTCAACAGATGTGGCTCGCCTTGACTAAACGTACAGGTATATCGTCAGAACAAAGTTTGACAGAAGGGCGTGAAAAGCGGTTGCGGCAACCGTACACTGACACGCTAGGGCGCGCTAGCTGACCAATGGTCAGCCGATGTCACCTGCCGTGATTTTGAGGAACTCCGCGTCTCAACGGAGTTTGTCCATGCGATGAAATGACAGCCGAATCTCCGATCGATGCCTGCGACCAACAACACACCGCTCGCACTCCATGGAAGCTTTGCTGTTAAAGGTGAGCAGTTGCGAAAATGGCTCCGTGAGTCGGAGAAAGCGTTGTCGTGACCAAACGCAGCCACGATGACGGAGCACAGACCAGGTCAGAGGATGCGTACTTTGTACCTGTAAGATCATCATTGTACATCAGGGCCTGCTTTTCAATCAACCTCACATTGGTAAAATAAAGCATTGGAAAAACGTGAACAAGACCAGGGGCTTGTTCATCATTCTGCTTACATCGCATGTCCTTCATGTCCCAAAAATGTACAAGATCAACATCAATGGAACGATGGTCATCAACCGAATCGAGCAAACGCACTTCCAGCTTCATCAGCAATCCAACATTTTGAGACTTGAGATTGCGTGGCTCTGAGCGTGCCAGCATAAGACATGCGGTGAAGCTGAGATTGATCTTGCGGTGAAGTCTTCACACTCGAGGTGACGTGAGGCAGATCCCTCTACCAAACCCGTTCCACGGCCTGCCACAAGCACTTCGATGACCAGGGAGTCATCATCAAATATCCTTCACTCAGCATCCTGCTACCCAAGCTCCCAAAGTTCGAGCCAAAAGCAGAGACAAACGAAGCACCAGCTCAGGCTACATTCACGAAAATGCACGAGTCTATGGCATTCGACTTCGTGGACTCTACCCCAATTTCGCCAGGGTTCTTGCAGCTTATTGTTCCATAGCAATAGGGACCTCTCGGCCATTGACCAATTGAGTCCAAAGTTCATCTCTTTGTCTCTCTTCAATTCCCAAGCTGCAAAAAGTGTCCATCAAAAGTGGACAAAGAGAATGTCCTATCCTATCTGAGCCCAGTTCGCATGCGGACGAGAACAAAAGAAAGCTCACAGCTATGAGAACTCCATAAATGCTAGCAGGAATGTACCCCAGCCCCCAAGATATCCCCGCATCCAACGCAATTTTCAAGCTCATAACACCTCAGCCAAACAAAACACTTCCTGCCTTCACAATGACCAAACCGGACATTCGCAGCGGTCCCCGGTCCATGAAGCCCAACCGAGAGATAGAGAAAACAGAACAGCCCATTCCCAAAGGAACGCACGCGCGCATGGTCGACAAATGCGGTGTCGGCAAGATCTACAGAGCGAAAATAAAGGCTGCGGAGAAGAGGGAGAAAGCCAAGCAGGAGAGGCAGAAGGCTGCGAAAGAGCAGAGGGAGAAGGCTGCGAAGGAGAAGAGAGAGAAGGCTGCGGAGGAGAAAAGGGAGAAGGCTAAGGAGGAGAGGAAGAAGAGGGTGGAGAGGGAGGGGCCGGTCAAGAGGGCGCCTAATAAGGTGACGAAGCCGAAGCCGAAGAAGCAGCCGGATAAGGAATCGACTTTGCCAAAGCGAGCGACCTCGGGCAGAGTTCTGAGAAGTGACAAAGATTCTAAGAGTCTGCTGCCTGGTCTGCCTTGAGCAAGACGGTCGGGTTGGACGACTTGATAGTGCGTATGATATGTAGCAAATCCACTTCTCAAAGATCATCCAATGCTTTCACTTTTTTCAGCTTGGCGTTGATTCCAAGCGTGATATCCAGCTTTGGCATGAGAGCAGTTCGCCTAGTTCTCACTCGTAATCAGAAGCATGCCGCGCCTTCAAGCATGTCCTTGATCTTCCAAGTCTACAGGTTTTCCTGGGAGGGACGACATGACTTTCCCGGTGAGCTTCGTCCAACACAGGTCGACGCTCCACTCGAAGGACTCCAATGAATAACGGTGTAGCGGCATTAGTCTCCGTCTGAGGTTCCCTCCCAACATCTGGGGTCCGGGCATGTGTCTCCAGCTTGTGGAAGCAGTGCGAAAGGGATATCCCAGGTCCGACTGCTCACTAGACAAGCGTCGGGGCAATGGATCCTCTCATCGCAAACCCTTGGCGACTTTCAATCCCCATCAGGCCCCAACAAAATCTCCTCCCCACCTTCATGCCCATGCTCCTCCGCCAACCTCATCTGCTCATCCATCTCCACAATCTCCGGATCAACCTTCTCCCCAAGATCCCTCGACTGAAGGAACGTCCTCCCTTCCAGCTTTTCCGGCAAGTAGTCCTGCACAACTCTCCCATCCACATAATCAGGATTATACTTGTACTCTTTCCCATAACCCAACTCCTTCATCAACTTAGTCGGCGCATTCCGCAAATGTATCGGAACAGGTAGTCCCGCAATACCGGGTTCGTTCAATGCCTTGTATGCGGCGTTCAAGCCCCGGTATGCTCGAGTAGACTTTGGTGATAAGGCTAATGCTACGGCGCAGTGTGCGAGATTGATGCGGCATTCGGGCATTCCGATCTTTTCGGCTGCGGAGTATGTTGCTGTTGCGAGCGAGAGCATAGTGTTGTCTGCAAGTCCGATGTCCTCGCTCGCGATGACTACCATACGTCGAGCGATGTACAAGGGGTCTTCTCCGGATTGTAGCATTCGAGCGAGATAGTAGAGTGTCGCATCGGCATTGCTTCCGCGAACGGATTTGTGGAAAGCTGATATTGTGTCGTAGTGTTGGTCTCCTGCTCGGTCGTAGACTAGTGTTTGTGTGAGACTTTTCTTGATATCATCGGTAGTCGTGCCGGGCTTTTGGCAGAGATCCAACGCAAGTTCGAGGAGGTTCAATCCCGTTCGTGCATCTCCGTCTGCAAATGCCGCAAGGTATCGTACCAGGGCATAATCGTCTTCCGTGAGTAGCTGGAAACTGTTGAGCACGGTGTTCGCCAACTCCGAATCATCCTCCGCAGACGGACTCGGAGACGGAGTTGGCAGCCCAGGTACTTCCCGCAACAAAGCCCGCTTCAGAATACCGAAGACATCATCATCCGACAATTTCGACAATGTGAAAGTCCGACACCTGCTCAACAGCGCATTGACAACCTTGAAACTCGGGTTCTCCGTCGTCGCTCCGATCAGTGTGACCTGGCCCGCTTCGACCGGACCCAGAAAGACATCTTGTTGACTCTTACTGAAGCGATGAATCTCATCACAGAATATGATTGTCTTCCGCCCCGTGAGCCCCATCTCGTTCTTTGCTTCTGCAAACAGCTTCTTGCATTCTGCCACGCCGCTCGATGTGCTGTTGATTTCCACGAATCTTGTCCCTGCTGTTTGTGCTATCAGCCGTGCGATTGTTGTCTTTCCAGTGCCCGGTCCTCCCCATAATATCATGGACGGTACGCGATCTGACACTATCAAGTTACGCAGTACTCCACGTGGTCCTACGAGTTCTTGTCCTGCCACTTCGTCCAAACTCTGCGGTCGCATGCGCTCTGCCAGTGGTTTGTGTGCGTCTTTCGCCTTCTTTGCTGGAGGTGCAGCTCCCTCTGCCTTGTTCTGTAATTCCCAAGGCACCTCATCGTCCTCTTCCCGCGGTCGTTTGACTGGAGCAGTACTCGATGGCAGTATCGAAGGTCTCGAGATCGGTGTTGGCGCAGCTGGCGACGATGATGCTACCTCATCTGTTCGCAGAGTCGCACTCTTCTTCGCGGCGGGTGTGAAGAAGGCCGCTGCCTTACCACTCTTGCCCTTTGCTCCATTAGCTTGCGTTGCCGAAGGTGCCTGTGTTGCCGGTGGAGATTCGCCTTCGAGGAATGAAGAGCAGTTTGAATCGAGGTGTCTATTGATGTCGGATTCCTTGACCGGCTTGCTACAGATCGGACACAACACCATCAGGACGACAAGAAACACAATGCTCGGGAAGAGTTACGTTTGGCAGAGATCATGGTCGAATCACGGGTAACGCGTCAATGATTGGAGACGCGCCGTGTTCGTAGCTGCCAAGACACCGATGTCGGCGTAAAGGTACTGAAACTATTTCCCGGGCAGCGGGCATCGAGGTATCTTCGTCGGAGGGTCATTGGGAGATCTTCAAGCATTGCAGTACAAAAGACGACTATGCCGCTCCTATTCTATGCTAGTCATCAATACATTATTCATGATGAGTTCCGTCAACGCCTTCGCCATAATATCGCCGAGCTCACATGTGCCCATCTGGTTCCCAAACGCTCAATAGCAAGCAGTTATGATCTATAGCTTCGATGTCCTTACAGGATCCAACAGCGTCTTGTACTCGGCGCGTGGCCAGTCTGGGTTCAATGAAGGGTCTGGTCGTTCGCGATCCCATGCCCACTTCTCCTTCAACTCAGGCTCTAATTGCCCTTCGAGCATTTGCACAATATATTTGCCCAGAACAGGGAAGAACTTCCAGCCGTGGAAGTTACCACATGTGGCGACATAGAGGCCTTTGGCACCGCTGTGAGGGGAGATGATAAAGTCGGCGGAGGTCGTGAATGCGTCCCTGCAAGGTGATCATGTCAGCAAGTTTTCAAGTCAAGAAGTGTTTGAGAAGCACATACCAGCACACACGGTACTTATCAAACTTCCAGTTGGCTCCCTTCTTTCCATAAAAGACATTGTTGGCGTAGTCGATATCCTGCTTCATACGTTTCGAAGTATCCCATTGAGCATAGTCTGACTTTGCGGGAGGGGCAGATATGAAGCGTCCAGGCAAGACTTCAGTGTTGTTGCTGAAGATTGTCTGACCCCACCACTTGAGTTCTCTATCCTTGGTTGGCGGGAGGCTACCAATAAAAGGTCCGGTCGCTGCGGTGTATCCTTGTACACCCACTGGCATATCTTTGAAGCTCTCATAGTCCTTGTCGTTGAGTGTGGTCATGCCAGTAGTGATACCAGCTGCGAGAATCCTGTCGCCGGCACGCAATTCATTGTTACCACTGCTTTGAGCACTCCATTCGAGAAGTTTGGATGTAAATGCTCCGGTACTGAGGATCGTTTGCGTAGCAGTCAGAGATTGGCCATTCGATAACCTCACGCCGGTGCATTGTCCATTGTTGCCGAACTGCAGAGTCTGCACTTCTCCCACAACGTACTTGACGCCAAGCTCGATGGACTTCTTCGTGACTGCTTGAAGACAGTCGCCCGCCTCTGCCCAACCGCTTGTTTTGTTCAGTAGGACCTCCTTCACTCCATCGTAATCTGCCTCATTGAAGAGACCACCAAACAACTCCTTTGCTTCCGAGATGGTAATGGCCTTGAGGTCGGCCTTTCGCCCTAGCTTCTTGTAGTTGTTGAGCACGTCCTGGGCATAGTCACTTCTGCACGCCCACCAGATTCCAGTCTGGTGGAAAAATGGCTTGAACAGTTCCTCTGAGTTGAAAATGTCCTGTGCCTCCAGTGCCAGCCTGCAGTAGAGGATGTCGTCGTAGTCTGCTCGGACGACTTTGTTCCAGTCCCACGAAGCTGCTACTCTGCTGTCCGCGTCCCATGCGTCGCGATCCACGACAGTGATTGAAGCATTGGGATACTTCTTGATCAAATGATATGCTGTGGAAATACCGAAGACGCCAGCTCCGACAATGAGATATGAAGTGTTACCAGACGCCATTGTGAAGATTGTTGGATTTCTCAAAGAAAGGCAGCGAAAATACACACGCGATCATTCTCGCGACAGGTGTCCGGGATATATTCCAACCTTCACGAAGTAGCTTGACGCGCCCTCCGCGTCAATGTGAGTGTGGGGCAATGATGGAGCTGGTTTCCATGCCCGATTGCAGAAAGGCTTCCCTCGAGCCGGGGTCAGGGTGCAGCGTAGCACCAATCATGTGGTATCGATTGGACGGCCATAAGAGGGAAGTCGAATCATTAGCAGAGATATCGCTTGCCATGTCCGTGGTTGGTAAAGGCGATGCGGTGTGATGTTGATACGAAGGGAGATGTCTCAATGGCAGCATTGCGGGCGGGACGGTATCTTCGAATGGAGGGCGGAAAAGTGTCGGTGTTGGAGAGCGACGGGGTCTCGAAGTCGGCCGGGGGTCCATACGGGACCGTGCTCCAGTTGTGCCTGAGGTCTTGTCACGACCGCGACATTCATCTTGGTCGTTTACAAGAACATCGACAACTACCATGCTAATGATTATAGCATCACGCCTGAATGCGTTCTCGGCAGTACCCATGTGGCGAAAATTGAGCATTCACGGAGCCTGCGATCCTGCCACCTTCTCGACAACTCCAAAAAACACTGACTTTGGTGTGCATTCCCGCATTGCCATGACTGCCATGAGTCCATCTCGTGTTATGCCCTCCGCGGTCTTTCTCAAATCAAGCGACAAACGCAGCACTGCGAGCGACAATCCCATTGCCATGGTTTAAACCCCACTTCGCCGGGGAGACAGCTGCAATGCACACAGCAAGGTTGACTACTTGTCCTGGATCCACTGACACAAGGGCTTCCAGATATATCTCAACTATTGATGAAGCACATGGCAATTGCCGTGCCAGGAGAAGGTCATCTACGGGATCATCTGCATTTTACCTCGCAGCCGCGATACGATATATGCGTGGTGACGAGGACCACGGCATCCGCTCGCATGGTGCTGAGTGGCTTGTTCTGGCGTACCTTTCCCTCTCGCCATTCCGCAGACTCTCTAATCAAGATCCAGCGACGATGTTTCTCATGCCTGCGATACGAGCAACTGTCTTTGGTACGCCGTGTTACCACTGAACTTACGATGAAGCCTGTAGCTACGCGCGCACGTGGCGTAGTCTGGAGCCTCGGACGAATAATCACAGACCGCTGTTATTCTACGGTGGTGCACTGCACGACTTTGCAGGACGGAAAGTTTCATATGGCAAACAAGCAGAGCCGTCGACTTTGAAACACAATATTTCGTGCATAAGCCTCTGGGCGCAAGCCTCGTGTGCCCCGAATAAGCACACACGTGTGCTCGGCTTGCTCATCACTGGCTCGATCCGGCTATCCCACTATGCACTACAGCTCACAGTAGCGCTTTGCCAAGCCTTCTCTTCCCCAAATGCACATATAGCCTCGAGCTATGCTTCCACTTCGAGCTGGCATGTGCCGCGAAGAACGCCATCAAACACCAAGTTGGGTCCTGCGAAAGCCTTTGATGACGTTCTGACGCCTCTAGTCAGGGCATCCAACGGCATGGAAGTGCCGAATCGTGCGAGCACTGGTGCGATATGGATCTGCTGAAACGACTTTGCTTCTGAACATGTCCTTCTCAGAGTGCCCACTGCGGACTGGTAGTGGACATGCTAGCAGTCTTTGTGATGAATCGCAGCCGGGCTGCTTCCGGACCCACTCCCAAGCGGCATTGATGATAAAGTGTAACATCTGCACGATGCTTTTCTAGCTCAAGGCCGGCCACGAGCTTGAGATGTCACAGTTGATCGTCTTCAGAATTGTTTACTGTACTGACAACAGCAATCTCGTCTTCAGGATATAGACCTCCAAGCTCTGATGCTTTACAGATCTCACCTCATGTTCGCAGGAAACATGCTATCATGAAATGAAGTCCTGCTATCCTCCTCATGACCTCACCAGGCTGCACACTACCACATTGGAAACCTACACCTCGGAGTGCTGGACGCCACTGGAGCCCCATCAGATCAAGATGCATGGCTACATCGGACATAGCATTCCTCGTCTGCCGCCAGTGGCTGTGCCTAGAGGCTCACAGCAGTAACGATGCTTGCCAGTGGCTGCATCAACGTACACACTACAGTGGGCTACTGATAGAGCCAGCCAAAAGATGCCGTCCAGCAGCAGCCACAATCACCCTTTTGAGCGTCGACAATTTCCAAAGTAACCATGCTGAGCATGCACATGGACCCCACGTGTTGAAGGGATAGTGCTCCAGAGTCGTCGATACCGAAGCCTGGGGTGTATAAAACCACGTTGGTCGAACCTTCGACCAGCCTGGAAGAGATCTGCATCTCCCTCTCGTCCATATTCTTCCAGACAACGACATGTCGTTCAAGTATCTGGCAGCTGCTCTTGCAGCTTCCGTCACAGTCTTGGCCGCAGACCCGCAGCTCGATATTGCTGTTGTAGCTGCAGCAGGAGCTCCGCCTACTCCTTTGATTGCGCAAGATGTAAGAATACCAGTCGGAACTATGCTCGCGTAGTCACAGGTTCATCTCTGGATCAGTGAGCGGCACATCGCAGACCCAAAGAACTGACTAATGTCGCTTGACAGGCACCATCTCAGACTGTTCACTACGATGCCGCTGCTATCCAACAACAAGCTGCAGCGGAACAGACGGCTGATCCGGCAACGCCAGCGACCAAAGTCAAGCGTGCTGCATGCGATCCGCTGTGGGCTGGAAAGGGACCCATCCCAAACCCAGATACTCCCGAAGCATTCCTCGACTTTGCTGATCTCAGCAACGCTGCTCTTGCGGCGCCAACCCCAGCCGGTTACACTAACACCTTCAAGAACTTGAAAGCCATGAACAATGCTCTTGGTTATATGGGCTACGACCTGCTCGACAAATATGATGCTGTGGAGTGCTCGAAGAAGTGCGATGTCCGTGATGGCTGTGCAGCTTTCAAGTGAGTGCACGATTCGGCGGCAATATAGTTCGTTCGTGTGCTGATTCATCTTTAGTATTGCATTCGAGCGTCATCCTTCGATTGACCCATCTCCAAAAGGTGGTGCATGTGACAACCCGTACGTCATATCAGAGCAACGACTTGAGCACAGTACTGATTATAATCTAGTCCGTCCACCACCCTCATCAAGTGCGTCTACTGGGGAGGTCCCGTCACCGCTAGGAACGCAGTCAACGATGGTCAATGGCGTACAGATTTCCGTGTTGTCATTGCTGGTAGCAATGGTTATGTCAACCAAACTGTGGACACTGTCCAAGGATACACCGGACCCAACTTCCTCGGCAGTCGTGCCATCTCTGCCCCTAACGACTGCAACGACAAGAGCACTTTCGTTGGCTTTCAGTACTGGAACGATGGCAAGCCATTCGATGCCAGACGTTGCGGCGCGTAAGTGTTCTTTCTCTCTATGATAGGACTTCCAAATACCTTACTAACTGTTCCATTTGCAGAGCATGCACAGCACAAACCAATGCCAACCCATCCGCTCCATGCCGCTTCTTCAACACTTACGTGATCAGCAAGAATCGTCAGCCGCAAGGTCAATACTGCGCCATGTACAAACAAACTTGGGTAAGCCCTTCCCCATCCGCCTCGCTAATTTAAACCAATCTAACCACCCTCCGTCCCACAGGAAGACAGCCACGCTACCCTAAGCAAAACCACCTACCAAGGCTCCGAATACGACATCTCCTACTCCTATTCCTTCACCAACTCAGGCAACAACGGCCTACCCTGCACCAAGCAAGCCCAAATCACCGGCTGCAGTAACCCAGGCACTTGCGGCTCTTACCGCCAATGCAATCCTTCCCAAAACTGCTATTGTGGTTACGACGTCACTCAGACCCAGACCGCATGTTTTCAAGATGCTTCTTGTAGCTCTCCAACTTGCAGCAGGAACTCAGATTGTAAGACCGGACAGATTTGTCTTGACGCGAGGAGCTGTTGCGGGTATAGCATCTGTATTAATAACAGTGTCTGTGCCAATGGGTTGAGCGCTAGGATGATCTTTAGGAAGAGACAGCAGGATGAGGATGTGCTTACTGCTGTGCATATTCCTGGCGAGCCTACAGAGGAAGAACAGAATTGAACGAGGAGAGGTGTGGGAGAGATTAAGGACGAGTGAAACTGAACGAAGTTGCTGATGTATGTGTTACGGCCGTGATATGTGAGAAGTCGAGATAGAACGTTCATGATCTTGAGAACTTATACGAAATTCGCTACTGTCTGCCATGATGATCACTTGAGTCTCACACCTTCAAATCGCGGTCTGATCTTCGACTGCAAGAACATTGTCTCCCTCACCTGTATTGCCAAGGAAAATACCCACGGAAGATCTTTCTACCGTGAACGCCTTCTCCAAGTGGACATGGGCTCTATGACTCTATCATCGCAAGACCAAAAACACAAACACTGTACAGCCAAAGGCCCGAGTCTTCCGTTCGAACCTCGACAGTTCAAGCAATCCATCGAACCAGCAAGAACCGTCGAACATCAAGACCTTCCTACACAGCCAGATCTCCAAAGTCAAGCCATTAACACAAGCTCTCCTCAACCTAAACCAAGAAGGAACCCACAAAAATGTCCTCCTCCCACCCTCCTCCCCCAACAGTCCGCGTCGGAGTCGGAGTCTTCATCCTCTCCCCCTCCCTCACAACCTCCCCCTCAAACCCCGCCTTCCTCCTCGGCCGTCGGAAAGGCTCCCACGGCAGTGGAACCTACGCCCTTCCCGGCGGCCACCTAGAATTCAACGAAACCTTCGCCTCTTGTGCGATCCGCGAAGTCCTCGAAGAGACATGCCTACGCATCAAAACTCCAAAGTTCCTAACAGCCACAAATGATATAATGGAAAACGAAAATAAACATTATGTCACGATTTTCATGTGTTGTGAACGAGAAGATGAGAATCAAGAAGCAGAGAACTTGGAAGTGGAGAAGTGTGAGGGATGGGAATGGGTTACTTGGGAAGATTTGAAAAAGGGTTGGGGGACAGGTTCGGAGGAGGAGGGGGATGTAGCAGAAAGGAAGAATTTGTTTACGCCATTGGTGAATTTGATTCGGCAGAGGCCAGAAGTGGTGCCAAATTATTCATGAACGTTTGCTGCCTGGGAAGGAGATCTCAATATGGGTTTCGAGCACGCCATCGACACTGGAACAATGCGATTCTCAACGCCCATAGGCCTTCAATTCATTTCTCATACCTCATGTCCTCTACTCTCTATGCCAACCCATCAATCATCAACTCGGCTTCAATGGCTCCCAGCCTTTTAAGCCGCCGCCCTCCTCATCATCATCCATAATCGGCGCTGTCGGTTTCCGCGTAGGTAGCGCAGGTGGCTTCTCCTGGCTCCCAGGTAGACTGACTGGCTTTCTCGTCGTAGACACATCGCTTCCCCACGAACCTGTCTTCACTGGTTTCCTAGGTGGCGGAGGTACAGGTGCTGTACTACGTTTCTCTGTATCGCCATTAGCTCTACTCGGTGGCGGAGGGAACACACTTCTCGTAGTGTTGGTAGGGGTATTGTTCGCCCGTCTGGGTTCGGGCGGCGGAGGGACAGACTTCACCGAGGCTGCTGTAGAAGAAGTGTTGGAAGTTGTTCGCAGAAGATTAGGTTTGGATGGTTTCGGAGGCGGAGCAGGTTTGCGTGGGAACTGCAGTGACTGACTGCGAGCCAAGGTATCTGTTGTGCCATCGATGTTGGCTGGCTTGTTCACCTGCTGTGGCGGTGGCGTGGGCTTCAATGGCGGAGGGAGCTTCCTAGGCACGATCTCGCCTTGAGATTGACCAGCAAGTGAACCGCCTTGCGCACTACTGCTCGCATTGCTATACAGACTCCCAGGCCGCGAAGGTGGTGTCGATCCAGGCTTCTCGACTTTGACCCAATCCGGTTCACTCGATGCGCTGAAAGGATTCGAAGGTCTGGCGGGATTGGGGACATGGCCAGCGCCGGGAGGCTGCACTGTCGATCTCGCCGGCATACCATTATCCAGCCACCATTTCCTCTTGTCGGAGCTGGCAGGTGGTAGTCCGGCTTCGATCGACTCATACCCGTAGAGAGACTCGTCGTCGCTATCTGCGGTAGCTCCTGCGGTATGATTGCCTACAACAGCTCGACGCTTGGCATACAGCTGATTGCTGATTTGATCTTTCTTCGCCTGTTCTACAACACTAACAGTGCAAGAGAAGAGAGCCCAAACAGGCCTGTGATCCGAGAATCGCAGAGGTGCCGAATCATAGTAAAGTTGTCGAATGTTATCGCCTTTGGTCAAGACTCGATCGCACCAGGCTGGAATACGGGCCTTGTCAGATGTGTCGTACTCGTCCGTACCGATATTAAACTTGTACGTTGGTAGGAATTGCGGCGTCTGCTCTGAGTAGTGAGGGAACGCCTTGCCGTGCACCATCTGCAGGTTGAGCTGATCGTTTTCGTATAGTTGACCCAAGTCTCGTTTCTTGATCAGCGCTCTGGCCCGCTCATTCTCAAGACCAATGCGGTAATTGAAGTCACCGAACCAGATGACTGTCTTGTGGTCATCAATGGCTCTATTATGCTGGAATCGCAGGCCAGATGCGATTGTGCGATAGTCCTGATTCCGTTCGTCGTAATTCCCGAAACCAGCAGCCAAATGGGCAGTAACCAAGCAGATCGAAGTGTCTGCGAACTCCATGCGAATGGCCACAGCGCCTTTGTTGCCAGCCATGCCACTGAGGCCGGTCTTCTTCACAGCGCCTTCAACATTCCGAATCTTTGGCAGAACGCTGGCTTTGACAAAGACAGAGAGTGAGGCTCCGACCAGTTGACCGCCTCTCAGCATCACATATTCTTCGTGACCGCGTTTCTTGGCTTTGTAATTCAGTGTCTCGCGAACAGCCTGTTCCCACATCGAGCGTCGAACCGGGTCCGTTGAAAGGATTTGATTGACGTCGAGATTAACGATTTCCTGGAAGGCCACAGCTACAATTTCTGGAGCCTTAAATTCATCTTCAACGTTGGGACACAGCCACGGGCTGAGATCCTCTTCAATGCCATGTGTCTTTCCGTTCAAATTGAATGTCCCAACCCAGATGTTGATCTTTTCTGAATGGGTAAACTCTGGAGCTCTGCGGTTCAGTTCTCCCATCACCCATTCATTGATCGGATCGAACAGATGCACGGAAGTCTGGCCGACCAAGCGACCAAGCAGCATATCCATCGTCGTCTGTCGACCTTTGTCTTCCACGTTGTTGATGTAGAATCTCTGAGCTGATTTCCTGATATCGGCCAGAGTACCTGCCAACGACATCTTGCCAGATCTGGTGAATGAAGACTTCAGAGCTCCTGTTCCAGCGTATATCTTAGATAACGCATCACCGTTGTCAGCCCACAGCATGCCGTGCCTTGCCCAAAAGTCCGAAGTCGGTCTGTGCTCGCCTTGTTGCTCCAAGAAGATCTCAAACGCAATCTGCGAGATGATGGTCTGTACCAGATTCGTGCGATCAAGACAGTCCAAGCAGTTCGTTCGGAATACTCCAGCCTGCTTCAAGATCTCATTCTGTCCAAGGACTGAGTGTTGCTTGCCATTCTCGTTGATGAGCTCTGCACTGTCTTGAGACAGGTAGTACTCGAACGCGCGAGCAGCAGTCTCAATCCACCTCCTGATCCCGCTTGCGGCCTCGTACCCATTAGGTCCCCTCGTCTCCGCATGGAAGTCGTAGTTTACTGGGATAATATGCCTGTGTTCTGACTCGGCTCCCTTGGTATGGTGATTCAGAGTAGAACTGTCAATGTGATGCATGTACTGTCTCGTCAACTGCAGCTCCTGTGGCTTCTCCTCGCTCAGCAAATTTACGACCACAATATCGCCGTATGTCTCGGATAACCGCTGCATGTGCTTGTCGAAAGCTGGTTGCGTCGCCTCGGATGATCTGGTCACTGTGATTTTCTGCTGACCCGGAAGTCCAGAAGCCTGCTCCCAGAAGAGCGGGACGCTGCCTCGACATTGGACGTATGAAAAGCAGAGATGATCCGTTGTGAAGATCGTCTCGGTCTCAGAAAAATTCGCCACGTTGCCGTCATCATCAATACCGCGTGCATTGAATCTCGTACCTGCTCGGCGGCAAGAAAGTCTCGAAATCAATGTCATATTGCTAGGTAGCCCTCGGTTCTCTCGCCTCGCAGGTGAGCTCGAAGGTGGCACAGGAACAGTTCCGGCGAACCCTCTGATCGCAGAGGTCAAAATCCTACTCGCGTCCAGCGCGTCCTTTTCTCTCCTGCTCAGCCTACTCCGAAAGTCGACAAGTGGCTGAATCATGTACGTGTTCCAAAGAAAACCAGCATCCAAACTGTCAATAGAAATCGTGCTTGCTTCGGCAGGTCGATCTTGGATCCTCTTCGTCAAGTCGAAATCTGCAGAGTAGTAGAAGGTCCCTCCAGAGAGCAGTTTCTTCAGAGCCATGCACGGATGCTCGAGAAGAGGTTCCCGGTGACCTCCATGATCAAATCCGTCCGCATCAAGATGATCGGTAGGGAATGGATTCACTTGATCGTGCAACAAGTGATCGTATTGACTCGAATTTAGGCAGTGAAATTCCACACTAAGGATCCGGTTGACTCGTTCTCCAGGCCTCACTTCGGCCACCTTCGAGCTGCCGTTCACAACACAAAGGAAAACATCGCCATTGATAGTGACCAAGCCGAGCGTTCCTTGAATTGACAGTGAAGACAGTGTTCTGTACCCGTTCATGTCTTGCTCTCCCCATGGAGAGAATTCGACAATGCATCGCGGCGTTCCAGACTCTGAAATGGACGTCGAAGACCCGTATTTGGTCTGCTGCCCAGAAGTTGAAGGGCTATGTCGGAAGATCAAGACGTGAGAATCGGTGGCCAAGGCGATGGCCCTTTGCGGTCCATCGCGGAGGAAGACGCGAATTGCCATTCTCGTGCAGGCACATTGCTTCCTGGCAGGGTTTCGTTTATTGCTGCATTCCGAGGTGATCGCGTGATAGGACTAGTTTGTGTTGTCAGAGGTGCCGCGTGTGATGGATGTGTCCGGGTGTCGCAAGTACTGATTTTGGTCGCGAGTCGAGGCACGGAAGCTGTGACGCTGAGGTTTCGAAGAGGGAAGGAATCGAGCACAGCCACGTGGCGTTGTCAGCCATCGCTTCTCCATCATCACATGCAACTTCAAGGTCATCATTTCAAGTGATCGCCGCACATGTCGGGTTCGACGTGAGACTTGCTGCTGACGGACTACTTGCGTATGGTACTGGTGCGACAACTGGTGCCCACGCGCAAGAGACACAGTATACATTGAGAAGTACAGTGCTTTATAGTATATACTCATTAAAATCGGCCGTCAGAACCACACATGAGTCGCTGTCGTAACAACGCTTCGCTATATGAAGCATGCGTCAAGAAGAAAGCGTGCACTTAAGGAGCAAACACAAACTTCAGAAGAGAAGAGAAACAGAAGCAGCCACGCTCCTCTGTCATCAACACATGCCGGCGAGATTTATCATCGCTTGATCGAGATCTTCAGTTCCCGATCAAAGCTGCTCCGTGGACCTCCATAGTCTCGTCTGCCACTTACGCTCCTGTTTCTACTGTATTCTCGGACAGCAGGTGGAGGTGGAGGAGCATCGACGTAACGATATGTCTCCCAGTCGTCTCGTGGTCGCATGTATCGCCGTACTTCGGTTTCTTTCTCATGCATAGAGTAATGGGACTTGGGCCCAGACTTGGATCCGCTGCTAGAGCTCGCCCTGCTGCTGCCGGACTCGCTCTCGACTTCAATGTAGTTAGATATGGACCTTCTTGACCCAGCTTCACTCGCCGATGTCTTACCCTTTGTTCCACTCGGCGCAGCAGAAGGCGCCTTGCTCTTCGCTTGCGACGGTGCAGCGCTGGGTGCCTTAGACGGCGCCTTGGATGGTGCCTTTGATGGAGCCTTGGAAGGTGCTTCGGTTGGAGGTTTGGACGGGGCCTTGGAGGGTGCCTCGGTAGGTGGCTTAGATGGCGCTTTCGAAGGAGCTTCAGTCGGAGGCTTGGAAGGCGCCTTTGAAGGAGCTTCGGTAGGAGGTTTGGAGGGAGCTTTCGACGGCGCTTTCGAAGGAGCTTTAGAGGGCGCCTGGGATGGCTCTTTCGGAGGTTCCTCAGCAGGCGGTGCTGCAGAAGGAGCCTTGGATGGCGGCTTTGAGGATGGAGCTGGAGGTGGTGGAGGAACTGAGGGAGCCTTGGTAGATGGAGGATAGACCGACATGGGAGGTGGAGGTGGTGGTGGAGGGAGCTGGCTCATCGGCGGAGGCGGAGGAGGTAGTGGCTCAGGCGCTCTTCGTATATATGTTCGCTCTATGCGGCGCACCGGTGGAGGAGATGGTGAGTACGTCCTGCTGTATCTCCTCGTCGTCCTCACATATCGTGGGGCAGGAGGACGGTATTCGTCGACTTTCGTTGGCCAGCACATCCTGAAGCTCTTGGGTATTGATCTCGCTGTCTCCGGACTATACAGGATAGAGTGGGGATATTACTGATTAAGCAATGTGCCAATGGTAACAATGCACGACCGAGTGTAGCACGAGAGGAGTGGCAACAGCCAGCGAAGGAAAAGGGCGAGAACAACACCTACCGGGCACACGGCGCGATGAGCATGTTAAGTGTGCATTGGCGTGCACTGCAATGGTGCGACTGGGCCTCGTGATGCTCCATTGTGTAGCACATGGATAGCTGGTCTCGCGCGCGGAGCGCAGGCTTTTTTGTGACGGATGTCGAGGTGGGAGAGGCAGTCTAGTGCCGGCAGTGTTGGGTAGCAGTCCGACTCGTCGTCGCCCAACGGCCTGCCCAAGACATACTGCAAGCGACGATGCGGTCGTGCGCTGTTCCTTGGTCTGGCGGCATGCGGAGCGCAGGCAGATCGCGGCGCGGAGGGCAGATCAAGCAAAGTGTGCTGCGTGGGTGAAGCATGCAGATCGGACGCAGCGTTGCGATGCCGTCGGCGACAGTCGGCTTCCCACTTCCCTGACCACTGCAGACTACAGACCCAGACCCAAGCCAGAAAAATAGGGACCGACGTCACTTGGATCAGCATCGACGCCTGCCACGACAACACGTGTGGGAAAGTCTATTGCGCGGCGAAAGACTGCCAAAGTCTATTCTTGCCGGCGAGAAGGACAGCAGCAGCACACGTCGCCGGTATGAGCGGCCGCTCGACGCCCACAACAGCCTCGAAGCGGCACTCGCGCAACCCCTCGACCTTTGACGCCCTGAAGAAGGTCCAGATCGATGGCACACACGCGCGCTCCAGCGGCCATGTGCTCAATTCGCTGCGCTCCACGCAGCTGGTCGAGTCGAAACCGCTGTTGCCAGCAGAGCTCATAGCGACGATCCTCGACTATCTGCCCGTGCCAGATCTATGCCGCTTCGCGCGCGTCTCCCGCAGACTGCGGGAAATGGTGTACGATGATACACGATGGATATCAAAGCTGCACGCCATGGGCGCGTGGAACGAGCTGGAGGCCAGGCAGCGAGCGGAAGAAGCCATGAAGAGGCAGACGGAGGCGCAGGCGGCGAGGCAGAGTGCCGAGACGCGGCGAACAGGCAGTATAAGTGGCACAACAGGTGATGGCCGACGCACGACCATGTTCGATGCGGGAGTCGAGGAGCAGCGGTACAGGAAGTCCATTGAGCCTCCAGCCAAGTCACCGCCGAAAAAGCGAGGGACGCTTGCGGCTGGCTTCGATGAGTTGACATTGAACGGCTCTGCTACTGCAGCCCCTTCTCAAGTCATGCAACAAGCAGATCCGCAAGCTGCATTGCATATATTCGAACGTGTGCGATCAATACGTGGCTACGCACGGCACGAGTTTGGTAAGGTATATGGTGCCCTAGGTCCGTTGTACTTGGACCTCGCACGCTCCAGGGGCCACTCAGATGCAAACATCTTCCGCCTGTATCGAGACCCCGAACAGCAAGCTCAGATACTCAGAAATCTCAAACGCTTTGCTCAATGCGACCTTGCCAGTGGGTGGGAACAGCGCCAGCAGCAGCTTGACTCTATGATTGGCGTCTTCGAAAATGCCGTCTTGAAAGAATTCGAGCAAGGCTACCACGCCGACGACGTGACTGGACGCATGCATCGCTATGCGCATGTGCTTGTGACGCTGAATGGTGGCAATGCTGCAATAGACTCGTTCATTTCGAACCACGATATCACGGCACGAACGAAGCGCTTAGGACAGCCACTGGACTGCTTGGAAGGTTGCGCACCAGGCCATGTGGACCTCAGCCCATCGCAGCGATTTTTTGATAGCTTGGCTGCGGCCATGGTCCAGCAAGCGGGTGTCATCGATGCAACGTTTCCACCTGAGGTAGATGTACTGACACCTTTCTGGCGCCGGCTGTGTGAAGAGTTGATTCTGGAGTACGTCGCTACACTATTCAGAGAAGCACTGAATCGCGGCAACGAGGTGTATGTCAAGGCTGTTGCAGGCGCCTTCGGACAAGCACTTCGCCTCGTGGCTGCCCTCAAGCCAACCAAAGCTTCACCAGCAGACTTTGCAGAAGCTTCTAAGCGGACCCTGGTAAAGTGCTTCGAGAAAGACATGAATCGATACCTCGGTGAAGAGTTCGAAGTCTTCCGCTCCAAGGCAGAAGCAGAGGTGAGCCGGTGGGAGAAGGAGCTATCCGAGCACGAAGCATCGACTGAAGCATTCTTCATGTCCAACGTCAACCGACAAGCAGCCAAGCGAGATTTCCTGTCCTCTTTCAGGAAAGTGGTAATGATGCCAGTCAATATGTTTCCGGGTACTTCCACTCCGAAGCCTACCAATGCCGCAAGTAGGTCATCTGCTGCAGTTGACTTGAACTCAGTCGACACCTCATATACTGGAGGCAGGCCTGCTTCTCCTGCTCTTGGTGCCTCTCCACTTCGGCCAGGCACGCCGGCACAAGAGCCGCCCACAACAGAACTCGCCGCCAAGACTGCAATCCTCAACTCGCGATTAGAAGGAATCAAGTCGCTGTTCAGCATTGAGGTCGCGCTGAATTTGACACATATTGCGAAAGCGTCAATTGAACGTACAGCACTTATGGTCCAGGTTGGCGGCGAGCGAGGAGAAGAGGCCAAGAAGCAATGTGGCACAATGTTCGTCACTCTGCTGGATATCCTTGGGACAAGGCACGTTAGGAACGGCTTTGACAAGGCTGTCGGCCATCTCGGACAATACAATCCTCGTGAAGTGCGCAAGTTCAAAGAAGAGTCGAAGTCGAGCGATGGTGTCTCTGCAGGGTCGACGGCTCATGTTGGCGTTGAGCCTTTGGTGACCTTCCTTGAGCTCGTCAATGTCGGCGACCTCATACAACAGATGATCGACGTCTTCTACTCGCAAGAGCTGATCGCCACAAAGCTGATCGATCGCGATGACTTCCTCGATCCCGCAGTCAAGGATAAGAAGAAATTCGAGCAGATGCTCGACGAACGCGTTGCTGCAGGACTGAACAAAGGCATAGATGTCCTTATGGATGAAGTCGAATACATTTGCGCCACGACACAGATTCCCACCGATTTCAATCCTACCGCCGACTCACCCGTCGTCGACATCGGACCCTCCACAACAGCCAAGCAAGTGGTCGACATGGTCTCCGGCCACACTGGCATGTTGGTCGGCAGCACCGATAAAAATATGCTCGACGTCTTCAACCAAGAAGTCGGACTCCGACTTTTCACTGCGCTCTGCAAACACTTCAAACGCCAACGCATTTCCGTCGACGGCGCCATCAGACTCATCTCCGACATCAATCACTACGCTTCGTTCATCTCCACCCTTCGCCAAAAGCCTTTGATACCCTACTACGAAGCCTTGCGCGAGCTGAGCGGCATCTTTCTCGTGCATATCGATCCGCCAGCGAGTTATTTCGCAGCAAACGCGCAGGGCAAGAGAGCGAGTATTCTCGGCGGAGGGAGCAAAACCACAAAAACGCAGGCGCAAGCAAAGGAGTTGGCAGCGATCATTGCGGATACTCAGAGGTTTCGAGGTATCTTTCCGGCGGAAGAGGTTTATGAGTTCGCGGAGAGGAGGGCGGATTGGTATATGGTGAAGGGAGATGTGGAGAGAGCCATGTATGGAGTTGGATGTGTGCTAATGTGAGTCATGGGTGAGGATCACAGATGCTTCTGACTCACGAGCCAAGGGAAGTGGCAGACGCTACAGCACTTCAGGAAAGTTGGAGCCAAGATTTGGATGCTGAAAAGAATTCAAGGAGCCCAAGCGATCCCATCCACGGACAATTCTAGAAAGATGCGCTGACCGAGTAGAAGGTGCGCTGGCCGCGAAAGAGTAGGGCTGACAGTCGACTTCGAAGACACTGGGACGACCTCGGAAGGTCAGAGATGGCCACATTGCAATTCAGCATCAGCGATGATGGCTACAACTCCATACATCCCACGCCTACAAAAAAAAAAAGAGTACCGCGCTTACCGCGCCCTCTCGAAAAGCTCTTGACATCAATACTCATCGAATATATCGTATCTGATGTATATCAAGACCCACAAGACCCAACAGATCCCTACAAGTCTGAAGAGCTAACAGACGTCACTCCATCTGAATTTACTGTTTGCCGCCAGACCATCTTGCCGACTACAGACTTCTCCTCTCAAGTATTTTAATCAAGCGCAAACAAGCAGCGCTGGTCAATCATTCCAAAGGTCGAGGCATTGCTACGAGCCCTAATTCACTCAGCCCGAATACGAAGTGAAGACTGATCAAATTAAGGTTTCACTTCGGCAAATATTCGCCTTCTGCTCAGCTCCAGCTCAATTTACGCGAGAGTTCCGCCACTGCAAACGGTAAACCGCGCTTCGCAACCCGAGAGACGCGTTGCCTTCGCGACCACCGCGGAGTTCAAGGTTCCCAGTTCCTTTACCTTCACTATCACACCTCAGATCAGCAAGCATTATTGATGCTCATTACTCTCATTCTCATCAGATTCATAGAATTGCTACTTGTAGCATCGCATCAGCCATCGTTGTCACATCGTCGACACCGAACAAGCTCTTGGGTTGAGCTTCTGAAACACAATCGCGACTCAGCTTCTCCGAACCATTGAACCGCGACCATGGGCTACCAGAATACAACAGGCGATGCCCCCTCTTCCCCAGCTTCTCGCTGGCTTCGCCGAGTAGACCAACACCAGAAAGAGCAAGCAGAAGCCGCAGCAACATACGCCGACGACTACGCGATGGACATGGAATACGAAGCGAACAACAGAAGTGCAGCAGTCTCTCCGAAGACTGTCATGACACCACGCCAACGACATCGACATGGCGTCGACTGCGAAATGCTAGCCTCAGGAGCAGGAATGCAACAAGGGCAGCCAAACGATATTGATGAGGCGATTGAGATGGCTTCACCGAGGGCTTTGAGGAAGTTATTGAGGATGATGGTGCACTCTCAGCAGAGTTCCATGGATTTGGCGACGGCGTATTTGATGCCTGCTTCTATGCTCACGCATTCGGGAATGGCTCCGGTGTCCGCAAAGCCGTCGAGAAAGAGGAAATTATATGAGACTTGTCAGCACTGTAGAATGGACTTCGAACCTGGGAATAATCGTGAAGAGAGATGCAGCTATCATCCAGGTGAGTGGATCGCTTTCCAGTCTTGTTCGGCAGTCCCACTGACATCAGGTCCCTTGCAGGCGACAAAGTCATGATTCCATACGGTTTCGCATACGCTCAAAACGGAGATGGTATGTTCCAATGGACTTGCTGCAACCAGATCGGCACCGCTGTCGGCTGCGTGTGGGGAAGGCATCTATCCGCTGCAAGTGGCCGCAGTCAAAGACCTTGGGAACCTTGAGTGAGATCTCGATAATCTGGTTCACATGACGCCCACGATCCATCGTTCATGTCACTTCCCGTGAGCGGCCACAGCGTTTCGTGAGACTTGACGAACCTGGCATGCACTGCAAGCATTGCAACACCATGGCGACAATGACACGGTGCCATCATGTCAGGCGGAGGCATTGCGGAAGCGTCGAGAATGTGGCGGTGACGGTCCAAGGTCTGCAGTGGCGTCGTCGTGATGAATGCGGTGAAGAGCTGGGATTACACCACGATCTTCGAGTGCTACCACCTGCCTTTACCACGTACCCAGATTGGACAACCAGGACGGTGGTCCTACCACAGTGCCACCAACCTGTTCATGCATCGGCCCGTGCAACAAGCGCGCTCCCAAGCGAATGGCCAAAGTGCACTGCCGCGATGCACATTCTGGACCAGGATTGATGGCGGAAAGGCGGTCGAGAGAAGAGCAATCCAAAGGTTACACACGCGACCCCATGGCTTTATGCAAGTTCGGCTTCAGTTCCGCTGAGACAACGCTGTTGAGAGCAAGTAGTGGCCTGGAACAGCAATCAGGAACATGATGCCGCAGAATCTTGGCTCTGCTTGCATGCTCAACCATACTCTATCGTGCCACAATCGAACACGAGCAGGCAGATCACGCACTTAAAGATTCAGAAGGCTCAGACGCGCCTGTTCTCCAATAAGCAGCGATTGATGCTCCAGGCGCGCAGCAGTCCGTATGCTGTGTAACAAGTGCGTTCGTGCAACCCGATGCAGGGATCTGAAGACGCGTTAGGCGCGAGATGGGTCTGGTCCCCTGTCGCGGAGCCAATAGAGGTATGTTATTCGGCGCATGCTCCTACAGTAGGAATACATCCAAGTGCCCGGGACTTCTAGGATCCATGTACTGCGGACTATCCCACGGGAGCAACCGCGGAATGAGTGAAACGCAACTATCAGAGTCCGCTGCATGACTAGTGCAATCCTCATCGACTTCAGTTGAATCAATCGGTATGATGCCGATACTTTTGCTGCTTATCTAGGATTACATCTCGGTTTGGGCAGTTGCACTTCTGGTGCATGCGTGTGCGTGTACTTCCAGCAGCCGACAAGTTCCCTGACGCACAGGAGTTACCGTAGCTAGTAACCTGAGCGGCTACACAGAGGAGAATTCGCTACACAATGGAGCGCAGGTCTTGGCCGATGCCCTCACTTCGTTGCTAGAGCCAATACATTCCAAAATGAGCGGAGCATTATTCGACAACTGCCGATGACACGCCGCATTAGTTATGCATGGTAGCCCGGCTGCTATGCCGCAGGGCCGCTACCCCCGCCTGACGTACTGGCTCCAGTGCTGCTCTTGAGCAAGCGGGCTCATTGTACAGTATGGGAGATGTCAACAATGCAACGACAAGTTGCATCCATTAGAAGCAACCTCGCCGGACAAGCCCCTGTTAGCGTGAGTCGTCTCGATCCGGAATCTGCGCTGTCGAATGTAGTTCCCCTGACTTTGCAGATGCCTCCCTGCCACGGGCCGTGCTAGTGGCGGTTGCGGAGCCATGTGTTGTATCACGGTACGGTGCGTGTGTAGGATGCGTATGGATCCACCGCAAAACTCTGGCTGCACCCCTCCAGCAGTGGACCGCCAAAAGCGAGCAGAGAAGCATCAGCAAGACCCAGATATCATGGCGGTGGACTCGACTTCGTGTGATGAAGGGTCATCTGGAGAATGGTTTTCTGTTGTGGAACATGCTCGTCTTCATTGAAAAGCCCGCCCGGCCTGGTAGTCGACGATGAGCCTCTTTCTTTCTGCCCTATTCCATCTGCGACCCCACGATATGGCAAGATCGTTACGAGCTGAAACTGAGACTCTGTCGCCCGCCGTGGCAGGTCAAGTTAGACTCATCGCTTCTGCAACGACCAACGACCTGGCGCCAGCCTTCCATGTGCTGAATCTCATCGACTTGCTGCGTCGGCTACAGATGGTGCTCTGCCTGACCCTCAAACGCCGCCGACACACGTCACAAACCCCGCGGAGTAGTGCAACATTACTTGAGAACATACTCCGCACAGACCGGTTCAAGCAATTTGCGGGCAATAAGTTCGAGGTCGTTGAAGTCCAGGACGGGCGCGAATGGAGACGGCGGACGACGCGACCAGATGCGTCATCCCTCGTCAAGCCGATGGACCACAAGTTCCTCAAGTTGCCCGATTACAGCCTGTTGGAAAACATACCCGACAACTGCTTTGAGCTGGGGGACTGTGAGGAGATCATTGACGAGCCCCGACAGTTTCTTCTGGTCATACATCCAGAGGGCCCGGACAACATTGAGCTGTTCGAGGTACCGGAGCGTATCGCGGTTCCTTTCCCTCTTGCTCGCGCCGCGGCGGCAGAACTGGTCGAGTGTTCGAATTGCAAGTATACTTTCCTGAAGGCCCAGTTGGCGCAGACATGCTGTGTCTTCCATCCTGGTAAGTACGCTGTTCGGAAAATGCTGGCGCAGAGCACTGACCTTGCGGCAGGAGCGATGACCGACAGAGACTTGCCATTTTCAGAGAGCAGCGACGCCTCATCAGATTCATGCTCCGAAGAAGAGAGCTCGATCCCAGACGACTTCAGTGACTACTCGTGGACAAGTTGTGGCAGGAGGTATGGAGCACAGGGGTGCATGCCTGAGCGTCGACACTTGCTACCCAGCGAAGTCGCACCAGAAAAGACGGCCAAGTACGGTGACAGACGTCAGAACAGCTGGGATCTGCAAAAGTGAGCTGGCCGCAACCCGGACAGCACCAGTGAAAGCGAGGGCTGAGCTGCGACAACTGGCCGTGGAGATCTGGAATTGGGTACCGCGAAGTCGCGTCGTTCGGGCTTCGACATGATTTGGGACATCATTTGGCGTTGTACGGGATATCGAGGACATTGCTGGCAACGGCAGGAGGACATCTGATTTCGGCGTTCGGCTTGGATGGAAACGCATCCTTAATGAGCAATGGCAAGGCACGTTGAAGAGGATGAAGCAGAGAAAGGGTTCGGGAACATTGGCATGGCAGCTGCGAACAAACTTTGGCCAGCGCTACTTCTGCTCGGACAGCACTTGCCCCCTGCAGTGGTGGTCGTTGCTTCACCGCCACGTGTCTTGCCAAGCATTGACGACTAACGACTACAGTATCAGCATTACATACAAATGCTTTGGATAATGATGAATGTTATGAATATGAATCCATCTATCCGACATTGAACTTTTTCCCAGAACCGACTTCCTCCACCTTTCGAATTCAGCGGAATGGCCTGACTTCTGCCAGAGTCCTTAGCTACCACGAAGCAAGCGACCAACTCAGGCGACCCATCTTCGATAGTGAGGTGGCTCGCCATAGCTCTGCGATGGCTTTTTCTTCTTCTTCTCGCCATCCTCCTCCTTCTTGTCTCCCTCCTTTTCACCTCCTTCCTTCTCGTTCTCTTCCTCCTCCTCTTCCTTTCCGTCTTCTTCCTTTTCGTCCTCCTGCTCATCCTCTCCCTTTTCGTCCTCTTCCTTTTCGTCCTCCTCATCTTCATCCTCATCTTCCTCCTCGTCTTCCTTCTCATCTTCCTCTTCGTCCTCATCCTTCCCCCCTTCCTTCCCCCCTCGCTCCCCACCATCATCGCCACCACTCCCCTCCAACGCCTCACACCCCTCAAACCTTCCCCCACCCAACAACTTCCCAACATTCTCCACAAACCCAGTATGAACCGTATGCAACATTCCCTTCGCCACATCCGGCACATCCGAACAAAGCCCAACCGTCCAATTAACCTGACTAGCCCTCCCATTACAAACCCCCTCAACCTCAAATCTCAAACTATCCAACCACAATGTAAAGTTCGTCTTCCCGTCCTCTCCCACATTGTCCTTCGGAATCTGCAAAGTAACAGGAGCGGAATTATGCACCTCCACAAAAGGACCCGGAGATGGCGGGAGAGAGTACGAGAGGAGGGTTTGCACAAAATCCGCTCCACCGAAACTGAAAGCTCGAGCTGTGCCTGGGGTGTTGTTCGTTCCGTTGAGTGTGACAGGAGAAATGTTGGCCCAGCTGAGGTTGTTGAAGTCGCTAACGAGAGGGACGACGGAGTCGTAGGAGTATGGGAGGGTGAGGAAGACGGTATCGCTGCGAGACTCATAGCCATTGGAGCATGTGGTTGGGATTTGAGCGTTGTTGTTGAAGTTATTGTTGTTTTCTTGAGCGGAAGCTAGGTGGGAGAGCGCGGTGGCTAGTAGGGTGAGGGAGTGGCGAGAGGACTTCATTTTCGCTACGTTTTTCTGCTGCTTGATTTTCAAAAGAGCGTGATGAATGAACGAGCGTGGTCAGCAGAACAGTAAAGAGCGTGAGGCGGTTGATGACTATTCTCTCAAGGTAGAGCAGAGGATCAGCTCATGAGTGAAACTGATAAAATACTTCCGTACGCATGTTCAACAGGAACTCAATGTTCCTCCTCGTGTTAGATTGCATGATCCCAAGTGGTAGAGAACAAGCAAGCATACAGTAATGCTCGGCATGAGCTTCCGTGAAGCACCAGGGATAGAGCTTGAATTAAGCTCGCACGTGTGAACAGTGCTTTCCGGAGAATAATTTCACACCGTGTCGAATCAGGCATTGGGGGCAAATTCGCAACAGGCAAATCGTTTCCAGATCTCGAGGATGGCATCTGCTCAATCGGAGGAATGCCATAAGAAGACGAAGGAACACGATCTTGCGCATCGGTGTCCAGCTTGACGGGAATGCACGAGATTCGGTTCTTGGAATACCCATAACGTTATGATGGGCGCTGACTGAATTCTGCAAAAGCCATCTTCCGGAAGCTTTATTGCCTATCCTTGTCAGCCAGGACCAAAGTCTTTGATGATGCGTCTTCCGTGGAGAGAAATATTGAACACAGCAGTGCATGAAAGATATGAAGACTAGACACTATGCACAAAATGATGAAGTACTTTTGAGAGCATGCTCTGGTCCCAACGCCAGTCTATCGCAGTAAGTGTACTTCGCAGCCCAGTCTGCCATCGATGTTCCCCGTAAACAGCCCGATCCACGACCCATGATGATCACAAATCCAGAAGCTCAACAGCGTCCGGCTCGCTGCAAACGTAGATGGTTTCGTGCTTGTCGGTGAAGCCATTGAAGCGAGTGGCAGAGCATTTGGTGTAAGCACCCATCTCCTCAAAGTACAACCAGTCACCGGTATTCACCAGGTGCTTGGAGGTCCACTTCTCAGAAATGCAGTCGATGCCATCGCAAGTGGGTCCCCAGACGGAATAGGTAATGGGCTTTCGATACAGAGTGGTGTCCTCCTCGCCCGACGCATAACCGGAGTCGACCATCGAGTCGCCACTGAAAGCATAGTTGTAGCAGTCCGCGCGATCACTGTTGCGCAAGACTTGCGGGACTGGATGCTGGTGATCGAAGATGATGCTCGAGAAGTTGCCGTACACACCGTCATTCATGTACAGCATGTAGCTTGTGTCTCCGCCAAGAAGCTTGTCCTCAACTGTGCGACGAGCGATGACGTTGCATGCAAGAGTGAAGGCAGTGCTTGTGTAGTACCGGCCTGGCTCAGCGATGATGCGGACATGCGGTGGGAAGAGGTCCTCGACGGCGGATGCAAGGACCGGAGCCATCTCATCGAAAGTCTCCGGTACGAAGCCGCCACCACAATCGAGCGTGTGCATGTCGAAGCCGAGGGCCGCGCCCTGGTCGAAGACAGAACGCGCATCATTGACGGCTTGACGGAATGCCAGTGGGTCAGATGCTCCAGAGCCAACGTGGAAAGCTACGCCGACCACATTCAGCTCGAGTTCCTTTGCCAGTGACAGCAAGTCTGGAACAACATCCATGGCAGCACCGAACTTCTGGCTCAATCGGCACAAGCTCGCCGAGTCATCGGTTGAGATGCGCAGGAAAAGCTCAGCAGATGGGTAGATCTGCTTGATCTTGTACAGCTCATCGGTGTTGTCGAAAGTCATCTGCCGGACACCTGTCTTGGCAGTGTACTTGAGGTAGCTCTTGGTCTTGCATGGCTGAGCGTAGATGATGCGAGATGGAGCTACTCCAATAGCGAGGACCTGCTCAATCTCGGCCTTGCTGGCACAGTCGAAGCCAGCTCCCATCTTGGCCAACAGTCGCAGGACCGAAGTGTCTGGGTTGCACTTCACGGCATAGTGTGGTGTGACACGTGGCAGACGCTTCTGCCATCGGACGTGCTGGCGGTAGACCTCTCCTAGGTCAGCGACGAAGAAAGCATCTTCGGCGCCCGCATCGCAGTCATCCGTGTCGATTTTGTCAATGTGCTGCTGCAGCGCAGCGCCAATCATTCCTCTTGCATTCTTTGCGCCATCTTGAAAGCCTGCTCCGCTATCGTAGTCGGAGACGGGACTAATATCGATGTAGTCTGTCGTCTTTTTCAACGACAGAGAATCGAAGTTGTTTGGTAGAATGTCAATGGCGCTAGGTGCCATTCCCCTGTTGACGAAGACTGGTAAAGGATTGATTGTTGGTGAAAGTTGTTTGCCTGGGTCTTCGAGAGAGTGTTAAGGAGGTTTGAAAGGTGCGAAGTCGAGGCGGACTGTTCCTAGATGGCGCTTGCCAGACTCTTCCCCCGGGCGGGAAAGAGCTTCAAAGTGGCTCTTATGCGGCAGCTGAGTGGTATCGTCCGATGGGTGAGGTTGTTGTTGCAACAACTCAAAAACAAGACTTGGGATGACTGGGTCGTACTCAGGCCGAGGGTGGTGGTGGAGGGATGGTGTTTTGGATGTGCCTGTCTCGGTGTGGGATGGAATTGTTAAAGGCTGTCGGCGAAGCCGTGGTGACGGTTGGGAGCCAGTTTTACCACCGGCTATCTAAAGTCGCGCGCTGTCAGTCATTTGCTTGAGGGCGGTGGCAGCGGTGTGGTGAAGGCAGAAGAGGGGCGAATTGCAGTGGGCGGCCGATGCGCCCGTGAGAAATCGCGCAAGTGACAAGTACCTCGCTGGAGGGCACGTACCGGTTTCTCAGAAGAGTTCGCTGGAAGGCAGACTTGGTCAGGTTGCCAATTGCGATCGGCTGGCAAGGTAGAGTTGTGGTTCGTAGGAGAAGCGGTGTCGCCAAAAAAGACGCAACTTGGTTTTGTGTGTGGTGAAGGGCGAAGGCTCGTCGTTTCGCACGGGCCACCAGATGTCATCGACGGCAATTTGTTGGGCTGCGACTGCCTCTGCTGCTGCGAGCGTGCGGCTCTGCTCCTGCCTCACCCACTCCCTGTTGCCTGTTCCTGATATAGGGCAACGCTGTGTAACTGCGAATATAACATTGCATCTCTCCGCGAAAAATCTGATCACTGCCCAACTCCTCCTCCTGTTGTCTGCTTCCCGAAAACATCACCAGCCCCGTAGCATCTTTCCCCAAATCACCGACCGACAGACAGCACACCACGCCACGCCACACTTCATGACAGGAACAATGACAAGCCATGCCTGTCCTCCTGAACCATGAGCCATATTCCAGACCATGACTAACATCCAAAAAATCCCGCTTGGAAGCTCACCAAGCTGTCACAAAGTCAACACGCTCCGCACTGCCATCTAAGCCACCATACTCCCCATTCAAGACTGTACTATGAGCGACTTTTTCCCCGCGGGCAATATGATGCGCAGAGCAGATCGCAACTTCAGAGCAAGCTGCGGTCATTGTGTTCTCATCATCATCTGGACCTATCACATATCGCTTTTGGTAGGGACACATTCGCGACATTTATCACCTGGAATGGGCCGAGGATGATGGCATGTACGTTTCACGGTAGTCTCGATATAGTTGTAAACGCCTGCAGCGTTGCTAGCACTGAAGACCACCACACTGCCACAACGCAAGCAGGCCCTGCTTGATGATTTCAATGGTCCACGTCTGAGTCCCACGCCTCTGGTAACGGAGCAACGATGACATGAATTGTTCTTTGACACATACGGCCCACGAATGATTGATCAATGCGCTTCGTTGAAGTCTTGCTGCCAGTTGAGGGAGAGAGTTCGCGGACTGCCTCATCGCATTGAGCGAGCGATATGAGTGGCGAATTCCAGCCAAGACGAGCTCCGTCTACGAAGTATACGCTCCTCAGCTCACGAAGATCCCCGAACAGCGCGCATCGCGTGGAAACGCGCGTACTCGAGCTTTGAGGATCGATATGGAGTTCACATCCCGCAAGTCTCTTCGATAAGGACAGAGACAATGCGGACCAAACCAAAGTAGAAAAGATCATATAACATGAGAAGCATCAATAATGTTCACAATCTATTCTTTCAATTCGGTCTTTCATATCCTGTACATGCGACATACTAACTAGTCCGCCCTAGCAAATACACAGCAACCACTGTGTACAAGTTCGACGTCTCCAGTCAGATCGCTAAAATCTACAGCCGTTACAAGTAGGTTCCCCCATCGTCAGAATATGCATTTTTGTGTCCTGTCCTGATTCCCATTAAATGCCTGTATGTTGTTGTGTCATCCCAAAATTACAAAATGTTCGTCGTTCGGAACATTTATAGAGCAGCCATGATGGCTCCTACGAGGAGGAGACCAGCAGCTGGTGCATTGGCGACGGCAGCACCGGTGTAAGAGGCGGTGTTGCCGCTTGAGGTGGCAGAAGGAGAAGAGCCTGTTGGGGCGGTGCCATTGCCGCTTCCGGAGCCAGAGCCAGAGCCAGAGCCGCCAGCGACTGGGCCGGCGTTCTGGTTGTTGTCATTTGGCGAGCCAGTGCTGCCAGTGGCAGTCGATGTAGCGTTGTTGCCACCAGCCGGGCGTGGAGAAGGAGTGCCGGTAGGGACTGGGATCAGGGATCCAGAGCCGGAGACTGCAGTGACGGAAGAGGTCGATTCCTCGTCGTCATCGCTGTTGGCTGGGCAAGAAAGGTCGTAGAGAGGAGCGCCTCGGTCCGGGTTGATGACCTTGAAGGAGACCTCCTGGTCAGCGCCGTCGTTCAATTGGTACCACCAAGTGTTGACGTTGCCAAGAAGACGGCAGGCAACGGCCTTCCAGTATTGCTCAGCGTTCTCAGTTCCGGAGCTTGCAAGGCCAGATTGAGGTCCAGTGACAGGCCAGCCAGTCTCGGTGACCCAGACAGGCTTGCCCTGTGCAGCACCCTCAGTAGCCTGAAGAGCGTCGAAGAAGAGTTGCTGGGCGTTCTGGATGCTGTTCTCGTTGACAGTCTGGAAGTATGGGTAGGCATCAACACCGACCCAGTCGAGGGCCTCGATCACAGCGTTGTTCGAGCCGTTGACGTATGCTGTCCAGGTATCGACGTGTCCAATCTGAACGTCTGCCCAGGCAGTTCCCTGGAGCACATCACGAGCGCGCTGGATGTAGCCGACGAGCTGGTCAGGCTGAGCTCCTGGGCCGCTCTCGTTCTCGATACCGGTTGGCGAGATGCGGTAGAGATCCTCAGATCCGATCGAGATACCAATGATAGAGTCCTTCAGTTGATCGCCGTACTGCTCAATAGCGTTCCTCAATGCGGTAAGCTCGTTGTTGAAAGCTTCATCGCCGCCACTGCACCAAAGACCCAAGAGCAATGATGTGTTGGTAGAGACAGCAGCTGGCAGAGCGGAGATGATGTCGGTCTGCGAGTATCCCTGGATCATGGTGAAGAGACGAGCCGAGTTGAAACCACCGACGCCTGGAAGGTCCTGTGCAGCCCTGAAGTCGGCTTCCCAGTCCGCGAGCTGACGAGCTCGGTTGTCTGCGTAAAGAGCGCCATAGTTGAAGCCGCGAACCTGAGCGGCCGCGCTGCCCGCGAGGGCTAGTAGCGAGAGTGTTGATGATAGCATTATGGTTATGAGGTATGAAAAGAGAGACTGTGAGAGATGGATACGAGATGGTAGAGTGTGAGGCGTAAGAACAAGGAAAGTGAACGCGCGGCGAACAATGGAACATATAGCGCCTCGTAAAGGATGATGACCAAAGCATTGGCACAAGGGGCGATGCCGCGATCGCTTGGAAGGCTACCAGAAGAGTACCAGTTCCCGTTCAGCCGCCGTTTGGGCCAACGAATACGCAAGACAGCGATTAAAGTTTTCGTTGTATGTGAAGCCAAACAACTGGGTACTGTTTGCGGACATGCCACGCATGCTTTTCACATTCGCTGCGAATCAATTGGGCATTGGCGAGCTCGAAGTCGCATCCATGTTGGACCAGACGGGTTTTCAGGTACAATACCGAAAATAGCCTGGTGATCCAGTGATGCATGGTGAGCGGCTCGGCATGCGTACGAGTCTAGGCGCATGCAGACTTGAAACACGACGACCAGTGAGAGCTCGCTTCGGGGCCCCGGGGGACGTCAGGACTTCGGATCTGCTCGTCGCGCGGGCCTCTCGTCTGGCCATCATATCCTCTTCGTATTCATGTTCAATGGTATCGCACGTGAGCATCCTGCTGCTGCTGATGGTTCTTCAATCTCTGGACTGCTGTGGCAGCCAAGAGTTGGCGCATGACGTTGGTTGAGTACGGGTGGCGGCTGCCGCTGCGGAGTGGCGTTTGTTGGCGGCGCTTCCGGTTGCGCCAAACTCACGCGACAGAGCTTCGTGTTTCGCTGCCTTGATCCTGTCAACGTTTGTTCGTGTGAAGCTATCACCGTATGAAACATTCCAGCATAGCTCAAGATCGAGCGTACGCAACCGCTCGCAGATGGCAATGGTGTAAAGCTTTTACAAGCAGTCTACGGCAATGTTGGGGAATGAACGCCAAGATAGCCGACGCAAGCGGATTCAACGCTGGCAGTTGCAAATTCACGACTCGTTCGAGCACAAAGGAGCCGGCTAACTCTCCAGAAGCATGATGTCGGGGCGTATGTCCGGTGACTGTGTAGCATGCTGCACAAGACGAACGTTGACACCAACACCTGTGATTGCTTCAGAACATCTCAGCACACTCGCTTGCTCTGGCAATCGAGGCAGCGCGGCGTGGTGAGCAGAGTTGGATGGTGAGAAAGATGTTGCACCAGCGATGTTTCGACTGACCTCGCGTACGCTCAGAGTTGAAGTCTCCGTCGGTCTATGGCCAGACGAGGAGAAAATTCTGTTGCTGAGACCGAACCTGTTCAGCCGTCGAAGGAGCTGACGTTGAGCCATGAGGTAGCAAAGATCAGGTACCCAAGGCTTCTTTCCACCAGGACTGGCTGTATCGGAGCGACACATCTCAGATCTTGTCGATAAAGTGCATGGAAGCCTTGAGCTCCTGTCAGGTACCGCGGTGCTGAACAGGCATCTGCTCGTACGAAGTGGGATATGTGCCTGGCTATGGTCCACCAGCGTGACGTTTCGTTGAACGCTTCATGAAGTATATCGCTGAACTCGCAAGCTCAGCTCTCAAGAGGTGTAGTCCTCGACTCCTGGTCTGATGATGAGTGATCTGCTACCTCCCGGCCAGGCGCGTGACTTGGCCGGTTGTTATTAGGGTTCATGATCGGTGCCTCGGTGTTGAACTCTTCCTCTCGCAAGGCAGCGAAAGAGAGGAGCAACAAGCATTGGGATTGAAAGGTGTAGTATCGGGAAGAATGTGAAGAAGTAGAAGGTAGATAGGTAGGCCTTGCCTTGCTTCCAAAATCGCGGCCTTGAGTACAGCCTCAGGCATTATTCGAAATCTTGGCATGAACTTTCTCCGCCGAAAGTCATGGCCGCTCCTTCTCTTTCTCAGATTGGACACCGCGGCGGTGTTGAATCCAACCAGACGCCATATATGTGATGAGTCCCGCACAGTAGTCTGCGCTTGAGCATCGTAGACCTCACTGTGCCACCTCACGGCAGGTAAAACCAGACATGGTCACAAACCTGGATCATTATCAGCTCCTTGGGCTCTCAGAAAAGCGCAATGGATCACCCATCTCGACCGACGAGCTCAGACAAGCATACAAGCGAGCGCTACTCTCCTATCACCCGGACAAGCACAATACAGATAGTCGTCGCTCGGGAGACACGACGGTGACTGTCGACGAAATCGCTGAAGCCTACAAAGTTCTTGGCAATGCCACGCTGAGGGCGCAATATGACCAGGAATTGGAGAAAGCAGGCCTCAATGACGCTCAAGCAGTCAACACTCGCCATACCGGCATGGAGACTGTTGACCTCGACGAGCTCGACCCAGACGAAGATGGTGCTGCGTGGAGGCGCCCCTGTCGGTGTGGCAGCGAGCCAGCGTTTGTCGTGACGGAAGCTGAGCTTGAGAAGAATGTCGAGTTTGGTGAGCTCATCACTGGCTGCAAAGGATGCAGTCTCTGGCTCAAGGTTATGTTTACTGTCGAGGATTGAGCCAATCTCAATGGCACAGGTCTCCTTCCGGCATCGCAAGAACGCACATAGCGTCTCATCGTTCGTATGATCAAGCCGGACCACGCGGAAATTGGGAGAGAGGCGGTCTCGAATTCTCAAGCACACGCGTGACCTTCCGATTCCCCTGAGGGTATCCTTCTCGTCCAGTGGCCGTGAGATCTCGGCGCGTCCATTCGACAGACGAGCTGGTGCAGGGGCTTGAGCTGCAGGAGTGCAGCGACCCACGGGATCTCCATGTTCATTGCGAATGGCTCTTGACCTCCTGCCGCTTCAATCTTCGATGCGGTGGACCAGATCTTGCAGGCCGCGTACGCACCCAACATGGACCAGAAGGCCTCCCGCCTCTCACAGAGCGCCTGCTCTGAATCCCCGTTGAACCAGGCTCAGCTTGACGAGACCTGCAGTCATCTAGCCCGGCGTGGACAATCATGAAATCATTTCATGTGCTTGCCATCCATGTCCAATCATCTCCAAATTTAGGCTCCTGGGACTCATCGAAGCTGACGAAATCTGTCATCTCCCATGTCGATCATGCAAAATGAGGGAGTCCTTGCATCGGCAACGACGACCATCTCGAGCTGCAGCGCTAGGACTCTCCGAAGAGATCGAGTCTACATGATATGAAGCATTAGCGACAACATATCGATGCATGCAGCAAAGACCGACCATATCCGATACCTGCGCAATTCTGCATACCAAGAGACCCACAATC
Organism: Cercospora cf. flagellaris; assembly: GCA_005356885.1. Taxonomy (NCBI): domain Eukaryota; kingdom Fungi; phylum Ascomycota; class Dothideomycetes; order Mycosphaerellales; family Mycosphaerellaceae; genus Cercospora; species Cercospora cf. flagellaris. Next base: position 121,047 of record RJLU01000021.1, read on the forward strand.
GGCACGGAGCGAGCGAGCATACATTACAGTACAAACATGCTTTGCGGTACATGTGTGCATGTGCATATGTACGCGCATGCATAATGCGTGCACGGCGCTAGTTCATCGCTAAGTTACGGAAACCAGACTTGCTAGCGTTGGAAGAAATAGCAAAGGATCACTCACCATTCGCTCTCAATCAATGCGTTGTCAAGATCGATTCATGAGTCAGTCAGTCTGGAATACCCTAAAAAGGCGACAACAGATCACTCGCCGCCAAAGCGCGATCGGGTATTCATTCCTCTAGAGCAAAGCCAAGCCCCAGCACAGAAACAACCACCCATGACTGGCCCGGACCCAGTCCCATCTCAAATCTTCAACTCCATGGTTCACAGCTATGCAGTAGTCTCAGCACCAGCAATCCCGCTGGGCGCCACATGTATGGTCAACACGTTAGTTCCACGAGAGGGAAGATCGCGAAGGAATCACAGCCCTGTAGAGCTGAAAACCAATCGGCACTACCATTAGCTAGTACACTTTTCTACACGAACTACAGAATCCTTCTAACAGATGCACTACTGGTTAACTCAGCCCTATACTCCCAACGATCCAATCCCAAAGCAGCAATGCAATCATCAATCATTTCTATTTCTCAGCTGTTCCCGTCTCTTTCGCAGATCTTTCACCATTTTCGTCCTCGGGGCGTCCGAAATGCATTGCTTCAACCACGATCTAGTTTGCAACATCGAACGAAGTGAGAAAAGCTTCTTTGCGCTGCGTCTTGCAGTGCGTTGTCGTCGTCATGATTCAGCTTGGATTGTACCTTTGCTACTGGATTAGCATCCACTGCCATGCCTTCGATCTCTTAGCAGTGGGGTTATTTCACTCTGTAGCACGTGACCTGTATTTTCCCAATCGAGTCTAGCGTTGCTACCCAGACGTCGCACGTACTGGGCATCAATGTGGGATGGCGCTTATGCGTCGGCCACGGCCGTGGGAAAGCGATGGATGGTGCTTGGTTGAAAATTTTTCTCATTTCTTGCTACAGTATTCTTCTTTTTCACATGTCCCTCCCTAATTTGATGCCGATGCCGCTAAACGCTGAGCAAAATGTGATGAAGAAAGCTGAGAATTCTTCAGCTCAGAGTGTATAATAAAATTAGTCTGCTTTTGCGCCGCCGGGAATAAAGGGCCATGCCATATGGCTGCCGCTGCCGCCGCGTGCTATGTTAGCGGAAGAATTAGATCGAGTTTCTGTCGATGCTCGCAGCCACTTCTCCCCATCGTGAAGGTATAATGTAAGATCGCTCGTGGAGGCTTGGAGTGATGATAGGCGCAGAAGTGTCGACGTTCCAGATACCCGAGCCTTTGCGAGGTTCCAGATCGATTAGACCTAAGGTCTCGGCTTCTTGCTTTCAATGCCCTAAGCGACACCTGCGACGGCTCGTTCTAGACGAATATGGAATATGGAATTCAATTGCCCGGCAAGTGCACTCGTTGTCGCGACAAGTTCATGATTGTTGTTTCAAGCTCGTTCTCAGACGACCCTCGGCCTGCCGGCTAGTCTAGCCCTCGGTGCAAAGAGCCGAAAGGATGGCGCCACGTAGCCTCGCTCTAACAATCCGAATGCAATCTGCTCGTCGTGGTAATGACAGGCGAACAATCGCAATCTGTACATGCCTCTTCCGGCATTTGCGCAAAAGACGGGCCTCGGCAGGATGCACGACCACAATACTAATGTACGCGCAGAAGCGCTGAGGCACGGTGGGCACCGCGATAGCGCATCTCATTGGGTCCAGAGAATATTGTCGGTCAAGATCGTGGCATCGAGAAATTCTGCACAGAACTGTTGACAGCTGGCCAGCCAGCTGCATAGACGGTGCGGGTGTTCCTTTACCGGCTCCGCGGTCGCCGGTGGCATCACGCTTGAGTCTGGAGGCCCATTAGAAACAATCTGCGGTCTGCACGAGGGTGACTTGATGAGGATGCGAAGACCGCCGGGGGGAAGTACAGAGCGCCTCCAGTAATTTCTGCAGCGTTGGCGTCGATCCAGAGAAGTGAGCGCTCGAGTACACCACCAAGTCCCAGCGCTGGTAAGCCTCCACGAAGACTGACCATGCGCTGAAGTCCTGTCATGTGGGTGTGGAAGATCTCTCGGTGGCCGAACAGTAGTTCAAATGTAGCCATTTTTCCAACAGCCACGATCATGCTATCGCTTGTTGCACGGCCTTGCGCTCCGTGGTCAGTCATGGCTCGATTCACTTCTTGAATGGCCATGCCTCGCAGCTGTAATATATCGATGTTGTGTGAATTATCTCCGTGTAACTTGGCGAGATGAGCTGTAGCCACGAGCATGAGCGCGTGCAGGGAGGCCGGATCGGTGAGAATAAGGCCAACTAGCTGTGTTCGGATTCCCTGTCTCGTTGGGGCGTCGGTTTCTGGTAAGTCGACAGCCATGGAGTTGCAGTAATGGTCCTGAGGGCGAAGTTAGCTTGCAAGCCTTCAACATCGAGCGCATACCAACGCATACCATCACAGGTCGGAGAGAAGTGTGCCACGATTCGGGGTAGACTTCGAGTGGATTGATACGATATGTTGGGACGCTGGGTGAGGTGGGTGCTGACGCTTCGGGGCTGCTGGCCTCTGGCTCTGAATTGGAATGCGTAGGCGAAGTCTCTGCGCTGGCGCGGCTCAATCGTACACTCGAGGTCGGCGAGGGCTGTTGGCTATTCTGTTGAGACTGTCTTGCTTGCTCTGCGACCCTTTGGCGGTGTTTTTCGTGCTGCTTAGACGTTACATGGCTGCGGACGTTCCTCCGTGTCTGGGCATTTTTCGCATCCTTGGGGTGTGAGAAGTTCAGAAATCGAAAGTCGATGCCATCCGGGGAGGTAGGGCTTTTGCTGCCTGAAGGAGTGTCAGGACCTGCAGACATGGCTGCCTAAGGGAATGTAGAGTGTGGTTGAGTAGAAGGAACATACTGTCGGAACGGCTAGATGCCGAAGATGTTGGCCCACTTGCCGCAGCCTGACCTTTGGAGAGCTCGGCAGTACGTGAATTGACCATGGTGACTGCTTGTGAATGGACTGTGAGAAGCGGCAATGGCTTTGAGAGGACTGCTGTTGTGGAAAGTTAATCATGCAAGTAATATATGATCAGTCTCCCCAGGGGTTGTTCTCGTTGTGCTTTCACAGCATCACGAATGTAGCTGATCGGGAAGCAGGGCTCCAATACATTCGTGCAAGCAATGCAATTGGGGCAATGGTGGCGGCCGTTTGGTGCCAATGCTGGCCCATAAGGCATCTTGGTCTACAAGAGTCTCCAGACTAGGATCGACGCATTGCACCGTTCGGCTCTGGGTTCTGTGGCTCTCTGATGGCGGTCAAAGTGAACGATTCGTGAGACCATTGCGCAACAAGTCCGGGCTGCATGTTCATTGGCCTGAGGCGTGTTCAGAAGATGCATGGGATATGGCGCTTGGTCCGTGTCCCTGTCGCATGCACAGAACCAAGACCAATTAGGGAATTGTGATACTGCCCTCTTTGCCCACTTGCCACGGTGGAGTGGCGATTTACTACCCCTTTCGTGAAGGAGTTGGCGGCTGAGGCGTCCCTGTTCAGACGCCAGCTGGACCAAAAGCTTCGACGCAGCCGCTTCCGCAGCGGGGAGGTGGTGCAAAACGCTCAGACGGCCACTACGCATCAGACACTGCTGCGCTTCGGATTGGTCATTGGCTGCAGCACCTTATTTTGGCAGCTCTCCGTGAGCTGCGTGTGAGATGAGCTTGACATAGCCAGTGGGGATACAGACCCGCCGACGAGGACATGGCGCTGATGAGCGGCTCGGTACTGCAGACCTGATCGGCAGCAGGGCAGTGCTGAGCGTGCTGAGATATGGCCCGGCTATCCGGTCGCGCAGCACGATCGCGACTTCCGGTCATTGCTCGAGGCTCCTTCGGCGTGAATCCACCACCACCATCCCAGGCCGCTGCGAGTCTACGCTGTGCTAGAGCAGCTGTGAAAAGGCGAGCACCGCATGTGGGCAGCAACCAGCAATGGCCATAATTTCGGTGGGCGCTTCAGTGCCGTAGTCTCGTTCTGGTTAGTTGGCAGATCCCCACTTCGAGAGCTCTCGGATGCAGACGACCGCGAGGCTGTGCGTTGCGGTGCACGTGTGCGGCAGGATGGAATAGTAGTGCACCACAGGTCGTTGCATGCATCGGCATGTGGTATGCGAGTTGCCGTCGCGGCGGGAAGACAGGCAGCCCAGAAGGCGGTTGGTGGACGACAAGGCGTACGTTATTTTCGAAGTGGTGCCGTGTCTCGTGGGTTGTCGGACTTGAGCGCGATCGGCGCCGACGTCGTCGTCATTTCTGCACATCACCGCGATCCCTGCTGCCAACTGCCATCGCGGTGCATCACCAACCATTCTGCATTGCAACAATCAAGCCATCAATTGCAATACATGATGACAGAGCGTTCGCTTTCGATGCGATGAGCCCACAATTGACGAGACAAGGGCCTTGATTCTGTTTCACACCCGCAGGATTCCGGCATCTGCCTGCGGCCACCGCGGGGATTACTGTAGACGCAGCTATTGCAACATCAAGGCAAATACAAATCATTGCATTTCTTCGTCAACGCAGACTCTTTCAACCTAGCCCCGTGACACAACAGCCTCCGCCCATCTACGATAGGAACGGATCTCGAGAAAGGCCACCGCCATGGCGGCACGGACAGGCGGAGCTCGAGAGCGTGTGAAGTCGCACAAAAGCCAGACACGGGACTTATTTATGGACATGCCATATGACGACGCGATCAAGCGAACGACGACGCCATCACCGCCATCTCCGAGCGAGCAGCATCAACGGCACTCGCTCTTCACGGATGTAAAATCTCGCTGAGCCGATGAACTTTTCTGGGACGTGTGCTAACCAACGGTCGTGCAGCTTGTGCTCACCCCGCTCAATGTGGTCAGCTTCATTCTCTCATTACTGTTCATGGCGGAGCGCCACTATGGGGGCAAGTCGAATCAGGAAGTTACTGGCTCTGCGTGGCACCCTCGGTGGAGTTGGAGAAAGCGAAAGAATGCGAAGATGCGAATTGGTGAGGCGCTGGAAATGAAGAACCGCATTGTGCTCAGCATCGTCTTGTGGGCCGTTCTAGGGCTCGTGGCCTGTGTGTATGGGGCGCGGAGACTGTATACTTGGCTCGGAACAGGCTAGCCAAGGTGGGAAAAGCCTGTTGGAACACCTTTTGGGAATCTGTAAGAACCAGATCGAGGCACCATGCCGCCGTGGTTCGGCGCCTGGAAGGCTGAACATAATTCTGCTGATAAGCAGTAAAGCGAGGTACAGTAATGAGATCTCTGCTCCTCAAGCGCGTCACACTAGAAGGTTGTGTCGGCAAGCGCTTGAACTCTGATGATCGCTCTGGCATTTGGCAGGCGTTTAGCGGCTACCTAACGGGCAGAAAATGCAACCTGGCGGGTAGCGGCATACAATTGCAAAGAACTTTTGTAGCAAAAGCTCTCGCATTGGACCGCATGACTCGAAGTAGCGGCCAGTGTACGCCATGCTAGAGTCGCGTGGTCTAAATTACACGCGCTGGTGGAAGATAACCTTCAGACTAACACCATCCTTCGCACCTGCTGCAAACTGAACCAAAGTTCTCACTCGTCCCACAGACGCCGGACGATATTGCAACACGTGCGATCGACGCTGTGCAGTCTAGCAGATCGCGCTGTTGCGCTAGGACTCGCCGACGCCGGCACGTATGAGGAGGGGTGCACTACATCACTCCAACGATCTCAGCCCAAAGGCAATCTGAAAAGTGTACACGGGGAAACTGTCATCATATAGCATCATGGAATTGAACAATCTTGCGCTGCTCACTGGTCGCAAAAGCAAAAAGATCATCAGCTGAGCACATCTCTGCTCAGACCTCTCGAAATATGCCATGACTCTGCCAAGCTTCCTCCTTGTGCACCTTCGTTCGGATTTACCTCGTACTGGAGATCGTACTCTCTTGCTTAGTTCGCAAAGGCCACATACTGCACTTCTTTCATCTCTTCGACGACACGCGTGCACCACACGCGTGGCCTCAAGCCCGACGGTACGAGAAAACGGCCGGTACAAGAACCCGCCCGGGTGATCCTCCTTCTTTCGGCATTGCGTATCGCAAAGACCGATTCGTATCCTGAAGCCGAGCTTTGTATGATTGTCTATGTACACAGTCAGCACCTCTGCAGCTGCTGATGAGCTGACCAGCAGCCACGATCTGCTGACACGTCTGACAACGGCGGCGAGCATGAGGTGTAGAGCACGGCTTTAGCGATGGTGTAGGTGTACTACAAACATCTTGTGCGTCGTAATCGCTGGAAACAGCCAAGGGGGCGGTTGCAAGGCATCAACGACAATGGCATCCTTCGTGCAGGCAGCCAAGTCGAAATGGATCGGTTGCTCGTTCCTGCCCCTTCTTCCCATCAGTCCTTCTACTGCCTAGTCCAGCATTGGTAAAAGAGCACAACACCTCCAGAGGAGCTCACAGGCACATTACTTCTACCACACACTCTCACATCATGCACAAACAAGGAAGCCTAACAGCACGATGGAAAATCTGCTGGCAATGGTACATTGTCCGCAAAAAAAGCATCGCTCGCTTGCATATGCTCATCGAGACAGCAACACATCCTGAACGACAGGACTTTTCAAAACCTTGCGCGACCGCAGGAGGTCGCCGACGAAGTTTCACGAGTGCTGGCTCTCGCACAGCAAGCAGTCCTTGAGCAGTCGCAGTCGCAGTCATCACTGCCGTTGGACCAATCCCTTCTCGATCCACAGCTCCGAGAGGTAGGATGGCTCTACAATGCGAGCGAACAGACAAGTTCGCCCTCTGCATTGTCCACAGTCAGCCCTCGGCGCAGCGACGACTTCTTCTCTATCATCGAACGCCTCCCGCAGCACAAGCATGACCTTCTAGACATTTTCAATCGCCCACGCCTTGCTGCACCTTCACCGGCAGCTCCAGACGCTGGGCAGCCTGGGCAGGACGACACCTTCAGGTCCTTCACTGACACGTACGGCCCATGGCCAGTCGACGCTTGTGACTCCTTGCAGCTCCGCCGACGCTTCAAAGCGGAATTCGCCGATCCTCTTATCGCCCTCAGTGAGCAGGGCGGAGTGGCGTATCTGCAGAAAGGTGAACGAATCGAGCTTCGCTTGAACGCCTCTCACATTATTGCACCGCATGGAGACCCCGAGCCGGCTCGTATCGCGTGCAAAGGCTCTTATTCCAGCGAATTCTCTCTCACGAATGATGGAAAGTACAAGAACTCCATGCAAGTACGGAAGGTAGCAGCAGATAATCCTTCGCTGGCAGTCGCTTCGGCCTTATATGGAGCTCTCGACTCACATGCATTCTTCCACGACGAGCTTCCGCTGGTGTTTTCGACAACTACAGTTGGTCCGAATTTCTCGGTGTTTTACAGGAATCTGCTCGTCAACTCTGCACCCGGATTCGGACAACTGCTGCAGAGATATCATGAGCTTTGCGAGAGTGGAAGTGTATGGTGTGTTTTGTTTACCATCGAAACAGAACCGGCTGTATCGACCGTAGACCGTGCCATCAACCAACGTGGAGCTATCGAATACATCGACACTCATGCGATCCTCGAGAAACATCACGGACCGGACCTCGAGATGGCTATTATCAGCAATCAGCATCACCACCAAGCTACCTACCTGCTGGTACCCTGCCCGCATCCGCAATCATATCACTGGGCTCAAGGAACTTCATCTGCACGGATTAATGCAATGGAGATCATGCTGAAATTCGCATTGGCGGCGGCTGGCTGTGATTCTCTTTACACTCTCCCTGAAGTCCTGGAAGCCAGCCGCTGCTGTTCGAGTTGGTTTGGGTTGTTGAAAGTCTTCCCAGGTCCATCTGATACCGGTACTTTGGTCACATAGATACAGTGTTATATTGTATAATCATAATATCGGTCTTGCGATGCGCGTTAAAGCTGCAAGAGGAATTGCTTGCAAGAATAGTGAGTTGTCCGGCGGACCACTCGACGTGTGCCCCTACGTCGTGGCAGTATTGTTCGAGGCGAGAGCCAGCTGTCAGGCGAAGTCCTCCACGCGCTTCATGACCGTGGCCATCTCTGAATGCAACTACCTCTGAGTGCAACCGCAGGTCGCTAAGCCAATCAGCAGAGCTTTCCATGGTTCGAGGGTTAATTCAGTTAGGCGCTTGCACACAGAGGTCGTTGCATTCAGAGATCTTCACGGTTATCTGTCTGTGAAATTGCTTGCCACGGAAGTCAGTAGTTCGTAGCGGGATCACTCTTCGCGTGCCAAAACCGGTAATAGCTGAACACACCAAAATGCGGTTCAGAAATCAGCGTGACAGGCACATCTGCGACGATGTCTGAGAAGAAGACACCACGCGCGCGTTACAACGGCACGACACGAGGTATCGCATGCATGTCGTGCAGAGAACGCGTCATTATTGGTCAGAAGACCCCCGTTTCAGTTCACCCAACGCCAACATGTGGCGGGCCTGGCTGCCTGCACGAAGGATGCTATTGTCGTTGGTGCCTTGCAATGGACCAGAAGTCGCTGAAAGTAATGACGATTGCTGCTGCGAGTATACATATATGAGTAGTTGAGGTGAATGTATTAATGTCGGCGAGGAAGGAGAAGTCTACGATCGTGGTCGCACAATCTGGTTGGCCGGCGCAACACACGAGTGCGGCGCGGGAAGCTTTTTCTGCGAGACCCTGAACGCGCTCCAACAACCGAGACGTCTCATCGCGTGCTGCTTCCTCCTGACGCTGTCGCGCCAGGTCATTTACCGCCCTTGGCTCTCCTGAGCCATTGAAGTGCATCATGGTGTCCTTCTCGTGTGAGGTATGCCCGCCCCGACGAATCGACCCCGCCGCAGAGGATCTCGCAAACTAATGTAATGGTATAGGGCTGCGGCGATGTCCTGACGAAGAAGAAACTGTCTGGACACTACAACCAGTGCTGGGCGCCCGTGACGTGCCTGGACTGCATGACGACTTTCCCGAACGGATCTTTTCAAAGCCATACCTCGTGCATGAGCGAAGCGCAAAAGTATCAAGGACATCTATACAGAGAAAAGGAAAAGAAGGGCAACAAGGGCGATAAGCGCAAGTCGATGAACGGCAACAGCCAAGCGATGGTACCGAAGGGAGCATACGTTGAGGATGCGGCAGAAGGGGACGATTCGAATGCCGTCGCTGTGATCGATGTGCCTCCTCGCGCTCCAACACCACCGCCTGCAGCCGATCCGCCTGCTGAGCTCGAAGGCGTCAACGTCTTCGACTTTCTGGTCAGCGATGCAACTCCCAAGCATACGCAACTAGGCGCGCCGGACGAGCGCAGGATGCTCGAACAAGCGACACCCTACACAAACGGCGAGTCGCAGTTTTCGCAATACTCGCAGTACTCGAACGGAGATGGCTCACAGTACCAAAAGTACGGCTACTCTTACGGAAATGCCCCACTTCCTGCTGGCATGGAACGTTTTGATTCGTACAACAACCTTACCGAATCTCAGCAATCGTTTGTGACGCCGGCGAACAAGGACCAGAGGAAGCACAGGAAAGAGAAGGGAACAGTCGAGAAGAGTGACAAGAAGCGGAAGCGTAATGTGGAAGAGTTGGATCTGTCAAGTGCGAAGAGACCGGTCTCTCGAGGAGACCATGCTATGCTTGATGCGCCGCCATCTACAGCAGGGAGGAACCTACATTCCGGGTTGACTGGAGGTCTGCAACGCCTCGTCACAGATCCCGACTTCTTCGAGAACGATCGTATCGATGCTGGCCCGACACCGATCAGTCCTATCAAGCGAAGCAAACGCGAGAAAGATCACCATGACGACCGAAAGAGCACGAAGGATGACAGGCGCAAGTCTTCATACGTCTCATACAGCACCACAACGAAGCCTGCTTCAAGCAAGGATGAGAAGAAACACCGTTCGCGCAGTCCAGAAGTCTCAAGACGTTCTGAAAGACACTCGGACAGACACGACAAGCTCCGTCGCAGTCATCGCGAGGAATCCCTGTCTTCTGTCGACCGCTCGCACGTCAGCAGTCGCAGACAGAAAGCTATCGATTACCCAGATCGGCCTGGCTCCGTACAGCCCACTGCGAACAACGCCCTGGTGACATACAATGAACGAGCGGAATTGTTCATGTCATTCATCAATAAAGGTCCTGAGAGTCAGCACGGTCTGTCGATGAACAAAGTCTTGAAGCGATACCATCGCGAAAGGGACACCTTGCGGAGTGATGAGAAAGAAGAGGAGGATAAGGAACTCTGGAAGTCGTTGCGATTGAGAAGGAATTCGAGAGGAGAGATTGTGTTGTTTATGTAATGTGTTTCGGTTCTTCTCTCTCCTCACTATTTGGCTTATGATTGCTGGGACTCGCTGGCAAGCTGGCTCGCTGGCTAATGCACGAATACGATACCTACGGCGGAAACGGTCTGATGCGATGCGATGCAGTCGATACTTTTTCGTATTTTGTACTTCTGTTAATTCAATGTTTTGAGACTGTGTTAGCAGAGTTGGCTGCTGGTGGCGCTTTCTTTGCTTCAGTGGTTGTTGGCTGAAAATCACGCACGGAAAAAGGCACTGAGGCACCTTCTGGTACGGACTTCACGACTCTGATAATTCAAACAGCTTTCACATGCTACTGACCGATTCTTCGCATTAGCTTCATCCTCCATCGAGGCTTGCAACGAAGAAGTTCAATACATTCGAAGCGCAACGCCAAAGGAGCACTTCCACGGCTTCCTCAAATGGCGGACTTGCCTTCCTCACCGGCCCTCGACATAGAAGTGCTACAGCCAGAGCATTCGGGAGACCGCTGGAGGGAGGAACGAGGCTCGATCTGCTGCTTCCACGCCGTATCTTTTGTGCCGGGCGACTATTGCTTTCCATCTTCGGAAGAGAATTGTACTGCTCCATCGACATCGGCAAAGAAATCCCAGAGGTCGCTTCAACAAGATGGAGGGAAACGCACAAATACCACTACTTCAGTTATTCCCAGAATTGACAACGCCAATATTGGCGGACCAGATCGAGGAGAGACGGCTGTCCATGCCAAAACCACCAGTGGTCGCCCCAACACAGAGACCCGATACAGCGATACCGCCCGCTCGAGACGTGAAGCTCATCTTCATCTGTGACTCTTTCTACGCGCCCTCACACTGGAGTCGTCTGCATGCGAAGCTCATCCACCTCAAGCTTTACCTTTGCGAATTTCTCGAGCTAGGGAGCACTCAGGTCCCGGAGGACCCGTCTGGCCGCAAGAACCTCAGGGACGACACTAGTCAGATTCATGCCGCGACTCTTCGAGCCCTGCAGGCAGGCACAGATGTCATCATCATTGCTCACGGCTATGCTGGCTGTCCGACCAACAATGCGCTTCAGGGTCTCGATATTCGGTCTCGCACAGCCGCAGGCGCGAGCACGTGTGTCAGAGGACTCATATTCATCGCTGCCATGCCTTTGATGACAGGCTTGACCGTGTTGCAGCAGTTCGGCGGTATTGCTCTTGACTGCCATGTCTTTGAGGTGAGTAGAAGCGGCGGGTCAAGGGGGCGTTCCGACGACAATGAATTTCGAGCCAAGCAACAAAGTCTACAACCACTCGCTCTTCCTGGAACACAACCACTCCTTGGCGAGCTCATCTAAGTCAGGCATAGCATCTAATCATTGCCATAGGAGCACGGCACTTTCATTTTCATGAAGAATCCTCCTGGGGCCGCCAAATGTTTATTCAATGACCTGCCAGATGACGAAGCTCACCTATGGGCCAGCAATCTGCTAGGTCAATCTTGGATGGCTTACTGCGAGCAAACCGATCATGCCGCCTACGAGCTCATTCCCTCGGTTTACGTAAAGTGCGGCGAGGATCGGGCCTTCCCACATGGATGGCAAGACGCAGTGATTGAGAACTCACAAAGTATCGGAGCAATCCTGAAGGTGCACGAGATGCGTAAGTAGAGGAGCAGTAGGATGGCCATTTGTTCAGCAGCTCATCAGTTTGCAGCGGATGCCGGACATACTCCGTTTCTAGGCCGATTCGAGGATGAGTTTGCGATGTTCATCTACGAGACCGTGGAGGATTTGCGGTACCGCGATATGCAGTGGCTGATGTAGACCGAGTGGAAATGCCAGCAATGCCCGCAAACATGAAGCACGGTCCGAGTGAATACAGCGGCATCAGCGTGCTACACCGATTACAGAGAGCGAGACCAACTGGGCCTGGCACCATATATTTAGTGGAGGCGGACAGATGGCAGCTTGCGGTACGAATCAGCAAGAATTTACAGGCTGCATCAAGCTTATTGTGGGAGAAGAACAGGCTGTTACCGTAGTAGAATCTGGAAAAGGCTTTTATCATACTATCTGGTCTCATACTTCCCTTTGGGTATCCTCTCATTACAGGCAACATGGCCTGCCCAAGCTTGCGCCTGTCCTGTCCTATATCGATAATCATGCTTTTCATCACTGTCATAACTCCATAGCCTCGAAGTCCTTCCACGCGGACGAAGGTCCTGTTCCCTCACATGAACATCTTCGCGACCGAGATCAGACTCCCCGCATTGCCCATCAACCCAGCTCCTCCACCGAGAGCATCCATCCACCCTCCTTCATCGCCGCCATACCCTCGACTCCCATAGTATCCTCCCGATCCTCTTGAAGAACCTCCTCCAATACCCATACCCAATGGCATCCTAATGCCAAAATGTTTCAACAAGCCCCCAATCGCTCCTCCAGCGCTCAACAACGGCACCACAACTGCAAAGAAAGCTTTAACAGGATGTCTTCTCGCATACGCCCACAACTCCTTAATCATCCTCTGCAACTTATGCACCAGGTACGAAATATACCCATCTCGTGGTCTTCGCTTGTAGTACGATGATCCTCCACTTCCTCCTCCAAAATTGAAAATACTGCGCGAAGATCCGCCAAAGTTGCTCCCACCGTAGTTACTGGAGCTTCCGCCAAAATTCCCAAAGATCGAACCGCTTGCGCTTCGCGCGTATGTCGGACGAGAGTGTGAATGTGGGTTTGAGGCGCTGGGTCGCACGGAGTAGCCTCCTCCTCCTGCTGTTTTTACGCTGCGAGTTGAACGTGCGGGTGAGACGCCGCGGCGAGAGGAGCCATGGCCTGCGTTGGGGTTGAGGAAGGCTTCGGAGGACGAGGTGTAGTAGGATTTGCCGTTGGTGTCGAAGAGGCCCATGGTTCGGGTATCTGTATCGCGTGTTTGTGGTGTTCGTGCGTTGCGTGAGAGACAGGGACAAGGGTCGGTGTGTCCAATGGGTGCGGTACACGTCTGCGCGCGGAGGCGGAGGCCGGGTTGGCTGGTTGGGGTTTGTGTCGATCAGGTACGAGGCTTGGCTGAATCGAGAGAGAGGAAAGTCCTTCGTGGCTATTGATGAGCAGCGAGAGAGATATAAGACGGAGTCTGTCGCTCAATGCTCGAGGTGGTTGGGGCTCTTGAGACGCAAGGCCGCACAGCTGCTCGCTGAGTCGCGGCAGGGCTCATGTAAGCCTAAACTCAATTTGCGGCATGCGCGCACGGAGCACCAGAGCAGTGTGGAGTGAGTCCCGAAGGCTTTGCCCACGCCATCACGAACGAGCCAGCTTCGGCATCAAAATGCGGTTAAGATATTATCCAATCTATTAAACAACCACACTTCCACTGCATAGGTAAGAATACAGAACGTCCCCTTCTTTGATGTTCCGCTCTCTTCGAAATCTATACCAAAGATCTCCATCTCACACTTCTCACCGCACCTTCCACACAAGCGGAGCCGCCGCCATGAAGCACCATCTCATGATCGGAACATGGTATGTGTCACTTTCACACATCCCTTCGTCGTCAACATTGTCCAGAACGCTTCAATTGCTGCCCATGCCAAAGCTCTTGTTCCTCACCAGCAGAAATTATCCACATTCTCTCTTTCTCAAGGTCCACCATTGGGCGCGGAAGGCGCTTCCGAAATTCCAGCGGTATGGGAATTTATGGGGCAGACATGATTCGAGACCGCATGCGTTGGCAAAGGATTCTAGATCTTCGATTTTGTTTTTGTTTCTTCTATTACTGCAAGGACGAAAATTTGAGAGTGAGAGAGCTGCATACTGAGTCACGATTCTGCTTGCTAGGACACCGCCTGGAGCGATTTTCACTGTTGCATTCGACGATGAGAAGCTTACATTGGAATTGGTCAAGCGGACAAAGATTCCGGAAGACCAACCGATATCATGGATGACATTCGATGTAAGCAGACCCAATCAGAGGTGAACAAGCCAGCGAAAGTTCATGTCAACTAAATGCGACTAGCATGCTCGCAAAAACATCTACGGTGCTGGCATGAAACAATGGGGTTCCTATCAAGTCACCTCCCCAGCTGAGATCACCCATACCAAATCCCTCCCCATGGGCGGCCATCCTCTCGCGAACTCACCCGACACCAAAACCCGAGCAATCTTCGTCCTGGCCGCACAGAAACCACCCTACGCAGTCTACGGCAACCCCTTCTACGACCACGCCGGCTTCCTCAACGTCCACTCCGTCGACGCATCCGGATCCCTAGCAGAAAACATCCAAAATGCCCCTTTGGACGAACGCTCCGCAATCCACGGCATGATATTCGACTCGGCCGAAGAATATCTCTACTCAGCCGACATGTGGTCCAACAAAATCTGGACTCACAAGAAGAATCCCAAAGACGGAACACTCGAATTAGTCGGTAGCATTGAAGCTCCAGCTCCAAATGATCATCCTCGCTGGGTTGAAATTTCTCCAAACGATGGGTACCTTTACGTCCTCATGGAAGCAGGAAATCGTCTCTGTCAATACTCTATCGACCCCAACACTCACCTCCCAACCTACACTGAGAAATCCTACCCTCTCATCCCACCAGGAATGGACACCTCTTTCCCTAAAATGTACCGCAGCGATGTTGTCTTCCGATCACATTCTGGGAACTACCTTTTCGCGACCTCACGCTCGAATTCTCCGACTTTGACAGGCTACATCGCAGCTTTCAAACTCGGAAAAGATGGCGCGATAGAAAGACAAATCTGTCTGAATCCTACACCAACGAGTGGAGGGCATTCAAATGCCGTGAGTCCGTTTCCGTGGAGTGATGAATGGGTTGCATTGTGTGATGACGAGAAGGGGTTTGTGGAGGTGTATAGATGGAAAGATGAATTCTTGGGACGAGTGGCACATTTGGATATCAAGGAGCCTGGGTTTGGGATGAATGCTATTTGGTATGATTGAGAGGTGAACATGTTGGCTATTGTGTGAATTTGATGAAGGGGGACGTGCGTGCAACACGAGTGTGTCTTAACCTCGTACAGAAATGAATGCGCCGTGTATGGCTGCTATTCTGGCATAGCGAGAGGCGAATACAATTGCCTACAACTTGTTGATCTCGCACATCAACCAATGCATTGCTGAGGGAGTAGATAGATGATGTAAAACGGGAAGAGCGATGAGTGAGACTGTTACGAAACTGCACCATGATCCTTACCAGGATCTGTCCCATTCAGCAGAATGCGGTCCCGTCCCGCTGAAATGGAAGACCATTCACTCACTGAACAGACTTGAAGGCGTAACAGCATTGGAATGCGAAAGGCTACGCCCGAGGCGTTCTGGCCGTCCTCGATCGTCAACGGATGGTTTCATTGATTGCGCAATACTTTGTTATGAATGCTAGGAGCCCTTGGACTGAAATTTTCACCGGCGAACCTGATATCGCAGAGGACCGCAGTAGTCTTCTACTCATTGTCCAGCGTTGGGACTGTTCGTCGCCTTTGCCCTGCACAGGCGGTCTCGTTGTCGATTCTCCCACAGTGGCCGTGGAAACATTTGATCGATGCTCTTCCAACAAAAGCCCTCCGAAGTGCGCTCAAATCCGCAAATAAGCCTCTTGCTGTAGATCTGTGAGCTAATGATACATGTCCGCGCGGAGTACATGCCTTGCCGGTCATGGGGCATATAGGCTTGCGAGCTGGAGCCGGCTCCCTCGAGTCTCTTCTGGTTTGATGGCTGTGTAGCAAGCCAAGTTCAGCAGGTGATCGAATTGCGTGATCATAGTGGCAATACCCATCGTCTCTCGGAGAAATCGCAAAGCAAATATGCGATCGCATACGCGACCATCCACCTTTAGAGTCCAAATCCACGCTTCTGGAGTTTCTCTTCTTTCCCTTCTTTAGGCACCGTGCCCAACATGTTCTGGAACTTGGCAGCGTGCGCCGTAGGATCTGATGCTACTTGCACAGCAGGCGCTCTTTCCACCTTATCAGAAAGCAACTTCTTCGATGCAGCGACTGTGCGCATCGAAGCATTGAGCAGTCGTCGCTGCACGTACGTCGCAGAGGATCCCAACCTGGCCGCCGTGCCCTCAATTCGCTCCAATGACCTGGGTTTGGCGCTGGAATACTCTTCCTCAAATGTGTTGAAGACCCATCGCGCAGCAGCCATATTGCTGTTTGCTTCAGCTACGTCAGCGGTACGTCTCACGAACTTAGCGATCGATTGTGCTATGTGGGGACCATGCTGGGCCGCATCAGGTAGGAAGGCATATTGCCCCTTTTTGGCATATTTCTTGAGCAATTCGAGCGCGGGTCCTTCGTTGTATCCCGCGGGGTGATACAGCTGGAAGTCCGAATTCATCCACTCAACTTCTTCTGGCGGAAATTTCCTTTCTCTGGGCATGTCGCACACACAGTACTGCAAGAATCTTTCGTAGAGTGCCGGATCCGTTTGCCATGAGCCTAATGGTGCTTCATTGCTCGTGAGCACGACGCGTAATTTGACTGCTGCACCTCGAATCAGGTCATATTTCGCAAGAACCGGTATCTTTGTGGTTCCGCGTAACTGGGTCTTTTTTCGAGTACGTGCAGCAGTTTGTAAGTCCCAGAAGGTGAAAAAGAGATTCAGACAGGCATCGGCGCATTTATTTAGATCAAGAACATTCTCTGCTAGAATCAGCCCTGTGGCTACTTTACTGCGCCAGAAAGGATTATCAGGCACAGGCTCAAGCTTCAACAATTGAATCATGGTCTCCTGCAGGCCCTCTACGACTGCAAAGTAGCACAGATTGTCTACAAGAGCCGTATTCTTGTGCAGAACGGAGGTCCACTCGCCAGGGTCTCGCAACATGTGTATCAGAGCTGTACGTGCCAGCTGATCCTCACGTTGTGTTTTGTGTATCTGTGGACGTAGCCTCCGTATATACCGTGCTTGGTCACGATATTGTGCTTCAAAGCACGCATGAAGTACGTGAGGAGATGCCGTGCCAGATTGGATACATCGCTGGAGAACTTCGATAGGTCGACTTGATGAATCATTGAGCTCGCTCTCTACCTGGCGGTCGATGTCTGATATTGGAGAGGTGTATCCCTTGGCCGCCATCATCGTGCGGTCCTTTCCGGTCACTCCACTCCGAATGGCGGCTTCTTTGACTCGCCGGAAACGTTCCAACTCGTGATGTAGAGTTGTATCCCTCCGTTTTCTGTCTTGTGCCAATGTGTTTGAGTCGTCTCCATGGCTGCTACTCGAGTTCAGTCGTTGCACATATCGAGTTGTCACGTCTCTCAAATGTTGACCGGGGATCGGAGACGACGCCGAGCGAGGCTTCACGGCCTCCCAAGATAACCAGGCTCGCGGCCGCCATGCCAGGCGTTGCATGACGGAGCGTCAATGCCGCTCTTCACTTGTTGGTCAAAAGCATTGATATGACAAAATTAGGCCAGATACCGATGAGAAGCGGGCACGGGCTGACTGAGAATGAACTGGCGAAGTGGTTGGTGGGAAGGCGAGGAGTTGTCGACCTGCCAAGACGTGATGTCGCGACGCAAAACACTGGCCGAAAGTGTGGAGAACAACAACAACAACATCTCGCCATACTTGCAGGAGCAACATTCTGCCTGTATGAACACCACATTTTCACAACCCAGCTCCAGGCCTTCTCACATAGATTCCAATCGGGTCACACAGCCAAAAATCGACAGCTGTCTCCAGTAGGATCCAGCGCCCTACGCTTGACACGGTGACTCGGCTCGCCTGTACAGATAGGTCCACTTCCTACCACTCCTCTCTCCATCTTCGGTCCTCTCTTCACTTCTACTACCCTACAGCCGCCCACCATGACAGTCTCACCAATCCTCCCCCAAAGCACCCAATCCCACACCTCCTCCCCACCAACCGACAAACCATGGCGAGAAACACCTCTCATTGAAAGCGAGAAGCTCTCCAAAGCAGCAGGCTGGTAAGTCCAAACCTCCTCCTTCCATAATCCCCTCACTGACCAGACGCCCTCCACAGCCGCATCCTCCTAAAACTCGACTCCCTCCAACCCTCCGGCTCCTTCAAAATCCGCGGCCTCGGGCACTTCATCCTAAAAACCCACTCCCTCTCCCCCCACCCCTCCCGTCTCCACTTCTTCAGCTCCTCAGGCGGAAACGCCGGCCTCGCAGCCGTCCATGCCTCAAATTTCGTCCAAAGACCCTGTACAGTCGTCGTACCATTGAGCACGAAAAAACATATGATTGAGAAGTTGCAGCTCGCGGGAGCGAAAGAAGTGATCCAAAAAGGCGCAAGTTGGAAAGAAGCAGATAGTTATATGAGAGATGTCGTGATGAAGAAATGTGCGGAAGAGAAAGGGGAGGAGGTAGTGGGCGTTCATCCTTTTGATGATGAGGATGTTTGGGAGGGGCATAGTACTCTAATCTCAGAAATCGGCAGACAAATGCCAGGAGGAGCAGGGGAAGTTCCGGATTGGATTATCTGTTCAGTCGGAGGTGGAGGGTTGTTTTCTGGGATTATGGAGGGTATACAAAAACAAGACTCAGCCTGGCAATCCAAGACGAAAGTTTTGGTTGTGGAGACTCAAGGCGCAGATTCCCTAAACCAAAGTCTCCAAACCGGCTCAAACATCACATTAGACGGCATAACATCCATGGCAACATCCCTCGGCGCAACACGAGTCTGCTCTCGCGCCTTCTCCCTCGCAACTTCCGGCCTAAAAAACTCCACCGTCCGCAGCATCGTCCTCTCTGATGCAGAAGCCGCAATGGGTTGTTGGAAATTATGGGATGACGAGAAAATTCTAGTAGAAGCTGCTTGCGGGGTTAATACTGCTTTGTGTTATGGTGGGAGGTTAGAGAAGGCTTTGGGACGAAAGCCGAGAAAAGATGAGATTGTGGTGATTGAGGTTTGTGGAGGGTCGAATATTTCGGTAGAGATTATTGAGGAGTGGAGGAGGGAGTTTGGGGAGGGGGTGGTGTAGATGATAGGACAGGATGGGATGGGTTGGTTGGAGATATAGATTATAGAGCTTCCGAAGAAGCGGGCACATTGCGTGTGGGAATTACGGGGCTGTTCACGTTTCTGGTGAGGAAGTTCACTTTGCAGCCTCTCCGTCTGCAAGACTTGCGTTCGAGCCCACGAAGCTGGGGACCTTGCATGTTAGCATCCTTCAGTGCTGATGAGAGAACGCATCAATGCTGTAAAGAGGTGCAAGTCCAACGAGAACACATTCCATCGCCAACCAAGAACTTTCACAAGCCAGTAATAGGCACATTATGCTTATTCACAATATCTACTCATCCAAGTCCAAGCTATCAAAGCTCTCTATACATCTCTACGGCCATATCTACCGGCCAGCCTTCTTCCAAGAAAGTCCTTTCCTGTATACCCTTGATACCTGAAGATTAAGTTATTTTGTAAACCATTCCTTCCGTCCATATTCGTGAGAAACTTCCCATCCTGTTGAGCACAACCTGCGGCTCAAGGGGTATCTAATCTTCTTTCCTCTTCAAATCATCGCGCGTGTCCTCAAATAATTTAAAAGGGGTGTATACAAGAATTTTTACCTGTTCTTTCTGGAGCGTTGTGGTGTGGCTGCTCATTGTGCGTGAGCCACTTTTTTGTTGTTGTTCGGACCAGACCTGTGGAGGTTGGCTGGTTTCTGTCATATTGGGTGGTTTCGGTGAAGGCCGAGAGGGTGCTTGCTTCCAGGTTCCTAGTGATACGCGCCTGGAACACACATATTCTCGTGAGTATGATTACGATTCTGAGATTTCGGTGGGTGCTGGGGTCGGGCTTGTTGCTACTTCTTCATCCGATACAATGTACTGAAGGATGAACCTTTGAAGGTCAGTCATTTTGTAGGGCTTCGACATAAACCCCTTGATGCCGACTTCAGTAGCTCGTTCCATGGCACCGTCGGTCACGTCGGCTGTGATAGCAAGTACAGTGACTTTCCGTGAACCAGCCATGGTGAGGATGCGTCGCGTTGCTTCGAAACCATCCATGATTGGCATCCAAATGTCCATGAGCACGACGTCGACACAATTCTGGCTTTCAATCGATGCGTTCATCTGTCGTACTGCTTCGCCTCCGTTGTGCGCTTCGAGTATGTTCTGGTAGCCCATTTTGCCGAGCATACTGACCAGGATCTTGCGGTTGAGTGCATTATCTTCTACAACGAGGAATCTGAGAGGGTACTTTTTGGCTAATTCGCGATCGATCGTGTTTGCGGAATCCGAGGTGCGTGGGCGAGGCTTTGGCCTGAGGATTTCTCCTGTAGGGCTTGGAGTCGTATCTGGAGTTGGAGCCGGTGATACATCATCACTATCGGATGAAATTGCAGCATCGGGCAATGTGACGTGAACGATCTGCGAGCGCGGTGACGGAGGCGTTGTCGCTTGCCTCGTTTCCGAGCCTTCATGGCTGTCGGTCTGGGCCTCTTCACCAACCACCTCGTGCAACGCGCGTGATGATGAGCGCGGGCTGCCTGGCGCGGGAGTGAGTGCGCGGAATCGAGGTGACACACTGTTGCTCGCTTCGGCTCTGCGTGGCATAGGTGATGCAAATGGCGACGATGGTCGGCTGATCGTCTCTCCCGCATGCAAAGGCACTTTGATCTCGAACTCGGAGCCATGTTGAGGACCATCAGTCACAGCTCTTGTGCAGTTCAGGTCACCCCCGAGTTTCCTCGCAATACCTTTTGCCACCAGCAATCCTAGACCTAGACCTTCACTCGACCTCGTGATCGAGCCGTTCTGCTGAGAGAAAGGCTTGAACAAATGAGGAAGGAACGCTGCGGGAATGCCTGGTCCGTTGTCCGAGATCTTGATCGAGATGAAGCGGTTAGTCTTGCTCATTCGCGCAATGATCTTGATGCGGCCATCGGTCTTGTCTGTAAACTTCAAGGCGTTCAAGAAAACGCACGATATCAGCTTGCTAAGGTCTTTCTCGTCGATGAACATTGAGGCTGGTACAGCCGGGTCGATGCTCCACTCAATCAGCTTCTGTCCAATTTCGCCATCCGATCCTCTGTTCCGCACTTCAATTACTTCGCCGGTCTCCGTGTCGTTCGCAATCGTGGAATCTGGCCGCCCGCCGACCTTCAGACCTTCGTTGATCACGAATTGTACAAGCTCGCGCAAGCCAGTGTGTCGCAGTCCAGGGGCGATAATTCGTGTAGAGAAGTTGCTGCTAGTAACCATGGTTGCGCTCTCCACCGTCGCAGCAGTCATTGATTTGACGCCGAACTCACAAAGCCTCTGCACATCATCGGCTTCTTGCAAGCCAGTCTTCACTTCATCGCTGTCTCCTGCACAGCGTGCACATGACGATGGCGTTCGATTGAGCTTTGGAACCTTGTTGGAATACGCACTGGCACTGCTTGCACTGCGTGAGCCTTGGTTGAAGGCTTCGTCTCGTCGGCGTTTGTTGGGTCGGTGGAGAGGTAGGTTGCTGCCGGCTACAATGATCTCGGGCCTCTTGTCGGTTGTCTTCGTAAAAGGCGAGTACGATTCACTCGGCTCATCAAGGAGCGGAGCAGGTGCGTCAGGCAGCGACATGTCCATATCATAGGCATGCACGACGTTATCAGCGGCTTCCACTGCTCTTCGTGAGCTGTCCTGCACTATCTCGATATTTTGCTTGAGCTGCTCGAAGACGGCTTTCACCTTCGGGTCGGTGGATGAATCGACGCATTCCTCCACGGTCGTGTACATGACGTCCAGCATGCCCACGATGCCTTGCATAGGGGTCCTCAGCTCATGTGACAAGCTTCCGGCATATGGTCGTAGTGACTGCGCAACCGTCACTGCGTCGTGAGGGATGATTCGGGTCTTCTCCGGGGCAGTGGGTTTGGCTTGTGCAATGAAGTTGGCGCCCTCCAAGAACCTTGCGCTGATCATGTCTTCCAGCGAATGCATGAGCATCTCGATCGACGACCAAGACAGTTGCCTCTGTGCTGCGCGTTCCACGGACCACATTGCTCCAAAATGGCCGAAACACTTCCCTTCGTCGAATAGTGGCACGGCGATATATGCCTCGCAAGGCGTGGGCAGAGCATTAGGATTATTGGTGATGAATTCGCCCAGTTTCTCCGGGATCACGAATACTTTGTCATGCCGCATGTACGCACAAGGACAGCCATATGCGTGAAATTTGGTCGACTTGACAGTACTCTTGGACCCGTCCGTGGCATGGTAATGTAAAGCGGCAGCCATGATGCAGCTTCCTGTTATTGAACACATCAGCAAGAACATTTGCATACCTTCCTCGGCGGTATTTGTTGACCTACCGGGTTCTCCAATAGGTGGCATTTCGATAGGGACTTCTTGCTCATCGACCAAGACTCTCTTCATCACGAAACAGATGTCGGCGCCCAAAAGCTGCGACATGCCTTCGGTGACGGCAGACCAGAAATCATCCTGTGGAATTCCTCGTAGCTCACGCTTCAGTGCAATGAGGCGTTCCAAGGCAGTACTCTCGGCGTTGGAATACCAGCGAAGGCTTTCATCTTGGAAACCAGCGTCTCCATGCTGGAGAACGTTTTGCGTGCCATGCTTGGGAAAGCATACAGTCTCACGCTCCATGGCAGTGTCGTGTCCGCCGCTTCCCATTCCTAGAAGTCGTCGAGGCCGAGCGAAACCATTTGGAACGCCAGGATTGCGCAATCGCTAAGCAGTGAAATGGCCTGCGAGAGACGATGTCCTAGAGTATGGTCCGTGGCGTATTTGTGCCGCGTAGACAGGGCTTCAGATAGGAATAGGCAAGAGGAAGGCCGTGATGTGGTGAAATCTCCAGAGGCTCGTGTTGCCGGCCGCTCTTTCCACCGGGGATGGGTGTCAGTTCGGCACCGTTTGCTAGCGCCAAGTGAACGGGTTGACAGCGTCCAGCGTGTGCAATGTCTTCGCAGTACCCGTTGGCAGGGCGTGGTGTTGTTGTGGATGTCTGACACAGGACGGTGATAGTGTGCAGCTGCGCGGCGGAGCGCTTTCTCATCCTCCCTCCGCAGGAAGCTACGGTGACATGGTGCCGGGCGAGGCGCAAAATCGAGACCGGTCGATGAACGATGGATCCTCAGGTTGTGGCTTGTGGGGATCCACTTATGCCATCGTTCGAACCAGCCGAGCCAAGACTGCGGATCTTTGAGGTCGACGGTGTGGCAGCAGCAGTCACGACCGCGGACAGTTGCGCATTCTGACTTTCGTCCTCGCTCTGGCCTTCTACTCTACAGACTTCTTCACTATACAGAATGGGGCCTGCTCCAACAGCAAACCGACCACGTTCCCCGCCGTGGCCGCGAGACGTCATCCCAGGCCGCCGTGGCTGGACGAAGCGCGTCCATGGCGGGCCTGGACTCTGCGGGAGGCTGGAACGCTGCGATTCCGCAAGCGCCACTGCGCCATGGCGAACGCACTCTGCCATCCCGCGACAACATCGTTGATTGGAGTGTGCGTTTCAGGTTGTTCCTGTTCAAAGACTGCACATCCGGCATGCACGTCATCTTCCCACAATTCTTCAACAATGAAAGAACGCCAGGCCACGGCGTGAGAGTGCGGACAAAGGGCGCTGCTCAACACGAAACACGTGCGCTGCATGGAACTGGCTGGCCCGATGTCGAAATGACGATCATCTCTGCCCTCCTTTCTCGGACCTTCTAGCCCCAGTTCCAGCTCCGAGTCCTACTGCTCTTCAAAGCACGTGAAAGCGAGACTTATTGCATGGTGTCAGTGCTACCACATTTTGCGGCGTGATCACTTCTCTATCACTTTCATCACGCTCTCTGACCAGGGACGTCATCGCGTCGACTTGCGTTGTGATCGCGAAACGGCCTTCGAAGCTTGGCCGTCCGTGTGCACTTGCTTGTTGCGCCTCGCACTCTCGGACAGTACGCGCCATCAACACGCTTGACAAACAATGCGCATACCTCACCACAGATGCACCAGATGCCCTCCGGAGAAATGGTGCTCGCCCTCAATACCTCTCTACATCACCGATCGTTACGAACAATCACTTCGAATCGTCCTTAACGGCCCTGACGGAAACAACTGCATTGCAAAGCCGCCCAATGAACGACGGACTTAGTACATATGCTACGAACCGTACCAAGCACTGTGTACCACTTTCAACATCTCCACGGAGCTGCTGGTATGTACGTGGCTTTTACTCCACCTAGCCAAGATTCCACTCCAAACTCACCTTCGCACCTTCCTGTTCCTCTGGGATCCGGACTCAGCGCCGTCACCTGTGGCTGTTTCGCCTTTGACCATGGTGGTAAACGAACTCCCTTCAAGGACTGACTCACTTTCTCTGGCCAGTCAAATGCCAGGTGAATGATGCAACAATTGACCCCATTCAGCATAGCAACGACTTTGAGATGCCGTGCACAGAGTGGGAAGCTCGGCAAGCGCAAGTCGCGCTCTGCCCTTCCACATTTCTGAGCCTGTGGCCATACTTCATCATTTCTGCTGCGCAGTGACACGACCACAGCCTTGGACGTACAGCCATTGCTTACAGAAGTCCGACAGACGCCGCTGGCATAGTCCGTGGAATTATGCGTTCCTCGATGAACTAGAACATCCACGAGAAACTCAATTCCCACATCCACCCAGGCTTGTTTGACTGGCTAGATCTCTGACGTGGTACAATCGCATGTACACAGTCATGGCCACACACGATAGGCAGCACGACGCCATCTGGTAATAATCAGTCTGGCCGTGGCCGAAAAGCACGGCACATCTTAAGCACAGGTAAATTTGCGGCCTGTAGCGCTCCAGGCTGAAAGCCTCAAAGCCATATTGCCAGCTCAGCAGTCGACACTTCAAGAGTAGAGCAAGTTCTACCGAACACCTCTGCTGACGCCTCGAACAACCCACTATGCTCCTTTACCTGCAAGCCACAGCTCGATCTCAGTCTGGACCGCTTCTTCAGTATCTGCCCGACGAAAGCCACCCGATGACCCAACATCGTGACCAAACATAATGTAAAAAGTACGCGACCATTTACATGAAACAGCTTACACTCATCCTCGACGCAACTTCAGCATCATGTCGACGACAGCCAGTCATCAATCGTCAATGCATATTCACTCTTCGGCATGGTCGCGCGTTTGACGCACTCACCTCATAATGTGAATGTGGCTTGGGCCTGGATGTTGCCACCAGAGCCACAGAAAGCTGGGAACTTTCAGGCCAAGCTCGCTCGCTTGCTTGCTTACTCTCCTACTTGACCTCACTCCTATCGTTGTATGTCACGCTTGTCTCATCACATTCAATGCCGTGTCGACGGAGCTCTCCAGTTTGCAGCAGCACTGTCAACGGAACTCTCCATTCTCCAGCAGGACTGTCGACGGGACTAGCAATTTCCTCACTGCACTGCGGCTGATGGCCGATGAGCTCGTCACATTGTACAAGATGCACAGACCCGCCTGCCCGCTGCCAACCAGCAGGATGATCTAGACCTCGATCGCGATTCGATCCTGTATGTAGTGCTGCCTTGATTTTGCTGCATGCACGAATCCTGGCACTGGGGATGCATGCATGTTGATGTGGGACGAGCTTTGGAGATTGAACTTCACCTCGTGAGTTCCGTCTCGGCTCAATTCTGTGTCTGGGTAGGTAGCAGTACAATTATGACTGCAGCACAAGCGCTCTTTTCTCTGAAATACTATGACAGACTGGAGACCACCGCAACACGAGAACAAAGTTTTTTAGGTATCAACTATATCAGGTGCCCGCGTGAGCACATTCTATAATGTAAAAGTTGTATGTTAGGACTCAGAAAAGTACTCGAAGCCTCCTCGCCCTTTACCATTTCATTTCAGTTCCTCCATGTGACATCTTCCTTTTCCACTTACTCAATCAAGAGAGTGATGGATTAGAAGATGCCGGGTATCATCGTATAGGGTACAGCACGGCAATATTCGTCCCATTTCTCACCATACTTGGCGCGGCAGCGGCGTTCGTCTCGCTTGGCGCGGTGCACGAGGAGCACGCTCATGAAGACGAGGTAGGACCAGGGGAGGATGTTGTCGAAGCCGCAGGTTGCGCAGTAGGCGTAGCACTATTCACATGCGTCAGTCCGCTGTCATTTGTGGGACGATTGGGGGTGGGGTCAGGACTTACTCCGATCAAATCTGCGAGATAATTGGAATGTCTCGCCACTCCCCACCAGCCTGAAGTCAGAAGCAAACTTTCGTGCTCCTTTCCATCACTAGTGTGGTATTTGCAGCGAATGAATTCTGCTGGTCGTCCCCAGATTCGTGCTTCGTCTTTCTTTGATCGGACGTAATCGCGTTGCCAATTTGCGGAGCGGAAGATGTAGTAGCCTAGCAGACCGAGTGCGAGGATTCCAATTGCTTGGCCTTCGGACAGGTGAGTTGGGTAGCGGGCCATGTACTGAGCTTGCAAGGTATAGAACGTTGGCAGGAAAGTTGCATCTCCCCAGGCGAGCATGAAACCGAAATGGTCGTGGCTGATGTCGATTGTGCGGGTATACCAGCTTTCATTGCAGAAGAAGTCGACGACGTAGATTGCTTGGAGGATGTTGAGGACGATCATGGAGTAGGTCACGTAGCCTACTGTTTGGTATTGGTAGGCGGCCCAGGAGAGATTGATCAGAGTCCAAGCTACGATTCCAGGACGACCATTGTGGAAGAATTTGAAGTCCCAGTAGGAGCCGAATCGAGGGTTGAGTTCGACGCCGGCCCAGAAGTCGTAGATCCAGCTGCCGCTGAATTTGCGGTCTTCGGGGTGAGAGGGGAAAAGGTGGCCTTTGACTTGGGCGAGGATTGCCAAGACGAAGCCGTAGATGTTGCAGGCTACGAGGAGACCTTCCCAGTTGCGAGCGATGATGGCGGGGTCGATGTAGCCGTACCAGGCGCCGCCGATGAAGAGGGCGTGGGTGAGAGTCCAGGCGAGAAGGCCATTTGTTCTGTAGTGCAGTTGGTAACCGGCAGGTGTTTTCTGGCCATAGCAGGTCTCGCCGGGAAGGAAGCCGTAGAGGAAAGCTTGGAAGAGGAGCCAGGCTGCGTAACCCATGATTGCGTCCTTTGTAGGTCGGGGCAGGTTTTGCAAGAGGTACAGAACCGGGCCATGATCAAGAGCGGCGCCAATGGCTTTGGTGAGGGAGCCGCCGAATTGCTCGAGGGCGACCCAGTTCATGATGCACAACGTGGGACAGCCTACTATGAGCGTGAGCACGCCGACGGTGCTCTCCCACTTGGCCTTGTTGCTGTGGGCGCCCCATAGCACGGGCTTGCCCGTGTCGGGCACAATGGTCTCCAGGACTTTCTCCATCGTGGAGGTTTGGGCGCCCTTCATGCGGGGTGATGCAAGAGCGAGGTGCTTGCTGATAGCGGATCTGGAGTGGAATGTAAGCGCGTGCTCGATCTCTTTGTCGCACCCCGGACGACACTTGCATTGGTAGGGAGCAATGTCGTGCACCAATGGCTTCTTGTTCGTCGGTGTTCTGCAGTAGGAGCAATGCAGCGAAAGTGGGAAGCGAAGCGGGAGCTTGCCTCAACAACAACACATAAAAGTCGATGCGATTGACCTTATGGTATCATGTTTCCGTGGCGCAGCGCACTTGTGAAACAACAAAGCACCTTGTCAGTCGACGTGCCTTCTATACCAGCTGCTCACAATGCGGTCATGGGGGCAAGTGGAAGAGGGAGCATGTGTGGAGGGAGGATACTTGTCTCGCAGACCCATGACGAGTGGATTTTCGTACTTGGCGTAAACTTTACAACCTGGTTCCGCCCTCGTTCGATGGCGGTGTGCGCAGCCTCCCAGACACGAGGCACTGCGCGCGCGCCCCTAGACCACTCTCGCTGCTGGCTGGCTGCGCAAATCTCCCTGCGAACGGCCACTCGAGCAGCGGTGCAGCTGCGTCTGTTTCGGACTCGAGCATCTGGAAACGTGTGTTTTGGGGAGCAGTATGCGGTCACTCTGACAGCTCCTTATTGATCCTGCAGCTCTCCATCGCAGTACGCGCCTCAACCCAATCTGAATATGCACACAGTGCCTGACTAGCCTATTTTCGGCAAGTCATGGATCGCCGACGGGGGCGCCCCAACTGGCGGGAACACAAACATTCTCACCACCAGCGGCCAGCCTCTAGCAGCTATCGCCCAAACGGTTGAGGAATTGTTTCCCTCACACACCCTCGTGCACGTCAGCAGTAATCGTTTCGAGCAGGCGATGGTGTTATTAGAATCGGACCAGCGCCCGTCCGCCGGAATACAGTGGTCCCATGTGCAGCGCCTGGGACAGGCTGCTGGCTCTCCTCCATCGCCGGGATGCTGGGCCTGCGGTGTCACGGCCGCTCGGTGTTGCACACTTCCAACACGAGGCGCGGATGCCGCGGAAGTCTCAGCATTTCAGCAGACAGCAGGACGGACTGCGCAGCGATCTGGATGTCTTTTCACAACCACTTCACCACGAGACGTGAGCTCCCCCCGGCTGACCATCGGACGAGCTGGCACATCCCTGTCTGGCTGATTGCCGTGAAACCACTGATTCGAAGACCCCTCGATGCTGGTCCAGGCGTTAAATTCACTTGACACAAGCACGTGGGCACAGGCTGAGCTGCCTGCCTGCCTGCCTTTCTGCTGATATCGCTAGGGCACCTTTGAAAATAGAACATCCTCCAAGGCTGGCTGGCCATCACGACGCGTGCCATCTTACGTCTCAATCCGCGCAAGCCATCAGCGCCGAGCACAGAGCATCATCGGGACCACGAAGGATGCCGCACGATATCTCTGACCACAACGCGCAATTGCAACAGACTCAACTCGCAAACATGTCCATACCAGGAATCCCACGATAGACTCCGAACCACCTCTCCAACCCATCCTTGCTTCCTGCGACGACCATCGCGATGGCCATAGCAAGAATAGAGTTTTGCCATGCACGATATGAGCGTCATTGCCAACGCGCGTGCATCAACCTTTTGCGAAAATGAAAGAGCTTTGATACCAACTTGGAACACCTCAGCCCTCAGACCTCGGACATGACACCGATATGCGGCAGCGAGCATGAAACTCAGGACGTTGTTGGAGGCCAGGGCTTGCATACACTCTGCACATCTTACGCAGAAAGAGCGGGAAAAGAAGAAAGCGAGCAGACCACCTCCGCGGAGCAGACACAACACACTTTGAAGCACACCACCAGTGGACAGCAATTTGTTGGATGCTGCAAGTAAAATTTATCATATGGCTTCTCGCGGCACCTGCCATTAGCGGCGCTTACTGGTCTAATAAACGATACACGCCTGGTCTGATTGCTAGTGCTATGGCTATACTGCGGATAAAGGCTTGAGCGAAAGCTTTACGCGTCTTCACGTATTCCGCCGTTCAGCGGCTGGACTTCTCGCAGCTATTGTCGGTGAGCAGGGACTCTATTGCAGGAATGGTCCAAAGTCATTGTCGAGAGAACAGGATCTGCCCATCGCAGCCAGCCCTTCCATACCATGCAATCTCACGCATCCCAAGACCCGGGCAATCTGGATGTGTTCGCAATTGAACTCGAACCGAAAATCCGGGAGCATTTGTTGCGGTGTTGCAAGCAGGTGCAAGGGCAAGGGCAAGCTGGAGAACTTCGCTATTGAACTCGAACCGAAAGGCCGAGAGCACTTGGTGGCAATGTTGCAGGCGGGTGCAAGGACGAGGACGAGCTGGCATATGGCCTGAGGCTGCGAAGTCGCTCTTCATCCTTCTCAACGTCGCTACCACTATTGCGACGGTGAATACACCAAGAGCGCCTTTGGCGGATGGCTCACATTGAGCCATGTAGTACAATGTGCTGAGCTACTTACGCTCGAAGACGCCTCTTCCGAGTGTGAAGGAATTGCCTTGCCACCGGGCAATATGCATTCCACGCTGAAAGACCACAACCCAGAGTGGTTGCGACCGACCCATCTGTGAGTTTCGTGAAGACATATTGACCTCTTCGACAGCGTGAAGACGACGTCCTTGCAGATATAAATTGAGCGCTGGCTACGGTCCGTTTCCTTCCCATACCAGAACCCAGACCCGCATCTCCGATACCATCAAACTGAAAACAAGTCTTCAACACGCACCTCCAAGCAAACACCGAAACACTTCACTCACCACAACCAGTCACGATGACGATCCGCACTCAGTCTTTTACCGAGAAGCTCTTCAAAGACGATGCCTTCATCAGGTGTCCGTCGTGTGGGGCTCGAAATGGTGCTCACTTCGTCTACTGCAAGGGCAGAGAGGGCTTGGCGCGCTGATTGCGCTGGCAACTGCATTATGCTGAGCATCACGTTTTGATGTTCAGCTAAGCGTTGCTGTTTCTAGTACCATTCAACATGGTGCTTTGAATTGCGATTCTGGCGTTTCTTCACTTTACTGTTGGCTGCCTGGTGCTGAGCATTACTTCATGTTTAGGGATCGGGCAGTCGCTGTTGGCTATTGACATTCTGTAGCACTATCCAACATGGTGCTTTGCTTCCCGTCTTTGACATTTCTTCACTTTGCTAATGGCCGCCTTGTGCTAAGTATCACTTCGATTTCGTGACTGGGTAGTGGCTGTTGGCTGTCGACATTCTGAAGCACTATCCAACATGGTGCATTGAATTGCGGTTCTCCCTCTTTCCTCTGCTTCACTTCTCAAGCTCTCCAGAACTGCCTAGTTGGTTGCTATGTCACTCTGCTAATGTTCTGTCGATCATTACAGTGCTTCTCGGAAAGAGTATTGGGAGTCTGGAAGATGCTGTGTCAGACACTGAGTGAGACTCACTCAAGTGAAGTGCTCGTTGTTTGTCCTGCCTGCATTCTTCAGCTTTCACATGCACGCTAAATACCCCTTCCGCCTACAGCTCGTCTGTTCCGATTCGCATCAACCTTTTCCCCCAATAACAACAACACTTCTCATCCATCGCACAACTTCATGATGGCGCAACACGACCCGGACCGCGAGCTTCCAGGCGGCGGCATGTCACCACTCGATGCTGCAAATGCGCAACCACAACCGCTACCAACCGCGACCCCGAGCAAGAAGGTCACCAACGCATTTCCTGACCTGTCACTTGGAGAACCACGCAAGCGCCGTTACACCTCGCCGCTTTTTGTCAAAGAAGAGGACGATTCAGATACTTCACCACCGGCACATGTCCCAGACACAAAGCGCACCAAATTCGACATCGCTAGTGACGATAGTGGTTCCTGCCGGCTTCGATGCGGCCACCCTCTTGACTCATCCACACATCGGCACTTCCCCTGGTGTCACCCAAATGTGCCCATGGTAGAGGCTACAGTCCTCGACATCTGCGAGCAGCTCTTGACACGAGTTCAAGAGTGTGAGAGTGGAGCGAGCGAGTCGATAATGGCTAAATGTCGAGCTATAAACTCGAGCAAGAATCTGAAGCTCCTCTATCCTGTGCCCAAGCCTGCCGCGTTGATCGGAGGCATGGGCGTCGGCAAGTCCCAGCTTGTCAACGGTTTGCTGGGCTTGCCAGGCGCAGCGATCACCAGTGATTCCAGCCGCGGAACCAATACGACTCTCGAGTTCCAAGGCAGGCGCGAGAATCAAAGCCACAGATTCGTTCTGGAAGTGCTCCTTCAGACGCCGGAACACATCAAGGCACGCCTGCGTGAGTACTGTCACACGATTCATATATACCTCGCGCTGAAGATTCAGGAGTCGGATGCCGACGAAGAGGTGGACGATCGAGAGGTTGCAGATCAACGCAAGAAGTACAATACTGTGTACGATATGCTTTACACGACGTTGTACAGCAGCACGCTGACGCTCACGATCGATGGCGAGGATGAGGAGCACGAAGTCGCAGATCTGGACGACTTCAAAGCCTTCTTGGACTCCGCCCTTGACGGAAATGCTCGCTTTGAAGCTCTGGCACTCGATGACACGATCAAAGCGCTATATGGCAACATTGCGGACTTCATGAGGGCACAGGGCGTTTCGAGAAGCGCAAAGACTTGCGCCGTCCACAGTCTGGAAGATCTGGAGGACGCAATGCATGAAACGATCAAACCTGCATCGGCAGAGACAGACGTCCAGCACCTTTGGCCGCTTGTCAGAAAAGCCGTGCTGTACTGCGAGGGCATTGAGCTGCTCGATATGGGTGTCAGCATTGGAGACACTGCAGGCTTTGCTGACACGAACGAGTTCGTTGTTAACAATACCTTAGCATATCTCTCACAGGCCGGCACAATACTTGTAGTTGCACCAGTGCTTCGAATCGCGAATGGGGAAGAACTCAATTCACAATTGACCACGATCATTTCGCTCGGCAAAGCCAACGGCGCATATTTGGTTGCGACCAAGACCGATCTTTTGAAGTCTTCCCTGAAGCCAGCTGAGAAAAAGAAACTCTCGGAGCAGGACGCAGCGAAGATCAAGTCCGCTGAAGAGCGGCTGCAGGAGCTCGAGCTGGAATCCGAGGAGTTACGACAGGAGAAGCAGCACTTGTTGGACACTCAACAATGGGAACAACACAGCAAATTCGACGAGGATCCCGAAGATCTTAGGCTACGAAAGGCAACTGCTGCTCGTGAGATCGCTCGTGCCGTTCGCGCGATATCGCAACGAAAGGTCGCACTGGAACTGAAGGACAAGATCAGAAAATTGACCCGCTCTGGACATGGTCCCGATCTGAAGGTTCTCTTCACAACTACAAAAGGCCTCGATAACCATAATGAGGAAGGAGGAGACAAAATGAGCGAGGATGCACTGCTGGACACTGGTGTTCCAGCAATAGCGCAGCTGCTTCTCGAGAGGCCCGCCCGAGAGAGATTCGAAGTCATGTGGCGAACCTGCACCAAACGTCTGCCTTCGGAGCTCCAAGCAATCAACAACATTCTCACAAAGACGCCAGGACAGATGCATCGAGATGTTCGGGCTAGCATCGTAAACAGGTTTGATGCGGGCATCGAGCATGTTGTCAATGCCCTTGCCGATGAGCTGAAGTGTCGCTTCGGGTCCCATCTCGCACAGGCATTCACTGAGGACAATATGGCCGAGTGGAGATCCAAAGCTGGACCGAAAATCGACAAGTGGGCGCAGTGGCATTCGATTACTGTGCATGCCTATTTCAAGAAAGAAGGCTATTGGAAGCCCAGAGACAGCAAAGACATCAAGGCCTGGAACTATGAAATTCAGAATCTTCTCGCCACACCTGTAATTCACGCCTTTGAGCAGATGGACTCTGGTTGCGAGGCCATCATGGAAACCCTCAACAACCACATCAAAGACTTCATCCTCAAGCCGCTTAAGGAGGACGCGAGCATCGCATCCCTGGGACAGCAAGGCGACACCTTGACACAAACGATCACTGACCAGAGCGACGAATTGGACACAGATCTCGGAGACTTTGCGGAAGAGCTGAAGGCATTTCTGGACTTCGTATGTAGGCGTGCCACCTTCAAGGACAAGGAATCTTATGTCCACGAGGAACTCAAGCCTACTTACCTCCAAGCCGCCGCCCTTTCTCAGAAAAACTACCCCAAATTCAAGAAGGACAAGCTCGTGAGGGGCAACAGTGCGCATGGAGATCGCATCCATCTATTGCGTGACAAGATCTGCCTCAAGGGACCGAACCAGCTTTTCGAGCGAGTGCAAACACGAACCGAGACTGGACTTGAGGAAGCGAGCAAAGAATGGGTTCGCAACGTCACAAAGAGGCTGGAAGCAGTGAAGACAGCTGTGCTAGAGGATTTCGATAGCAGATACGAGACCCACGAGGAGACGAACAAAATGGATCCTACGACAACCAAAGCGATCTACGACGCTACGATGCTGGCCAAGTCGAGATTGACGAAGGAGGTTCTCCCGCTGCTTGAGGAGTGCAAGACGCTGAACGAAAAGGTCGTGAAAGATGAGGCGATGGAGGAGGACTGAATATCACTCATCGAAAAAGCGCTACAGCAGGGAACGGATTTTGCCCTTTGCGCAAGAAGGGGCCATAGGAGGTAGCCAGAGCGGCAGGCCTTGAGCGGAGCGCAGAAAAAGTCATGAAACTAAGAAGGAAACGATGGAGTATCTCTTCAGCAGGAGTCACTCTGAGATAGGTAGTTCTCGCACTTCACCGCAATCGCATCATTGAACATCATCACTTCACTTGGACAGATCAATCTCTCTACTCACGTATCCTGCACCACGATTTCACAACGATGCTAGAACATCCCGCTCTCCTCTCTACATCACAAACCACAACTCGCAAACAACAACCCGCACACAACAACTTCATTCCGTGCATCGCAGTGCAGTGCACATGTAGTCATCAAACTCTCTCGGCACCTCACCCAAAACCAGCCACATCACCGCACGGACACAGTTCCCTTTTCGAAACGTTTCATCCGAGCAACTAAGATCTTCACATAATGAGCCATCTAGATAAACAGCTGAAAGAAAGGCATTCAACGGCTACACTGATACATCGAGGTTGCAGACCCCGCGAGTTTTGATGGGCGAGAATGAAGCCAGGACACGAGTATCGACATCCGGGGAAAGCATTATAGAAATGGCCTGCGATGTCCCCATGCTACTACTCCTCAATGCCCAATTCTTTGATGTTGGGTACTACGACTAAGGTTCTTCGTCGCTAGGCTGGAGGCTTTGGATCCGGGTTCTAGGAAGAGGCCGATGCTCGGAGTGCAAGAGGGTGAACGAAAGTCAGGATGCCAGATTTGGCACCGCCAAACAACATCGATTTCAGGCCATTGTCCATGTCTCGCCTAAAGACTGGGCTTCGAGAGCGAGAACTATGCCAACAAGGACCCGCTATGCTAAACGTGTGCGACTCTGAGGTCCTGCCTAAGGCGCACATGGAGGCCTGCGCGCTTTCTGCGCTCTTCCTCGTGCTCTCCCATGCTCCATGTACCATCACCAATCCATGGGACGTAGTGCCTGCATCTTACAATGCCACTCGATCTGCAAAAACTGCTAGACGACACAGAGGACCTGGGCACGTTCTATGAGACGAGAACTGTTTCCCACAACAACGACGCAATAAAGCTTATACTGCGACGATGGAGGGAGTAAGCAACTCGACGCTACTGATCATACAGAAGTTGACAAGCTACCAAAGATTTTGCGCCGATTACATACCCTCTCTCATAACAGCCGATGTACCCTTCACTCGAGTTCCCAAGCCTAGAGAGATAGAAGCTTTCCTGCTCCACCTTGCACGTTCGGTCATCAAGGGCAAGTTCGAGGCAAAGGCGACAACATACACAATGGAGACGCAGTGGCACAGATTGGAACAAGTCGTGCGCCGGTACCTCAACCATAATTATCTCGGGAATGAGCGCAATGAGATACGACAAGTATGAATTTCAGGAGTCGCATCAGGTATGCAATAACTAAAGCATCCTAGTTCATCCGGAATGCTTTGGTACGTGAAGAATCGCTGTCCACAAAAGGTCAGAAGAAGTCGCTAGCAGACCGAAAAACCTGTGTCGACATCCTGCATTTCCTGTGGACCCTGGACTCTCACGATTATCCTGGCAGAGCACGTCTTCAACTTTCCACAGCTATCCTAATCATGATCTTCATGGGGGTGCGCCCCGGAGAGGTTGTGGAGTCGAGCAATTACAAAGGGACGAACGAGGGTATCCTCTACAAAGACCTCACTGTCGTTATCGGATTCGACGATGACGGAAGTCGAGTGTATGGGTGCCTAGTCCGCATCAGGAATCGCAAATGGGCACGAGGTGTAGAAAAGCAGGCGTAAGTTCTCGATCTTACGAGCAAGCCCAGGTGGTAAATTTAATTGGATCTCTACAGATACACCATGGTTCTCCGCAATGATGAGCTTGAACCCAGCTTGTGTCCTATGCGACAATTGTTGGCCTTGGCGATCGCAGATGGCGCGCTGCAAGATGTCGACCGCGTCGAAGACCTGTTCAAGAAATACCGCCCGCCTCCAGGCCAGCCATTCTCCCAGATACCCATCCGCCCGGAAATGCACGAAGTACCACTTTTGAGGCGATTAGCTGAGGGAATGGTCCATGACAAGCAAATTTGGACATATTCAGATTTGCAGTACATGCTAAGGGGCCTCGGGGCGCGTGCGGGCTACGAGTATCGCCTGACTCCGTATGCCTTTCGCCGAGGATTTGGCAGTGTTCTTGATCGT
Organism: Cercospora cf. flagellaris; assembly: GCA_005356885.1. Taxonomy (NCBI): domain Eukaryota; kingdom Fungi; phylum Ascomycota; class Dothideomycetes; order Mycosphaerellales; family Mycosphaerellaceae; genus Cercospora; species Cercospora cf. flagellaris. Next base: position 157,509 of record RJLU01000021.1, read on the forward strand.
ACGTCAATAGCACATCCATTCTTAGACTTGGCTGACTTTGACAGGTTTCGCTTCAGCCGTTCAGCGGCGAAAGCACATGGGCCACAAAAGTGACGACACCTTCCTCTCTTATCTCTCCGATATATCTGGACTGAATATGCAGGATCTGGTCAATGGTAGGGATCCAGATCACCAGCTCATGGAATCGCTGCAAAGCATGGCCAGCACATACCGTAATACTGAATGCTTGATCAGCGACGGGGGTAGCTTCACTTCCTTCAGGCAAGGCGTTGTTCGTTCAGCACCATCGAGGGCTGTATCCGTGCTACTGACACACGACAAACATCGGGCCGCAGTGGCGCGGGAGCTCTATGATTCGAGTGATGCACCGGACTTCGAACGAGCGGTGCAGATCCTAATGCACGTAGCACGCGAAGGCCGCCTGGAAGGACGGACCTACCCAGACTTGCGTGAGATACCCAAGGGTCAGCCACTCTGTCCATACTGTGGTCGGAACCTCATAAGATCACAAAACGAATCCCGCCAAAGTCACGTCTTGGCATGCCATCTCGTCGACTTAGAAAGCCGCGCAGTGGAAGGAAAAAAAGTGGAGTTCTTACAAAACACCGCAGGGCGATGCTGGTGGCGAGGCTGCAGCTTCAGCTTCACCAACAGACGACTCGCTGCTATACGTGATCATCTTGGCAAGCACAAATCCCGTGGCGTCACTCTCTGCCGTTGGAAAGGACCTGATGAGCCTAGGTACTGTATGAAGCCGCAGCAAAGGAAAGATGACTTGCTCGATCACTTCCATGAATCACATGGGATTTCCGTGCAGGACCAACTTCCAGAGAGATACCATTACTGCTATCCATGCTGCAAAATCTTTTGCGGACTAGAGAGTTGGTCGGACCATTGTGACTGGCATTTGTCTCGAATAGACACCCTGCGATGCGATAGACTCGTCTTTACAGGCGTGATCCTATGGCCCGGACAGTGTCCCTTGTGCCTAGGAGACACTGCGAAGGAGCCTTACCAGCGCTGGGCAGGCTTCATATGCAGATCGAAAGGCCCCAGAAGACGCCACATCTATCGCCACATACTGGAGCTTCGATCTTGGCCACAGACATGTATGCATCCTCTTTGCTCCAGCTCACTTTCCTCACCGCAGGATATGCTCGAGCATTGCTTCGATGTGCACGTTCCGGCGCTTAAACCGAGCTCGATGCCAGAACTACCGCTCGTCCAGGACCAGCCCGCGACAACGGAACGAGTAGAGCGAGTACTTCCATCCGACGCGGAAGATGTAGAACGATATCAACATATGAGCCAATCTACAAGAGGAGCAGAGACACAGGAGTTGGTCCCGTCGGATCCAGCGAAAGGTGCAGTGACTGTATGAAGGCGTGAAGGGTCGTGAAATTCGGCTGATCATAGTACCGCAGGGCCGAGGAACGCAGCAGTCGTCCGCAGGCGGATTCGATCCCGAAGAGCAAGACCTCCAATCCTCGACGAACCTGAAGCGATAGACCCGATGGATGTCTCTGGTTCCGCTCCAGTCTTTCAGGTCAATCCTCCATCGCATGCTCTAGTTGTTACAGCAGAGCCGGGCGAAGACGGAAACAATCCACTCTTTTGGGCCAGCACTGGGGAACTTGCTCGCAAAGGCACTAAGCATGGGAGCAGGCAACAAGAGATGAGTCTGACATTCCAGGTTATGGCTCAGCAATTGCCGTCCACATTTTCCGTCAAGGCCCAGTGCATGAGTCACATTCGAGCGCGACTACTACATACATAGAAATAGGTCTTTGCGAGCTCAGCAATCCCGGTCGTACTGTACTGGCTATACCTGCACTATTGCAGTTGAACTTTACAATCCGAGCCTTTCGACAGACGGCCCAAGCTAGGAGCGCAGCACAGCGGCCTGACGTTCTATCAAACCGTATCAGAGCATTCGGAAGCTGCTACAGAGACTTGAGGGACGCATTCAACTAGGACTGATTCAGTAGTTACGGAAGTGAGCTGACTTCTCGGATCGCCTTGTTCGTACGACTATTCATGGACTATATGCAATGGACATGCCATCCAGAGGCTAGTCCAGCTAAATGCCAGAAACAAGTTCACAAATAGATGTCCATACAACGATGTCGCTCAAAGAAGCTAACGTCCCTCCCTCCATGGCGAGCCACCCTGTGAGGCGAGCCAACATACACCAAAACGCAGCCTCCACTTTTACCAACAGACTCGCACATCGATCGGTCCTGTAGCGTCACTCTGCACCGTATTCTTTGTCCACCGCCTCGAGTGTTACAAGAATGGAATGATGGCCATCGTGCTGGGGACTATCATGCAGGTGCTGCAAATCGACTCGTCAACGACTAGCCCCTGCTACGTCGTGGCCGTTGTCTTACTTCCAGCTATCGGAGGGCAGATACTGTAGTCCATAGGGCAATAGAGATATCTGCTGCTTCAGGAAGTGTTCGAGCAAAGGGTCGTGCAATCCGAGAGTTTCTCCGTGCGTTAAGGCAGATCTACAGTCCGCCGGTGAATATGAGACTTGTAATCGTGCTGACCTCAGTTCGTCAAACATGTAAACCTGTTTCAGCGCTATGCTTTCTCCAGATATGTCGTGTGGTGGAGTGTGGCGCATAGTCGCGCGCTTCTCGATCCTCCTGAAGCCAGGTGGATTTAGCGCCTCTACCTGCTGTCCGCTTTCGGACCAGTTTTCGGGTACCTGCAGATCCCCCAGAAGGCGGAAACTCTGCTTCAGTCTTCCCATTCCTCCACATTACTTCCATACAGTAGTACGGAGCACATGGACAAGGCCAGCCTGGCGCTGGCCGAAGATGCGTGCTCTGGCGTCGAGAGATCTTTTCGCACTCGATCACAACACACTAATATTCCCCGCACGACGCTCCAGCATCGCGCGCGCGGACGACCGTCACTGAAAGCGAAGGCGGAAAGCTAGCAGTATCTCGATCCGTGGGAAGAGAAGGCGCTGGTCGCCTTTCTCGTCCAGCAAGACGCTCTTGGTCGACCTGTGCGAATCAAGTATGTAGGCTTCATTGCATTCAGTCTCGCTCGCCAGCGGGCGCCTTCGAAGAGGCCCAGCAAACCGCCAGGCAGAAACTGGCCGCAGCACTTCTATAAGCGACATGCAGAGCTGAAAGCTAGCACGACCAAGGCGCTCGATTGGAGGCGATACGAGATCCACGATAAAGTAGTGCATTGGTTTGATGTGATCGGACAGGTCTTGCAGGATTCGAATGTGTTGCGAGAGAACGTCTATAATATGGACGAGACAGGCATCATGCTTTCCCAGCTGGGCTCCGTCAAGGTTCTGGTAAGTAAGGAGAATCCACAAAGCTGCAGAGGTGCCCGTGTCAAGCGCGTCACGATCACGGCCATCGAGTGCGTGAGCGCGGATGGTAGGTATCTGCATCCCATGATCATCTGGCCCGCTGCCACTCACCGGTCCAACTCGAGTACGTGGCCTACTCCCGGATGGCACTACGCATTCTCGGACAGCGGGTACACGGACTCATATCTCAGTTTGCAGTGGCTGAAGCTGGTATTCGACCCTCAGACCAAAGATCGTGCAGGACAGAAGCCGCGAATGCTGATCTGTGATGGGTTCGGGACGCATGAAACGCTCGAAGTGTTGGAGTTCTGTTTTGAGAACAGCATCACGCTGTGTCGCCTCCCTTCGCACACCTCCCACAAGTTACAGCCCTGTGATATTTCTGTGTTCGGTCCGTTGAAAGCAGCCTATCGAGACCAGGTGGAACGTCTGGAACGTGGAGGCGTGGGGACGATCGGAAAGGAGCACTTTACGTATCTGTACAGCCCTGCGCGTGAGCGTGCCTTCACGTCGCGGAATATACGATCGGGCTGGGCCAAAGCTGGCCTGTTCCCGTTCGATCCGGCGAAAGTGGTGAAAGACTTACCTCAGGCGAATATCAGACCAGCAGGACTGCCGCCTGGCGTGGTACAGCAAGATCCGGTTTCCCACGACCCGACGCCGCACACTCCAGTAGCACCCAAGACTCCCGTGACTCCCGTATCGGCGGAAGGGATCCACGCCCTGCACAATCTGATGAAGCACGACACCGACACGCTCGACGTGACGCGTCGGCAGCGTTTCCAGAAACACCTCGAGAAGCTCACTAATGCAACACAACTGGCGTTTGCCGAACGCACCCTTCTTCGAGAACAGAATCAATTTTTGGCCAAGATCAATAATGAAGCGAAAGCCCGTCGATCGACCAAGACCGAGATCATCGGAACGGCAAGAGTGATGAGCTACGAAGACTTAGCACAGGCACGAATGGATCGTGCCCTGAAAGAGGCTGAGAAGGAGGCAAAGAGAGCCGAGAAAGGGGCCAAGAAAGCGGGCAGCGCGATGTCCAGGCCAGAAGCGAAGGATGTGAGGAGAGACGAACGAGAATGCGGACAACTTGCACCTGATAGCGATGCTCGGGACCTCGATAATACAGAAGCGCTGCGGGTCGGCATCGAGGCTCAAGAGTGTCGGCCCATGCCGGGGCAATGCAGTGCTCCTGTGGCGCGAATGTGGTAGCAATGGAATCGGAAAACTTTTTCCTGGGAAGCGTTTTTTCTTTTATTGAGCTGTGTATCCCGAAAGTGCGTGCCATACTTATAGTCGATCCCAGTCTTGAGAGGAACTCAGTTCAGTAGCTGGGCGGTGGCCACGGCGGTGGTCGATGTAGATCTGGCGACGATGCGAGCGTGAAGTGAGGGACGCAGGCATCACCTTGCTCAGAAAATGCCAAGACAGCAAGGACAGACGCACTTCAGCTCGTCTTCTCAACGCAATTTAGTATCGCCGGTCTTCTATCGCTCTCGATGGCATTGAGACTCAAAGAAAATGCTACAGCACTGATTGAACAATTCAGGTCGTCTCTCTGATGTCGCGACCTTGGTCGAAGCCGAGATGCGCGTGACGTTGGTGCCTCAGGAATCTCAACGACACCAAGTTCCTGTGCTCCGTCCCACTCCCCGATTCCCTTGCGAAAGAGATCCTACCTACGCCGCTCAGAGACGGGCGTTACTGCGGATCGCTCCAAGTCGTCGATGCGCGCAAGCGCAATCAGTCTGCGTGACGACGTACATTTGGGCCCCGCACGGTGATTCGCTCCAGCATGCGTCGCACGAGGCTGTGGGTGCGCCATCATGCGACAGCTCAGCCTTCTGAGCCGTCGCCTTGAGCTGCACAAGTCAGCGGCGCGGTTTGCAAACCTCCATAGCGCACGGCACACCAAGGAACACAGCAACAGTTCGATCAACATCCGCCAGCCGGCCGAATGGTACGGAACACGCCGAATGCGATAAACCATGCGACTGCTCTGCGTCCAGAGCCTCGAGCTCCGCCAGTTCGATGAACCGAAGAAACCGCCGCCCTACGCGATCGCGTCGCACCGGTGGTGCGACTCCGAAGTGACGTTGGAAGATGTGGAAAGCGGCCGGAACACAGAGTCTGCTGGCTACAGGAAGGTGCAAGGTTTTGCAGAGTATATCAAGAGCAAAGTGCCTTGGATCGAATGGCTCTGGATCGATACCTGCTGCATTGACAAGAAGAACGCTGTGGAGTTGTCATTTTCCATCAATTCGATGTTCAGATGGTATCGCGATGCGGAGCTTTGTCTGGCCTACCTTAACGACGTCGAGACTGTTGGCGATATCGACAGCTTTCGGCGAAGTGTTTGGTTCACAAGAGGCTGGACCTTGCAGGAGCTGCTCGCACCACAAACCGTGGTCTTCCTCACGGAACAATGGGAGGTGATCGGGAACAAGGGCGCCTCGTCCGGTAAATGTCTTGGGACAATTACCGGGCCTGTGCTTGAAGACCGGATTGCACAAATTACGGGCATTCCGAAAGAAATTTTGCACAATTATGAGGCGGGCTCTCGTCTTGATACTGGTGAAAAGCGTAGATGGATGGATGGCAGGATCACTACGCGCGAAGAGGACATCTATTATGCTATGCTTGGTATTCTTGATCTTGGCCTGGTCGTCAACTATGGCGAAGGACGTGCAAGAGCCGAACAGCGCCTTTTAGCGGCGATTGATGCCCAAAGGGTTGATCTCTCGAGCCTGACTGTGGTGCGCAACGCAGTGTTCAACTCGTCAGCAGAAGAAAGAACATCGGTCTGTCTGGAGGGAACGCGGTCAGAGATCCTATGCGGCATTCAACAGTGGGCAAACGCACCGAACAGCAAATTCATTTTCTGGCTTTGTGGCAAGGCTGGTACTGGGAAGTCGACCATCAGTCGTACGACTGCGAAGAGTCTGGATGAGCTGCATATGCTCGAACAGAAGGCATGCTTGGGAGCAAGTTTCTTCTTCAAGCGAGGCGAACAGGACCGCAGCAACGCTAACCTGTTCTTTGCTACGATCGCTGCACAACTTGCAGATCTGATTCCTGCTATGCGCAGGCCTATCTTGACCGCGCTCAATAACGACTCCTTCATCTGCAGCAGAGGCTTGCAAGAACAGTTTGAGAAGCTACTTCTGCAGCCGGTGCTGAGCCTAGATACAGCGTCTCTGCCACGACAGAGACTAGTGATCGTCATCGACGCCCTCGACGAATGCGACCGAAGCACAGATATACGACTGTTCCTTCGGCTCCTGGCTCAAGTAGAGGCTGAAAGCAAGCTTCGACTACGCGTCTTTCTGACGAGCAGGCCAGAGCTTCCTGTCCAGCTGGGATTCCGCGCACTCGACGGAAGTCTCCATTACGATATTGTTCTGGAAGAGGTCCAAGCAGACACCATTCATCGGGACATCCGTGCATACTTTGACGCTGCGTTCGTAAAGATCAGAGAGGATAGAAATGACAACGCACAACTGCAACATTGGCCTAGCGAAGCCGACCTACAAGCACTCGTCGATCTTGCGGTCCCTCTGTTCATTTTTGCATCCACGGTGTGTCGTTTCATATCCGAGACAAAACCTCGAAAGCGTCTTGAGTCGATCCTCGCGCAACGCCACGCCGCTATATCTTCACACCTGGCCAGAACGTACCTGCCTATCCTCAACGATCTGCTTGAAGGCAAAATTCAAGCTGAGCGGAACGAACTGATCCAGGACTTTCGAAATATTGTAGGGCCGATAGTTCTGGCAGCAGATCCGCTTTCAGTCTCGTCGCTCGCCGCTCTACTCTCCAATCAGTCGCAGGATGTTGAGGAAGAAGACATTGACGAACTTCTCCGGCACTTGCATTCTGTTCTAGAGGTACCATCTAATCCGCATGAACCGGTGAGATTGCTGCACTTGTCGTTCCGCGACTTTCTTATCGACTCGGAACGAGAAGATCGGGAAGGGTTCTGGATTGACGAAGTAGAGACCCATGCAAGACTCGCCCAATGTTGCCTTCGGCGTCTGAGCGAAGATGGAGTCTTGCGGAGTGATATCTGTCGTGCCAGACAGCCCGGCACCCGGCGGTTCGAGGCGTCTCTACAGCAGGTTCGGACACATATTCCACCAGACGTGGCTTACGCATGCAGCTACTGGCCTCTGCACATTATGAAGAGCCAATCTCGTTTATGTGATAACGACGAAGTGCACAGGTTTCTGCGAACTCACCTCTTGCACTGGCTAGAAGCTCTAAGCTGGATCGGCAGAATTTCGACCGCGATCGCTTCCATTAGCGACTTGCTATCGATCGTCGGCAACGACAGCCGTGAACTCACCGGCCTCCTTCAGGATGCAAAACGATTCACACTGCGCAACCGATATGTTACGGACCTGGCCCCGTTGCAGCTATACCATTCTGCTTTGATGTTTACTCCTACGCAGAGTATCGTTAGAAGGACCTTCTCTCACCAGATACCGCAGATATGGGCGCGCTTTCCAAAGGTTCCAGCCAATTGGAGCGCAGAAGTACAGAAGCTCGAAGGGCACGACGAGGGGGTCACGGCGGTAGCGTTCTCGCCGGACGGGCAGGTCATCGCATCGGCATCTCGGGACAAGACGGTGCGGGTGTGGAACGCGGTGACGGGCGAGCAGACGCAGAAGCTCGAAGGGCACATCCACTACGTCAACGCGGTAGCGTTCTCGCCGGACGGGCAGGTCATCGCGTCGGCATCATGGGACAAGACGGTGCGGGTGTGGAACGCGGCGACGGGCGAGCAGACGCAGAAGCTCGAAGGGCACGACAGCGTGGTCACGGCGGTGGCGTTCTCGCCGGACGGGCAGGTCATCGCGTCGGCATCATGGGACAACACGGTGCGGGTGTGGAACGCGGCGACGGGCGAGCAGACGCAGAAGCTCGAAGGGCACGACAGCGTGGTCACGGCGGTGGCGTTCTCGCCGGACGGGCAGGTCATCGCGTCGGCATCATGGGACAACACGGTGCGGGTGTGGAACGCGGCGACGGGCGAGCAGACGCAGAAGCTCGAAGGGCACGACGTGGTGGTCACGGCGGTGGCGTTCTCGCCGGACGGGCAGGTCATCGCGTCGGCATCAGAGGACCAGACGGTGCGGGTGTGGAACGCGGCGACGGGCGAGCAGACGCAGAAGCTCGAAGGGCACGACAGCGTGGTCACGGCGGTGGCGTTCTCGCCGGACGGGCAGGTCATCGCGTCGGCATCATGGGACAACACGGTGCGGGTGTGGAACGCGGCGACGGGCGAGCAGACGCAGAAGCTCGAAGGGCACGACGTGGTGGTCACGGCGGTGGCGTTCTCGCCGGACGGGCAGGTCATCGCGTCGGCATCAGAGGACCAGACGGTGCGGGTGTGGAACGCGGCGACGGGCGAGCAGACGCAGAAGCTCGAAGGGCACGACAGCGTGGTCACGGCGGTGGCGTTCTCGCCGGACGGGCAGGTCATCGCGTCGGCATCATGGGACAACACGGTGCGGGTGTGGAACGCGGCGACGGGCGAGCAGACGCAGAAGCTCGAAGGGCACGAC